>OY796886.1:5217050-5796276 GCA_963680785.1 Diplosoma virens | reverse complement strand
TGATGAATTAAATAACTTCTAATTTAAAGCGGACCACAAACTTGTTAGCTTTGACGTTCAATCTCTGTTCACAAATGTTCCTCTGGATGAAACCATTAATATAATTGCCGACTACATCTACTCAAAAGATAACCAGATTAAAGACAATCTACCTTCAATGAAAAAAGAAGTATTTATAAAACTGCTGCGTTTGGCCAACCAAGGAATGTTTTTATATAAAGACAAATTATATCAACAACATGATGGTGTCAGTATGGGTTCTCCACTGGCTCCGACTTTAGCCAATTTTTTTCTTGCCCACATAGAAAATAAGCTATTAGGGAAACAATTAGACTTTCATCCAAAATTGTATTCTAGATACGTTGATGACATATTTGCTGTATTTGATAATTCTGATCACTGCACTAAATTTCTCGATTTGCTTAATTCTCAACATAATAATATTAAATTCACAGTGGAGCTCCCTTCTGACACCATACCATTTCTTGACGTTGAAATTAGGCTCAATGAAACAGGGATTGATACTTGGGTATACAGAAAACCCACAAACACCAATCTAATTTTGAATTTTAACGCGCTGTGTCCCACTAAATGGAAGTCTGGATTAATTCTATGTTTTTTAAATCGAGCCAAGCGTATTTGTTCCTCCGATTTTTTGTTTGATAAAGAAGTTAGTATGTTAAAAAAGATGTTTTTGAATAATGGTTATCCTTCATCGTTTTTTGATAAAATTCTTGCGAGCTTTCAATCTTCTAACAAATTTTCTCAAAACATTAGCTTTGAAAATAGTTTTTGTATTCCGTATTTGGGTAAGGAATCACATCACTTTGCAAATCGTCTTTCTGCATTAATAAAAAACAAGTACAACTTAAAAATATCTCCTATCTATAAAACTTTTAAAGTGGTCAATTATTTTCAGTTAAAATCCAAAACTCCTGTGGCTCTTTGTTCAAATGTTGTCTATAAATTCTCGTGTTCGTGCGATACGAACAAGACATACATCGGTATGTCGTCCAGACATTTGATCACTAGAGTTCGGGAGCATCTGAATTTCAAAAGTCTACAGGATAGTGCAGTTAAAGATCATATTTTGTCGTGTGAAAAGTGTTCTAATAATCGGTCTGATGAAAACAATTTTGTAATAATACGTAAATGCAAATCAGAATTTTGTTCTAAGATTCATGAAGCTCTACTCATAAAAAAGTTAAGTCCAAAATTAAATAGACAAATGTTCGCAAACGGAGCTTCATATTTATTGAATATATTTTGATTGTAATATTTTTTCTTTTTTTCTTCAATGACATCATAATCTGAAATTTAATTTGTATCAATTTAGTTTCTCTCTCGTTTTGATTTAAAATTTAGCCTGTTAGTCAAAAGTACAACCTTTTTTAAAAAATATACATTGTTTTTTGCTGTTGTTAATTTTTAATTTTTTTATGTGTGTGTGTAAATTTAAAGTTAATTAATATTACTAATTAATTGTAGAAACCTGATGAGGGCTGAAGTAAGCCGAAAACGTTCGTTTTTTTTTTTTTAAATAATAATTTTTAATGTTTATTTAATAAATACTGAAAATTCTGAATCCATTATAGTCCATAAATGCTGAATCCATTATGGCTGCTATTTTCAATTGTTGTCTGGTTGAAAATAAAGTCATTTCACAAAGCTTTTTAATTTATATTTATTAGAAGAAACTTATCACAACGAAATAAAACCAATTTTGTAATATAATGAGATGAAAAGAAAAGAAAGATAAAATTTTATTTGTCCAAACAATATTATTCAATAAAAGCAAAAGAATCTTATGCCAACATGAATTTTTATTTGCTTGTATAAATTTCCTTAAAAATCTTAAAGTAGGTTCAAAAGCAAACAAATAAAAAAAGTGCTCCTTTTTCAGAATGGAGAAATTCCTGTTAATTGATATTAGAAATTCCTTGCACAGGGTTGCTTTTCTGAGAGGTTTTTGTCAATGACAAAGACATGGTAGAAAGCAGATTGAATATTTTTTTGATCGGCTAGAACCAGGTAGAATTTTGAAGAGTTGAGCAGAAGTTTGATTGAAAACAGATTTGGGTATGTGTTATTTGATATGGATAGAAGAGCATAACAAATAACACATCTTCAAATACGTTTTCTATCAACTTTTTGCTCAAACCTGCAAATTTCAGGTCTACCCCATTCAAGCATAGTCAACATTGAAATATAATCAACCTTACATGCTTCCACCATTGGCCAATACCTTGAAGAAAACCCACAGTACTTCAGTGGTGTACCGTGACTTTTCAGGTCAGGCATGCAATGATGAAATGATGACGTCATCAGTCTCAAAATTTAGCTCAATTTTAATATTTGATAAAACAAGCAATTTTAAAAATTTTGCGATTTATAGTCCTAGTATATAAACAAAGTTTTTCATTAGTTAATTCTTCTTCTCCTTTCGGCCTTTCCCTTTAGTCAGGGGTGGCCACAGCGTATCATCCTTCTCCACATCTTTCTGTCTTCAATGTCTGTCTCCTTTGCACCAACTTCCTCCATATCTTCCTTTACTGCATCTAAAAATCTTCTCTTTGGTCTCCCTCTTCTCTTCTTTCCCGGTAACTCCATTTCCATCATCTTTTTTCCTACATACTCTTGGTCTCTCCTCATGACATGTCCATACCACCTCAGCCTGATCTCCCTCATCTTCATTCCTAACCGTTCTACCTTAACAGTACTCCTGATGTGCTCGTTTCTAATCTTGTGTTTTCTCGTTACTCCCATAGCAAACCTCAGCATTTTCATCTCTACGACTTCCATCTCTTCCACTTGTTTCTTTGTGACTGCTACTGTCTCAAGTCTATACACCATTGTTGGTCTTATTACTGAACTGTACACTTTTCCTTTTACTCTAGCTGGTAACCTCCTGTCGCAGATTACTCCTGATACTCTTCTCCATCCGCTCCATCCTGCCTGTACTCTCTTCTTTACCTCCCTCTCACAACCACCACTTCCTTGCACCGTTGATCCCAAATACTTAAATTCCTTTACTCTTGGCACTTTTGTATCCTCCATCTTTACTGTTTCGTCATCATTTCCTTCATTTATGCACAGATATTGGGTCTTCGACCTACTTACTTTCATCCCTCTTCTTTCCAATGCATACCTCCAGGATTCTAATCTCTGCTCCACTTCTTTCCTGGTCTCTTCACAAATTACAATATCATCAGCAAACAGCATCGTCCATGGTGGTTCTCTCCTTACTTCATCTGTTAGCCTGTCCATTATGACTGCAAAAAGGAATGAACTTAACGCTGATCCCTGGTGTAGTCCAACCTTGACCTTAAAACTTTTTGTAGTTCCTACTGCACACCTCACCACTGTTTCGCTTCCCTCATACATATCCTGTACTAGTTGTACATACTTTTCCACTATTCCGGATTTTCTCAAGCAGTACCACAGCTCTTCCCGTGCAACCTTATCGTAAGCTTTCTCTAGGTCCACGAATACACAATGTAGCTCTCTTTGACCTTCCCTGTAATTTTCCATCAACATTCTTAAAGCAAACATGGCATCGATGGTTCCCTTTCCTGGCATAAATCCATATTGCTGTTTGCTGATCTTCACTCTATCTCTTAACCTGGTTTCAATAATCCTTTCCCATACTTTCATTGTGTGGCTCATTAGCTTTATTTTTCTGTAGTGTCCACAGCACTGTACGTCCCCTTTGTTTTTATAGATTGGTACAAGCACACTCCTTCTTCAATCTTCTGGCATCCGTTCACCCGTTAATAGTCTGTTGAACAGTCTGGTCAAAAACTTTATCCCCATCTCTCCCATGCACTTCCAAACTTCTACTGGTAACTCATCTGGCCCAACCGCTTTACCTTTTTTCATCCTTCTTACTGCGTTCTTTACTTCTTCTCTACTGACACAATTTACCTCTTCATTAACCACTTCTGGTTCCTCTGTCCTAGGTTCTCTGTTATTTTCCTCGTTCATCAGTTTCTCAAAGTACTCCTTCCATCTCTTTAAAACTGCCCCCGAATTTAACATAACATTACTGTTTTTATCCTTTATAACCCTCACGTGCTGTGCATCTCTCCCTGCTCTGTCTCTCTGCCTAGCCAATCTGTACAACTCTTTTTCGCCTTCTTTTGTTTCCAATCTAGCACACAAATCATCATACACACGTCCCTTTGCCATTGCAACTGCCTTCTTTGCCTTACTCTTCTTTTCTTTGTATACCTTTTTAGTATTTTCATTTCTTATTTTGTCCCATGCTTTCTTTGCCTCTTTCTTTTCTTTTATGATCTTTTGAACTTCCTCATTCCACCACCATGTTTCCCTGTCTCCTTTTCGTTTCCCAAATGTCACTCCCAGTACAGTTTTAGCTGTTTTTCTTAGCATTTCTGCCGTTTTGTCCCACTCATCAGGTAACCCATCCTTGCCTCCCAAAATCCTGGTCACCTCTTGTCTAAACGCTTCTTGACAGCTTGTCTCTTTCAGTTTCCACCATCGTATCTTTGGCTTTACTTTCTCTGCTTTTTTCTTTTTCACCATAAGAGCCATTTTGCATACTACCATACGGTGCTGCTTTGCGACACACTCATTCAATATTACTTTACAATCACACATTTCCTTCAGGTTCCTCCTTCTGCACATCACATAATCTACTTGGGTACTTTTTCCTCCACTCTTATATGTCACCCTGTGTTCATCTTTCTTCTTGAAATAAGTATTGACAATCGCCAATCCCATCCTTTTCCCAAAATCCACAACCATTGATCCTTCCTTATTTCTTGTTCCAGCACCATACCTCCCCATTATTTCATCCCCTATGTTTCCTTCGCCCACATGTCCATTAAGGTCTGCACCAAGAACCAATCTCTCTTCTGTTGATATACTTTCTATCAATCCATCCAGGTCTTCCCAAAAATCATTTTTCTCCTCCATGCTGTTGTTAACCTGTGGAGCATATGCACTTACTATATTTAGGATGGACCCATTTACCTCCAGCTTCATGGCCATCAGTCTGTCCGACACCCTCTTCACTTCCAAGACACTTTCAGCCAGCTCCTCCCTCAGCACTATCCCTATCCCATTTTTTCTTCCATCAGCTCGGTTGTAAAATATTTTACATCCACCTCCAATGTTCCTTGCTTTACTACCTTTCCACTTAGTTTCTTCTAGGCACAATATGTCTACATTCCTTCGCTCCATCATATCTGCCAGCTCTCTTCCCCTTCCAGTTATCGTTCCAATATTTAAGGTACCCACCCTTATGAGTGAGCATCTTCCTTTCCATGCTTCTCGCTGCTTCTTTACTCGCCTTCCTCCTCTCTTTCTCCTCTTATTTTCACAATGTTTAGCAGTAGCATAATTTCCCCAGGCACCTGCTGCGCGACACCTGAGGCGGTCGTTGGTAACCCGGGCCGCGACCGATCCGGTATGGATTTACAATGATTACGCATTTGTTTAAATCTGGCAAAAAAAGTTTTACGCCGGATGCCCTTCCTGCCACAACCCTCCCCATTTGTCCGGGCTTGGGCCCGGCATCAAGAGACACAGAAATGTGCCACCGATGACTGGTTTTTTTTTCATTAGTTAATGAAAGGTAAAAACAATAGTTTTTACTTTCTAGGGTTTCTCAATAATCACAAATATAAAATGTTTTTCCTGTATCGAAGTTGTCTATCGAAGTAGGCAAAAGTGCTGAGTAAGCTTGCTTTTTTCTATAATTTTTACGCAAACTCTCGCTTCAGCGTCTATCATCTGAAAGGCGAAAGAAAAAGTCATAATACCAAAATCACCTCGCTCTTAATTCTCTCGTAGAATGGCCTCTTAGACAGCGAGAAAATTTCTACGAGTGAGAAAAACTCACAATCCCGCCCCAGTACATTAAAAAGCACATTAACGGACAGTTAATAGCAAGCAAAATATAATTTGTGAAAAACCATGAGCAGAGGATGTAACTGAAAAAAAAACTTCAATAACTATAATTAACATAGCTATTCTTTTACAGTACTTAAAAAGTAATTCTGCCCTACGGCGTTTTCCACAAAAGTCAGTTATGACATCGTCATAAAAAAACTGAGGTACTCATCAGCCTTTTCAACAAAGACTTTTCAATTGACATCAGTGACAGATTAGAAAGTCTATTCTGATCCTGTGCATTTCTTAAATATGTTTTAATTCTTTTTAATGCGGAGAAAGATTGCTCTACAGATGCAGTGGAATATGGTATAGTCAGGAATAATAATATCAATTTGTTAACTTCACGGAAACCTTCACACAGCTGTCCTTCATGCATGTACTTATGAAGCTCATGCATATTGTTCTTGCGAAAGTGGTTATGGGAATATAAGACTGCAAGCTCTGTTCTTAGGCACGCAAAATCAAAATGAGAACTATAACTCCTTTGTAGAGACTGAAAGGACCTTTCTGGAAACTTAGTTATGTTTTCATATTAATGAAATCGTTTGCAATCAAAGAGTTCCACAAATTCAATATCTTTCACTGACTTAAATCTTTGCTTCATCTGCATTACTATGGTATCAATGACTTCAAACAAGAGTGTTTTGTACTGCAATTCTAACTGTAAATTACACCGCACTTTTCTTCGAGTAGGAAGACCACACTTGCTCACAACGACATTCCATATTTCATCAAACTTATTGGTTCTAAGTTCTTCAAGTTTAGTGATGGTGTTTTCAACTTCACATGAGCAGAATAAAATATCCATTGATTTCGACTGAAAAATATTGAATAGATATTCAGTGAAAGGAAATATTAGAGCATATATGATCAGTAAAATGTTAAAGTCAAAGCTTGAAAGAGACTGCAAAAACCCTTGGTCTTCATTAATTGACTTATGGTCAAAATTTTGGGGAGATTCGGTGACATGTTCAAACAGCTGGATCAGATCATCATGATTTTCTTTGACTGTTCCCACTAGCCGTGAAGAGTAATTCTACTTGGTTGGGGCAAGTTTGGGGAATCGTTTCTTTACCATATCATCCAGCACTGCAGTTATTTTTGACGATGATGTAAAGAATGACGATACTCCTCCAAGGGTTGAAAAAAATATATTGCATTTTGGAATGTGTAAAGCTGCTTGAATTAATACAAGATTAAGTTTATGAGCTAAACAATGAATAAAAATTGCATCTGGTGCAGAATCTTTCAATTTGGCTTGAACACCGTTAAGCTCACCAGACATAACTGCAGCACCATCATATGTTTGAGCAATCAACTTTTTTAGACAGGCAAGTTCTGTTAATTGAGCCACAACTAATCTAGCAATGGCAGCAGCACTGCGATCTTTGCTGACATCAGAGAACTTGATAAATCTTTCACACATGATTCCATCAGCATTTACATATCGAAGAACAGTAAATAGCTGAGAAAAACAGCTTATGTCTGATGTCTCATCTAACATAACAGATAAAAAAGCACAATTTTCAAGTTTCTTTTTGATTTCAGCAAGAACAACAAAACCCACTGATTCAACGAGGTCATTTTGAATCGAAGGTGCTATCCCTTTAAATACGGTAGCAGTATCCAAGTGAGTTTGTAACTTCTCATCAAAATTAGCTAATAAATGTGCCAACTCTACATAATTTCCTCTGTTATCAGAAGTTTCACTCCCATCATGTCCACGAAAAGGAATTTCTTGAATACCCAGAAAGCAAGTTATCTGAATAAACCTTTTCAGGATTTCTCTATTTTTTTTAACTTCTTTGTTATGCTGATTAATTGCAGCACATCTTTGTTTATTAAGAAATGTATCAATCCTGGTTTGGCCAAATGTTTTAGCTGCTATAAATGCTGACAAATGAGACACTGTTTTCTCATGACGACTAAAGGCAGTATGTAAATTATTTAAGTCATTGTATCCACGATAAGGTGAGCTCCACACGGAGTCATCTTTTGAAAAAAGCAAACAGGGTTAACAGTACAACTTGTTTGATGCTGCACTTCCACAAATCCAATATACATTATTATATATTTCAGAATTAAATTTTCTCACATAACTTTTATTTTGCTTGCTTATATTCAACTGTGGAGTTGGCTTGCCGGAATTTACTATCTCCTTTTTTTCCTGATAAGACAATGAAGTAAATGATTTTTTCTTTAATTTTTGAATTAAATCTTGCACTTGACGCATTACAAAATTCTTAAAGGTCTATAAAATCTAAAATCAAATTAAAGTTTAATAATTTTATAATAGATTGATAAAACTGGAAGGTTTGAAAAGGTATATAAAAACCAATAATAGTTAGCAAAACTTATGCTTGTAGATTCACATAGACAAAACTTCAAAAGATTGACTCAAACAATTAATAAAGATTGGTAGACTAGACTTTAATCTGTTTAACAGATCAGACTAAGCTGTCAAAGGTAGTCACCTATTGGTATGTATGTATATAAACTTTGTTTTTAAAAATAATTTAACAAAAAACTCTGATTAATGAAGAAGGCTCCTCAGAGTGCAAGTTGCCAGGTAGCAGTAGTAGGCTAAGGAATGTAGGAAAAACAGAAAAATACACACTGGGGAGTTTTCTCGTTTCTCCATAGACCTTTAAAAAGACCAATAACTATTGGTATATTTGTATCAAATCCATAAAAAATGCCTGGTGTCATAAATAGGCTAGAAGTTATTTTGAACTACTGGTAGGCTATTTCATAGAATTTTATAATGCAATTATAGTTGTCCACAAACTAAGCCTGTGGCTGGTCACTGAGCCAGTAGACAAAAACTACTACTCTTAACTCCCAACAACCATCATCTACAAACAACACAACAAGTACTGTATTGAGAGGCTAAAATGCACTAGTAACTGTGTAGCCTACCAGTAGGCCTACCATAAGTAAATAGGCCTAAGCTTATGCTAAAAGTAGGCAACTTGCTTTAACCTGCTACCCTAGCTAATTCATTTAACTGTTTGCTTAAACTAAAGTGTTAAAGTGCTTTCAAATTAATATGATTTCAAAATGTATCTGAATGTGAGTACTGAGTAAACGTAAGCAGTTTGTAGCAAGCGATACTAGATCAGTTCTTCAACAATGTCACGTTCTATAAACATGGGCGTGCATGCAATATCAAAACTGCATGCATAGATACAATATCAAACTGCTGAATAATCGGAGATTTAGATTTTAATTCAAGAAAAATTTCGCAAAAAAAAAGAAATATTTGGATAAAACAATGTCTGCAATGGAATATGCATCTATAATATTTCTTAGAACTACCGGTAGGTCCCGTAATTCCTTCTAGCAACAGAGTCAAAAAATGCAACTTAGATTTTGCATGCGTGTTTCCAATTTTATTTTGTATTTTAGTGATAAGCTCTAGCTGAAGCTGTACTGAATGATCCGAGTTGCAATCGATAAAACGTATTTATGCTGTTATATCAAAAAAATAATCAACATAATATCATCAAAATTTTTATACTTTGAGAATTTTTTTCAAGATTATTTTTTTATTTTTTTTATATAATTATTTTTTTATAAAATTTCTAGGCATGCAATGCATGTCTTGCAAGCATGGAGAATACGCCCCTGCAGTACTTACATTGCTATACCGACAATAATTTCTCTATTTTAGCTATAGGGAGTTTTATTTATTTATTTTATCTCTATATCTATCCTCCTGACTCGCAGGAAAGCAACGGAGGCGCTAATGCATAGGGTAGGCAATTACCCCGACCTGCTTCCGGAGATGCCAAGATATTGCTGTCCGCTTCGAATTTAATAGAGATATGACTTTAATTTAGAACTGCTTCCCAAGACCACCAAGCGGGGGAAAGGGCCGTAAAGTGTCTTTCCCAAGAACACAACAGAATGGCCCGAGTGGATTTTGAACCGAGACTGTGTTGGTCACGAGCCCGGCGCTTTAACAACTCGACCACATTACTGACAAGTTCTTTTCATTTGACCATTTTTTCATTTGTTCATTTCATTTTTTCGAGTTCTTTTCATTTGTCCATTTTAGAAGCTATTTTCATCAAGATGCTCTTAATTGTACATGACATATTTTACAATATGCTTTTATGTGATTAGCCTACAAGTAACCTCTTTTAACAAATTTAATAAAATGATTCTCTGTCATCCACAATTTATGAAACCATTTGGTAAATTGTGGCCCTTTACCCATTATCTATCCTAAATATAAATAGATTAAGTTGTTATCGACAATTATCTACTAAACTATATTGTAGTTATAGAAGAAAGATACAGGTAAATTAATGCTATATTACCCAGATAATTTCTTGAAAATCAATAAATTTTTTAATATCATGTGTTAAGAAAACAATAAGGACTGCATGATTTCTTAGAATTATTGCTTTTATCTACTTTCTGAAAGTCTGTGATTTTTTTATAAAGCAAAATTTAATAAAAAAATGCTTTTTAAATGTTTTTTTTGTTAAATTTTTATTTTGTTAAAAATAGACAAGGATAAGGCATCAATAAATTTTAAAGTTTTTGCATAAGCAAATAATTAAATAACCTAATCTGTAAATTCAATTTAAGATTTTATTTTTAAACAGGATCTTTTATACATAGATATTACTAAACTTACATAAAACAAGTGTTTTCTGATTCATATTTTACAGGTTTGTTCAAACGAAACATCTACAATAACTTCAACTACACATTTAATTTATTCAAACATACACTGATATGCTGAAAAATAATAACCTAAAAATTTAGGGTGCATTTTGTTAGTTAATGGGGCCCACATAAATGGCCATGGTACTCTTTTTTATCCAGAAAATTGTTCGAAAACACTAGTTCAAAATGATAAGCGATGCATCTGGTAGAAGTCATGAAACTTGAATTCAAATGGTATTATATTTTTCAGCACATAATCCATATCCTGTTTTCAGACATGAAATTATGATAAAAACTCTCATCCCCGTGTATAATACGCTCCCCAGCTTTGAAACCACAACAACTATTCTTGTCAGCGTAAATTTTCGGACGAAAAATACATTTTGATTGTTTGTTGAGAAGCAACCGACAAAGCGGCTCCTGAAACGCGCGAAACGAAATTGTTTTTCTGTTTTCATTTATGATTGTTCTAGTTACGTGCGGCCAAAATAAGACAATAAATTTAAATTGTATATGTAAACAGCAAGATCCAGCTATTTTCACCCATGTCTTCAAAAGGTGTTGTATCAATAATAAGCGTGATGGCACTGAAGATGACATTTTGTGGGATGACCAAGAAGCAGGCGATATGCCAACCAATGATAATGACAATGGTGACGACGATTTGCACTATTTTGAGAACAACAATGATTTTTTAACTATCAACAAATTAAATAATCTGCGGATAATCTGCACCAGAAGTTTAGAACCCAGTTGGAAGTGATTTCCTATTCATCTTTCTATAAGTACCATGAACTTTTCTAAAACACTGCCCTTCGTAGAAGCAAGGGCGTTTCAAGTGGGACGGTAATTAATCTTAGAAGTGAAGACGTTATGGTAGCACTGTTATAGTTGACAATTCTTTAATCTATAAATTATTTTAAATATTAAGTCATAAAATTCAATCACCTCGTAAATTGTTTGTTCTTATGAGTTTGAATTAATATTTATATGACAGCAATAAATTGCTAGCTCTTTCCAGTCGTTTCATCATGTCTAATACCAGTAAATGTCTTGTAATTTGCTCTCCATTACCTCTAGGATTCTGTTTGAGTTTTTATAAAACTAATGTAATTATTTAATAAATGTAAAATTTTAAACAGACTTCTTTTATTAAAGAAAAAGATTAATGGAATAATTGCGGTTCTAATTTTTTGAAACATTTTTAGGGTGGACATATCACATTATTTGCATTAACATACAAACTAGTCAGTTATGTAGGCTTACCATAGGCCTACGTCCCGATTTTGGTGGGACAGTCCCGATTTTTAGGGCTTTGTCCCGCAAGAAATTGAAGACAGATTCTATGTGCAGACCCTCTTTTTCTTGTTTTTTCCCGATATCACTAGTTTTCAGAGACATAAATCATCAAATCGGAGACAGATTCAAAGTGAAGACTTTTTTTTTAGAGAACTAAAGAACACTTGATCTTTGGGACGAAAATTATGAAATTGGACACTAATAGAAAGTTAAAACTTTTTTTTAGAGAATACTTGAGTTTTGGGACGAAAATCATAAAATCCGATAATGATTCGAAGTGAAGATTTTTTTTAGTGAACACTACTTTTTAGGGACAAATTTTTTTCTGTTAACGGCTTGCTCCTTTGAAAGTATGATATCTATGCTGAGTTATCCCAAGAGTTCTAGAAGAAATAACATTTTTAAATCACCAAGCCTTAAAACTGTTTTGTTCAAGAAAGATAGAAAAGCATTAATAAGATCACTCTGATTGTCAGAATAATTGTTGTAAGAAAGCACACTAGGCCTATTTACAGTTATAAGAACATAAAAGTATCAGCCGATAAAAAGTTGGGGGGTAATACAGTTTTGCCCAAATTTTGTGACGTTTGCCCAAATCATGATTTTCTAGTACATTACGGGTATGACAAGAATTTTGTCTAAAATTTAGGGTGAAGACCAAACTAAAAAAAAAGATTTTCACTTTACATCTGTGTCTGATTTCTTGATTTTCGTCCTAAGACTATAGCAATCTCAAAAAAAGATCTTCACCTCAAACCTTAAACTTTTTTTCTGCATTTAGTGTTCATTTTTGGTGCAGTGAAAATTTGTTTTATCCAAGTAATTTTTTTCGCTGCCCAAAAAAATTCTGATTTTGCCCAAAGTTTTGAGACTTGCAGGGGCAATTGCTCCTTCCCCTCTTTTCTCCGACAAGTACGGTTATGTATGAGAACACTGTTAAAATCAATTATTGTGTTTTAATGTTTTAGTTGACTTTTACCAAATAAATCCGCAAAATACGTAGGTATTAGACTGTAGCAAAAATGTTAAATCGGTTATACTTTTTTGAAGATATTAACGTTGAATAGGCCTTATTAACATTAATTAATAATGGAAACTATTTTAATTTATTGAAAAAAATTTTAATTGCATTCTTGAAAAAAAAATTGAAATGATATTTCATCTTTGTTATTTGCTTTTGGAATGTAGTGATGTTGCTGATACAAAATTTTGTGTCGGCAGCCCGCAAGTATTTTTTATTTGTGACATTGCACTGCGCTGCTTCGCAACAACATATTCAAATAAAAAATTTTTAGACTTATTTTTCTCTTTTTAAAATGGTGTTTGAGCAAGCAATACTCACTGTTGTAGTCATCACAGTAAACCCTTTATAATTCAAATTTAGCAATTCAAAACCTATTCGCAAAATTTTTTTACATCGTGAGAAGACACCTTAAGCACTTTACTCTACTTGGCATCCCAGCAAGCAGCCTTAAATTAATATTTCCAAAAGTAAAAAAGAAATTAAAATTTTTTAACCCAACAGCAATATCTTGGTATCTTTAAAAGAAGGTAAAGATTATTGGAAGATAGTTGCTCTTCGTATAATGCCTCCCAATGTTTTCCTGCAAATTAAAATATATAAATAAAGATAAAAATACACCACCCGCTGTTTGGCATTGAACGAATTGCTAGGGTTAGTGATGACAAACTTTTAGCAGTTGCTACTGTGAACATTTTAATCTCTGAAGATGTCGGTTGATTTCTGACCGACGAAATGTCAGTTTAAATAAAAATAACTTGCTAATATTTGATTTGGTATTATTACCGGAAGAACATATGAAGTTTTAGCAATATTAATGCCTGGTGAGCAAAACCACTACATTTTTAGAGATAGAAATATTATATTTTTTGACAAACACAAATCTTGCTCACTATCAAGTTTGTTTTTAAAAAAAGTCTGCTAGGAATTAAAAAAAACTAACCACTAAAGCAAGCTGGCGTTAATTACTTAGTCTTTTTAACCATAAAACCTTACCAAACTCTTAGTATTTATTTGTGGGCAAAGTAATAATTGTTGTCATGTTAAGCTAATTTGTACAACTATAACAGTACTCAAATTCTTACAATTAACCTTTATCAAACTATGTTCAATAAAAACATTCAATTTAACGCTTAGTCAACTGCCATTAATATTACAATTCTGAAAAAATCACAAAAATTAGATACTAGTAAATTAAACCAATTAATCAGTTCAGTAAGATCAATTTCTATTCAATTTATTTGATTTTCAATAGTGCTGCCAAACTGCAGCTACAGAGACTTTTCAAAATTAAGTCTGGTAAGGTTTTGTTAAAGTATGTTAAATAAAAGCTTAATATGCAATTGCAATATGAAAAGAAATTAAAAAGTAAAACTGAATAATGTAATTTTAATGCATTTACAAATCATTTTTTGCCAAAACCTATATTTTTTCAATTTTTTACAAAGAAATAGGTTTTAAACTGTGACTACAAGGCTAGCAACTCATTTATTAACTTTTTTCTGTTTGTAAACATCTAGTCATTGATCCTTCGGTTTTTATACTTTTTAAGGTGTTTTACCAAATGCAACTTGCCTATACTGTGATTTATTTATTTTAAATTATTTAAAAAATTTCTCACATGCTAGAAAAAGAATTTTTTTATCTCCATAAACCAGTGGCGTGCGGTCAGGGCATGCAAGTCATGCGTTACATGACCAAATTTTTAGAAATTGCATGACGAACTTTTGCGCGATGAGATAGATATCGTTGAATTCGATGAAAAATATTACTTGTTTCGGATGAAATCTGAGGCCGATCTGAGACGAAGACCTATTTTTTTGTGTTATTTTAGAGAATATCGTGAATTCAGGACAAAGAGTAAAAAATCTGAGACTGGTTAGAAGTGATGACCTTTTTTTTTTAGAGTCACTGCATTTTGAGGACGAAAAGTGCATTACTCGGAATGATTTCAGCCGATGACTTTTTTATTTTTTTTTATAGATCACTGCATTTCTGGGACAAAAACTACATTACCAGGGAACGACTTCAAATGATGACCTTTTTTTTAGAGATTTCCTTGAACCTAGGACAAAAATTGGTCATAAATATACCCGATTTTATGGCATGGTTTTGGCATGCCAATTGCATGACTAGTCTCAGAGGTCACCGCACGCCACTGCTATAAACATATTTTGTATGATTTAAAAGTTAAATTTGGATTCTTTTTAATCACTTAAACGAAGTTTACCTGTTTTTAACCTTTTTTTCTAATGTATTAAGATTGCATTGCACTTTGTTGTAGCTATGCTGAAAATAATACTATGGCATTATTTATTGCTCTACTGAAATGATAACTTACATAATAATTTGATGAAGCATTTAAAACTTTAAAGTAATTGAGACACCACCAGACAAACTTTAAAAATCTCATTAAAAAAGATATTTGGAACAAAATATCTTTTTAACTAAACTTCAAAAAACGCTAAAAAATTAAGCAATATCTACAGTATAAGTTTCTAACAGTAATTATTGAAATTTAATTAACTACTAATGGTTGGCAACTTTAATTTTACTTCAAAAAATTTTCTAAAAGTTAATCTTTTTCTGATTTTATAATCTGCTTTTTTATTTTGTTTAAATTAATATTTCCTACATAAAAAAACAATGACGTTTAAAATGCTGGGAAATTCTCAAAACCTGTAAAGTTAATAACGACGAATAATGAACGAACCCCTAATAAATATAATAATAAAAAGGAATAAAATAATGCAATATCAAGTTGATCAAAAAATGCGGAAATTTCACCTAATTCAAATTTATCTTTAAATATCATATGCAGTCATGGCTTTAGTAGGCTGCGAACGGAGCGGCCGCCCCGAGCCCCCCTGAAAAACATCAAAAAGTGGCCGCTTCTACGCAAGATATTGCTCTATTTCTTCGCAGTAACACCAGGACGGTTGCGTCCCTAAAATAAAGACTTTTTTTAGGGATCACAAAATTTGATGCACTAAAAAGTGGTCCCCTATTTTTCTTGCACCAGACCCCCCTTTTTGTGAGGCCATCACTGATCACATTGCTTATTTTCTCTTGATAACATTTTTTACAAGACTTTGCCCTATTGTACAATCAGATGCAATTGTTTTCTTTCTATTCATTAATTAATTTCTGTCATATTTCTTTTTTTCTTTTTGGATGTTTTACGTGCTATTTACATTATTCAATATTGGAAAGGGGCTACTTAGCAATGATGGCTTTAATACCGTGCAAACGGTGCGGCCGCGCCGGGCACCCCTAAAATACATCAAAACGTGACCCCCCTATACAAGATATTGCTCTATTTCTTCATGTAGCACCAGGACGTCGGTTGCATCTCTAAATTAAATTTTTTTACACAGAGAACTTTGTTTTTATTCCTTAAAAATGACTCCCCTATGACAATGACCTGTTTTTAGAGATTGCTTTGCCTTGGAACATTAAATAGTGGCTTCTCCTCCTTACTTTTCTTGCACCTTGCCCCCTTTTTTCTAAGGCCATCACTGCTACTTAAATTAGTAATTAATTATGCACCTGGCATTTGCTCTCTATTATTGGATTGATGAAGGGGAAGTAACTAAGTCGGCTACCCAAGCAATAGCATTATGCAATATATAATTTGCTTAAAATTTAAATGTCAACTTTTATGAGTTGTAGGCTACACGCCGTGGTACGCGGCAAGGTTCTTTGAAAAAGGTTACTGCGCTGCACGGCGCGGGTGCACACAGCAACGTTAGCTACGTGGTTGACGTCACCATTGGAATGTTTATACATGTTTTATAGCGTTTCCACATTTTTTTGATCGTTTTAGAAGTTTTTTAGAAGTAATTTAGTAGGCCTAATTTGAGCGTTAAAAATGTTCGTCGATATTGTTTACGCTACCGCGCAGTAACCTTTATGGAGAACCTTGACGCGTGCAACTCATAAAAAGTTTACATTTGAATTTTAAGCAAATTGTATTTTGCACAATGCTATTGCTTTGGTAGTCGACTTAAATGCTTTTCCCTCATCAATCCAATAATAGAGAGCAAATGTCAAGTGCATAATCAATTAGATAGTCTTTTTCTATATTCTTTTCTATTTAGTTGCTTCCCCCTCATCAATCCAATAACAGAGAGCAAATGTCAGGTGCATAATCAATTAAATAGCCTTTTTCTATATTCTTTTCTATTTAGCCTTTTATCTATATAGCAATAATATAAATAGCGTGTGAAGCATCAAAAGCAAAAAACAAATATAAGAAAAACTAAATCGATAAATAGATATTTCTAAAGAAAACAGTACAATCTGATTTTATAATAGACAAAAGGCTTGTAGAAATATTATTAAGAGAAAATCAGCAATGTGATTTTTAAAGATAAATTTGAATTATGTGTAGTTTCCGCCTTTTCTTTAATCAACTTGGTAATGCATTATTTTCTATCTTCTAGCCCAGTGGTCGGCAACCTGTGCCCAAATGTGGGCCTTTTTGCAATTTTTCGTGGGCCGCGGGATATTCGGTTTTACAAGGTCTTTGTGGGCCGCATGCTAGCCCAGTGGTCGGCAACCTGTGGGCCGGGGCCCAATTGTGAAACTTTGATTTTGGGACAAAAATTGAAAAATATATGACCGAATCCAAGTGAAGACCATTTTTTTTAGAGAACACCTTGATTTTGGGACGAAAATTAAAAAATATGTGACTGAATCCAAGTGAAGACTTTTTTTTTTTAGAGATCATCATGATTTCAGGACAAAATTTCTTCTCCGTCCGAGAATCTCAGACAATTTTTTTGTCCTATCCATAAAGTACAAAAAAATTATGATTTGGGCAAACGTCACAAAATTTGGGCAAAACTTCATTGCCCCCCAAAATTTTTTGGGCTGGTACGCCTATGATTGTGCGTTTTACTTTTGCAGTTATACAGGTAATAGTAATAACCATTGTATGTTTCAAGCGTACTGCTGGGCCTTTAATAATTTCTAAAGATAGAATTTGGGCCATCGTAAAAAAAGGTTGCCGACTACTGTTCTAGCCGATTATTCGATACCAAAACAAAGTCTCATCATTTTTATTATCATTTATTAGGGGTCCGTTCACTGTTCGCCGTTATTAACCTCGCAGGTTTTGGGGATTTTCCAGAATTTAAAAAGTAATCAACCAAACTCGGCGAATAATGAACAAAAACTGTTTCTTATCACTTAACCTAATAAACTTTCTTGACAAATTAGCCTACTCTGTTACTTCGTGAAAAAGCGCTCAAGCTTTAAACGTCATTTTTCACCTATATTAGAAGCTATAACAATTTTTTAAATTCTTATTTAAATTAACAATTTGTTTATACTTGCATTACAATCAGCAGCGGAGTTTAGTGGCTAGGAGCGTGTTTCAGCGGTTGAGAAAATGTAAAGCGTGAAAACAACGGGCTTTCCGACTAAAAGCAGAAAGCGTACCGTAAAATTCGCTTTTCGCTTGCTTTCAGTCTGAACCAGCCATTATTTTGCCATAATGTTGTTATCCATGGAAAAAGCGTTTTATGGCGCTTTCTTTTGCTTGGATGTCCTGGCAAACTACAGATACCATTATACAAAAATTTAAAATAAAATAAAAAGGTATATTGCTGAAAAGCAATATATTGGCGTCTACGAAATCGAGATAAAGTGATTTCTCTGGAGTTTATGTTGCAAAATAGCAGGGTTGCGAAGTCGAAAGATTATGATCCGACTCCGACTCCGACTCCTGAAATTTCTAAAATGCCGACTCCGACTCCCGACTTTAACTTTGACTACGACTCCGACTCTGACTCCCTAGTATAGGCAAAGTATTTATCTTAAATTAAATTTAACTAAGCAAAAATCATTCTTTTGAGTTGACAGTTGCACAAAATAAGTCAGGTTTTTTAAATACAATAAAAGATATTTACTTTAAAAAATTATGTATATGAGTGTATATACATGTATAACTGCAAATTACTGGTGCTGTTCAGAAGAGTGATCAATGGCTGCAATAGTCAGAGCGATTATTCCTGATTATCAAAACACAAATATTAAAAAAAATTTTTATTAAAATAGTCTCAACAGACTGTTTCACCTGTAAGGCTGACACAGTTAAAATAAATTTTTACGCTGTAAGGCTGACACAGTTTCACCTGTAAGGCTGACACAGTTAAACTTGACACAGTTAAAATAAATTTTTACGCTTAAGGTGAAAAATTGCATCTTAGAAAAATAACGCTATCAAAAGTTTTGGTTTAAACATGTATTTTACTAAAGTAAGTGATTAATTAGCAAATAATTACTTTTGTCACGAGATATTAAAAGAAAATATACTGTAATATTGCGCATAGGTATATTCTTAAACTTGGCCAGCTGCCGAAAAGTTTACCGGTAAAGCGTAAAAAAGTTTATGGATCATTAAAAGAAAGTGTTATAAAAGAATCTTTTATAAAAAAAGTTTTTATAACACTCTCTCTTAACGAATGATCCATAGTAATGCTTTATGCAGTATAAAAAAATTTTTTACAACACTTGCTCTTAACTAATGATCCATAAACTTTTCTACACTTTAAACTTTTCGGCAGCTTGGCCAAGTTTAATACATCTACGAGTATGCGCAACATTACAGCATGTTTTCTTTTAATATCTCGTGACAAAATTAATTATTCAATAATTAATCAATCACTAACTTGAGTAAAATAATTGTTTAAACTCAAACTTTTGGTAGCGCTATTTTTCTAAGATGCGAGTTTTCATCTAAAGCCTAAAAATTTATTTTAACTTTTAATTTTTGTTTATTTTATTTGTTTCAACGTAATTAATATTGCTTTGTCTGTTGGGACTATTTTAATACAACATGTTTTTTTTTGTTATATTTATGTTTTGATAAATACGTATATACATATAATTATATCATATACACAACCCATTAACTATAATTCTTACTGTGTTTGAATAAAACATTAATACAAATCACATTTAGAAAACTAACTCGAAATGGCATACATAACTGGAAACTAAATATATATTCTATACTTAATGCTTATCACATTTTCTGAACATCAAAGTATTTTATGGATAATCATAATGTTATCTCTAGTCTATTTTACAGTTATTATTTTTCCCATGGTAAATCGAACCCACGACAAACCTTAATGTTAATACTATTAATGACTTGTGTAGGCCCTGGGTGTAGGACTAGACCCTGAGTGTTGTCTCCTGCGCGTAGGACTATATCTAGTCGGTTCGAAACTCAATGAGGTATGCATCACTGACGAACTGTAACAAGAGCAAAACTCGAGTGTGGTGCTTCTAATGTTTAGGTGGATTACGAGTTTCGTTTTTATCAGTAGGTAATGAGGTTAAAACATAAACATGAATATTTTATAGTTGTAAAAATTTTTACAAATGTAAGTAATAACTATGGAATTTATTAACAATGAAAATTTGAAAATAAAAGTTTATAAAAGCAAAAGAAACAAAAAACCATATGTAAAAGAATTAAAAATTTAAAACCCACAATTATACACTACAAGAAAAACAATAAAATGCGACTAATTTTAGAATTTTCCTGAACCACCCACTACATATAAAGAAACTCCAGAGAAAAATGTTGACATTTCCATACCAATAATAAGCTCATACTTATTTCTCTCAAATAAACTTTAGCCATTAGTTTGATGGCATGGAGTCCATCTTCACAGTAATTCATGGTTATATATTGATAGTAAGAATATATATATGAATTTCGTCGGATTTTGTAAACAAAATAAAAGGGGGTCCGTAGTTCCTATCTCATGAATATTTCAATTATTGCAATTTTGTACGAGACTGAACATGCAGGCTCCCTGCCGTTTAGCGACATTCATATTAGAAGATTATTAAAAAATTCACTTCGGTTCTAAACTTTGGTTGATATTTCTTTGAAAGAATAGAGCAAAAAGAGTAAGTTTTAATTTTCAAAAATTTTAATTTAATAATTTGCTCGCAAAAATAAAATTGCTACTGTGAGTTTCTCCTTCATTGCAGCCCTTTGGTCTGCTCTGATGAGCCTTAGTGATAAAAACAGACATTTAACACTCGCTTCTGTTGGAGGAAGTATTTATTTAAAGACACACCAAAAATAAAAAATGAGGGGGCATTTTGAAGGCTGAAACAAATTAATGGCATTTACATTAATTTCAATGGAAAAATTGGCTTTGTCATACGAATAAGTTGAGGTACGAGCTCGGTCACGGAGCAAATTAAACTCATATGTCAAGGTACCACTATACTATAGAAAAAGGCTGCTTAGGGTAGTAATTGATTATGCACCTGGCATTTGCTTTCTTGTCATTCGAATGAAGAAAGAAAAGCAACTAAATCGGCTGCCCGAGCATAGCATTACGCAAAATACTATTTGCTTGCAAATTAAAATGTAAACTTTCTATGAGTCGCGGGCTGTGTGGCGCGATAACATACTTTTATTTGCGGGAAAAAAGAAAAACACATAACGAATTCAAACACTAAAATCAAATAAAAAAAAAATAAAGAAATAAAAATAAAATAATAAATTTTTTTTTTAGCCGCAGGGAGACTGCGATTTGACCTTTCGGTCTTCTAGTCAGCAGCCACCCTTGAAAGCAAAACTACAGATACAACAACTTGTAAAATTTAACTGTTGCAGAGAAGAGGGTTTTTCGTTTTAAATAAGGTTTTTTTATTTTAAATATAAGGTTTCAATAAGTATTTTTTAAATTCATATTTGAAAACACGGTAAGAAGCATTTTGAATTAGAATGGGAATTTCGTTCCATATCTTAACTCCTTGATATTTTGTACATCTTTGTAATCGTGAAGTTTTACAAAAGGAAATATGCAAAGTTTTTTTTGATTTTTCATTTAATCTAGTGTTTTTTTCCGAGATCTGGCTGGTTAAAATAAAATAATTAGACAAATTTTTGGGAAGCATTTTTTTAAAATTGGAATGAATAAATTTACCAACTTCTAGTTTATAAATATCTTTAAGTTTTAGAATCTTAAGGCGTTTGTAATAAGGTGAGGAATTATCACAAAATTTAGCTGCACATATAAATTTAACGGCTTTATTTTGAAGAGTTATCAATTTTTGAAGATACGTCGGGAAGGGAGATCCCCAGATAATAAGGCCATATAATAAATGGGAATGTGTCAGAGCGTAATAGATTTTTAATAGTGCTGTTTCTGGTAGATAGTGTCTAATTTTAGAGATAATTCCAACCGTTCTTGATATTTTATATGCTATATTTGAAACGTGGAAATCAAAATTTAAATTCATATCAATAGTTAAACCTAAGTATTTAATATTCATGCATTGTGGAATAGAAATATTATTTAAAAAAACATTAGTTTGTGGAAAAGGTTTGTTTAGTTTGGGAGGTATGATTAGGAAGTTGGATTTAGAGGGATTAATTATAAGTTTATTAGAATCAAACCAAATTGATAAATTTTGAAATTCTTTATTCATAATTGTAGTAAGGGAAGCAAGGTTAGGGGCCGTAAAAATTAAGCATGTATCATCAGCAAAGAGTATTGGCATACAGTTAACCGCTTGGGGCATATCATTAACATACAAGAGAAATAAAAGAGGGCCAAGAATCGAACCCTGAGGAACACCATAATTATTTTGTAACAGCTTAGATTTAGCACCCTTAATGGAAACAAATTGTTTGCGAGATAAAAACGATTTAATTAGTTGATTTGTTGAGCCGCGTATGCCATAATGATCAAGTTTGAGAAGGAGAATGTCATGGTTTACTGAATCAAAAGCTTTTGTAAGGTCAAGAGAAACTAAACCAGTGTATTGATTAGAATTTATATTGTCATAGGAGTGTGTGATAACATTAACAAAAGCATGATTGGTTGAGACTTTATTTTGAAAACCATATTGAGAATTTATAATTACATTATGTTTATTTAAAAAATTATTTAAACGTTTGTATAAAAGTCCTTCAAAAATTTTTGAGAAACAAGTAAGAATAGAAATAGGGCGATAATTTGTAGGTTTATCACGTTCTCCTTTTTTAAAAATTGGAACTATCCTTGCAATTGTACAATTTTCGGGAAAAGCGCCTTCTGTGAAACAAAACTCAATAAAAACTTGAAGATACGGAATAATAACTGAAGAAGCGATTCGAAGAAAAAAAGCTGGAATGTGTCATGGCCAGCTGCTTTATTATTTTTTAGAGAATAAATAGCGTTAAAGATTTCTGTGTGGTTGGGTATGTTCAGATAGATAGAAGAAGAAACTTGTTTGGTTAGATAGATAGAAAAAGACTTAAAGGACGTATTTGAAAAATTATTTGCTAAATTTGAGCCAATTGAGCAAAAGAATTTATTAAATTCATCAGCTATATTTTGATAATCTGAGGTTGTGCCACGGTCAGTTACTAATGAGTCAGGAGTATCATTAATTGGTTTAGAGTTCGGAAGCGTAGAACGAATTACATTCCATACTTTACGAGCATCCTTCTGGCATTCATCAAATTTAGAAGTACGTATAATATAATTTTTTAGACAAAGTTTTTAGTTTAGTTAATTTATTAGAGTAAACTTTATAAAATGATTTTTTTTTTCTTCACCACTTAAAAAATGAGATTTAAACATCCGTCTCTTTTTCTTAATTGAAGTTAGTAAGCCTTTGGTAATCCAGGGTTTTTGTAAGAGTTTTTTCATTCTTCTTGATATTGGCCTCAAAGGCGCATGGGTGTCAATAGAATGTGATATAATGTGGACAAAACTATTAAATAGTTCATTAAAATTTTCATTAGA
Source organism: Diplosoma virens (assembly GCA_963680785.1). Taxonomy (NCBI): domain Eukaryota; kingdom Metazoa; phylum Chordata; class Ascidiacea; order Aplousobranchia; family Didemnidae; genus Diplosoma; species Diplosoma virens. Next base: position 5,772,582 of record OY796886.1, on the reverse strand, counting down.
CAGGGTTGGTCGATGACTAAAATAATTGTCTAAATCAGTTTGAAGGTCTTTACAAAACGATTCTGTACAAAACTTTGTTTTATCACGATAAAACAATTTCTCTATATTTTTTTTATTGTTAGTGGAATTTTTATTAATAACACAAAAAATTGGGTAGTGGTCAGTCAAGTCAGATTTAACTATAAAAGATTGCAATTCATGCTTTGTATCATTAGTTATAATATGATCGATTATGGTTGATGAATTATTAGATATTCTTGTTGGCTTAGTGATGAGGGGTACATTACCATGACTTAAAATTGAATTAATATATAAGTTAGTGTTCCGTTCCTAAAAATCGCCCAAATTATGTAGATTCACAATCTCATAAAAAATATCTTTGATTTCGCTTTGGTCCGGCTCAAATAGCCGAAGAAATAACAGTTTTGTAAGTAATTTAAATATTTAACATTTAGTTATAAAAATATGGCAACACTGCATAATTTCGCTTTATTGAGAACATTCTGGATTTCCGCTTGACTTGTTTTTGCATGTGACGCAATAATGCTTATATGTGATTGGCTTCATTGAGATAATTTCAGAACATTCGAGCAACCTTACCAATGGTATAAATACGATTCGCTGAAAAGCAGTATTATTATAAAATTGGATGTTTCGTTGTGGTAACTTAAAATTGGAAAATTGTTAACTGTGTGAAGTCATAGTTTTTGAACGCAAGTCTTTGGTTGTCTACGTGATTGTGAAGAATTAAGCTATTGAGCTTTAACCTGTTGCTTTGATTTATACTATTCGGGCTCCTAAGTGGATTGGAGCATATTTCTTAATAAAGAAGATATTGTAGTAGTCTGAGCTGTGATTTAGCTAGACTATATTTTTGCTGTCGCTGGTTCGAAGGTCAGATCCAGCAAGAAGATTAAGAATTATCGTTTAGTAGATACTGAGATTGTGTTATTGGCGAGGCCTTCTTAACAGGCGCCAAAAAAGGTAGACGATTAAACAACGTACTAAGTTACCAAATAAATTCTACAAAATTTCAAAAAAAAACTTTTTAACATCGGAACAAAATTTAAAAAACTTTCCAAAATTTAGAAAACTAAAATTTGTGGAAGTAACAAAATTTCAAAAACTATTTACTAAATTTCTCCAGTTAGCACTATTCAAACGGTTATCTCTATTTAAATTAATATTGAAATCTCCTAGGATATAATAAACTTTTTTGTTTTGAAAGAGGTCTGATAAGGAATTTGTAAATTCATCAATAAATTCAATTATCTTAGTTTGGCCTGGATGACGATAAACCGCACCCACAGTAAGCTCAGTTTTGAAGTTGTTTTCAGAAATATCTAACCATAAACATTCAGATTTTGAAAAGTTATATTGAGTGATAGATTTCTTTACTTGAAACTTATTTAAAATGTAAATTCCCACACCGCCAGCGTTAGATGTAGAATCAGTTTGAAAAAAAGTATAATTAGGAAGTGAAATGTTTAATAGAGGATGTAGTTTAATTCGTGTCTCAGTTAAACATATTACATCAGATAAAAAATTTAATTCAACTAAAAAATCATAAAGATTATCAAAATTTTTATGCAATGAGCGAATATTTATATGTAAAAGCACCAGGGAACGATTGGGATCAAAAGTAGGTCGTTTTGAGTTTAAATCAAAATAATCACATGCTTTTATATTGAAAAAGTTTAAAAGTAGTCTTACGCTTTTTCAGAAGAATGATCACTTATTCGCAGTGTGGCTGCATTATTCGGCTCAAGGAATTCATTTAACTCCTTGTTATTTCCATCATCTAATTTATGAATTCTAGTTTTGGATGCCATTATAATAATAATAAAAAAAAAATTCAACTCAGTATATACATGTAGCAAGCAATTATGCTACTTAGAAACTGTTTAATTTAGAAGAAAAAAGTAAATGTAGAAACAAGTACCTCAAGTTGTAATTATTCAGCATTATTAGTAGAACAATCTTCATTTAAGGAATCACAATTAAATAATAATGGCTTGTAGTTAAGTGTTTTAAAGTTGATGTCAACGTCGTAATTAAACAGGTCGTCCGAACAGCTCACAGTCAACCACACGCCAGTGTCTTGATCTTTTTCACCTTCCTCAATTAAACCTTGCTTTTTGGCCGATCTCTTCATCCTGATGTTACCATTAAAAGTGTGACCAAGAACAAAATCATTTTGACATTTTTTTTTATGTATTGCAACAGCTTTGAGCGCAGAGGGGTTAGATCCTCCGTAATGAATACTTGTGAAAATTCTTGCGTTTTTTTAAGGTTTGATTTTGCGAATAAAATCTTATTTCGCTTTTTGTGAGAGATGAATCGTACAATAATTGGTCTTGGTTTTGAAATGTTATTGGTGGTTTTTTTGCCCAGTCGGTGAGCTCTTTGAATTTCACAAGGTTGTAGATCAATGTTTAGTGATTTTGAAATTTTCAATACGATTTCTTCTCCGTCATCTTGATTGTTCTTGCTTTCAGGGATTCCATGAATCCTCAAGTTTTCGCGCCTGCCGTATTGCTCTAATGCATCGATTTTGAACAGAGATAAATTGACTGACTTTTTCAGCCTTTCATTTTCAATTTCTAAACGCTTTGCTTTACGATTAGTTCTTTCTATTTCATATTTTAGAGATTTTACCTCTTCAACCAGTAATTTTACAGTGTTATTTATTTCATACAACCGCTTTCTATCATTTTCATTAAAATTTGCATTATTGGCATTGCTGTCATTGCTGGTACTGGAATTCTTGTTAGATTTAGCATTTCTCGCCATCTTGAACGTCACAATAGATAAGTAAATCTTTTCAATAGAAGTTTTTCTTTAGTTGATATTCTACTTTAAAAATTATGCTTTTTCTAGCTAATTTTAGGTTAATTTTTCACTGATCTCTCTTCAAATTAATTTAATATTACTTTAACTAAACTTTTCTTAAACTAATTTCTTCAAATAGAAGACGCTTATCGATGTATATGTCGTCTTTTTCAAATAGAATGACTAAAAACTAGTTTTTTAAAAAAGCTGTTTAACTAAATAGTTTAAAGTTGTCTTAAACTTTCCAACTAATATCAAAATAATCTTCAAGTGCTGAAGAATTATCCTGTTTAATTTTTTGACAGAAATAATTAATTGACCAGGCTCAATTTTTAGTTTACAGAAGAACAGCAAATAATACTCCTTATTTCAACTCAGCTTATCTTGAAGTTTTTCTGTCTCAGTTGGCGTATCTCTGCGATTGCGATTGTATCTCTGCAATCTTTTTTTTTAATTAAATCAATTAAACATCTCCCTCCAAGGAAAAGGAACTCACCTTCTGCAACTCCATGACAAAAAACAAGATACGCGGCAAGGTTCTCTTAAAAAGATTACTGCAAAGCACTCCACTGGCGCACGCGGCCGCGTAAGTTGCGCGGTTAACATCACTAATATGTAAAGAAATTGGACATGAAGAGTCGGAGTCGGATAAAATATTCCGACTCCGACTCCTAGTCCTCTTAACAGTCCGACTCCGACTCCTTTCTAAAACCTCCGACTCCGACCGACTCCGACTCCTAGTCCTCTTAACAGTCCGACTCCGACTCCTTTCTAAAACCTCCGACTCCGACCGACTCCGACCGACTCCGACTCCGCAACCCTGCTAAATAAAACGACCCTGATGTTATCCTGCTAGTCAAGAGAATAAATAAACTGTATGATTATAGTATGAGTGCGATGATTATGTTGATTGCAATTTATTTCTAGCAAAGGATTTCTGTTTTTATTGGTAAAATTACCTTAAGGACTGCTAGAAATAGTCTTCTTTTGAACCCTATAATCACTATTAGGACTTTCTATTGTAATTAATAAAAAAATTCTACTCTAATTAAACCAAGTAAAGCACTGACTAAAAAAAACTCTATCCAACTAAAATAAAAAGATTTCGGTCCATAGGCTACAAATTTTAAAAAATTAGTCAATGATTTCAATTACATTTTTACTTTTTGTAATTAAATCATTAATACAGTATACAATAAAAAAATTCTAATTGTAAAACAAACAAATTTTTTAAGCACAGTAATGGCAAATTAATTCAATCAAGTCTCAGCTTAAGTGTTTTTGGTCCTCTATTAATAACAAAAATGATTGAATATGATTAAACGACTATGGCTATTGACAACAAAAAACACTTGTTAAACCAAACAAATTATTTTTTTATACCAGCGGTTCTCTACCTTTTTCAGATTTTTTTGAAATTCGAGGCACACTTGGTGCAGATTTCTTGACTTTTGTCCCTAAAAAGTGGTGTTTTCTATAAAAAAGTTTTCACTTTGAATCTGTCTCGAATTTCTTGATATCATCCCTAAAAAGAATTGTTTCTCAAAAAAAAGGTCGCTGATCAATAGACTAATGTTTTTTAAAAAGTTTCGCTGCAAACACTGGTTTGTACGGTAGTTCGGCAAACTTTTTTTTCACTTTTGCATTTTATTTAACTGGTTGCGGAAGTTCAGAGGCCTGTGTAAATTAACCTCGTTTTCTACTTTGGATTGTGATCATTGAACTAAATCGACTTAATTCAAATCTTTCTATTTCAGATAAAGTAATTTCCAGTTTTATTTGAGTTAACAATTACTTGGACTATATAATAATACGTTATTGAGATAGGGTTTTCAATTTCTGGTTTTGAAAGCCATCCGGAAAAAAACCTAACCCAATCCCGAAAAAAACGAGAATTTCAAACATAAAATACAAGAAGCAAAACATGTAAAATTAGCAAGCAATAATGCATTCAAGCCTAATCTACTAGCTTTTAATAAGTTTTTAAGTTAAGCAAATTGAAAATAATAGTTGCTATGAGGTCACAATGCTTAACGTAACTTGATTTTCATATATAAAGTTAAAATCGCGACAGTGACTGACGCAACAATATAATCACAGTGATGCAACAAATAACCAATGACATTAAATTTCACCGTAATATAATTGTATTAAGAGTTTAGTCAAATCTAAAACCAAAAAAAATTATCGAAGTATAGTTATTTGTTATATAGTAGACTTGGTTAATGTGGAATTTCGCTTAACTCGGTAAAAAAACTGAAAGTACAAATGATTTTCTCTATACTTCTCTACCAAATCGTAGCTAAATTTATATTGCCAACCCCGTGAAGGATTTACGTGTGAGGTGTAGGATATTGTTTCTGCCCATCTACTGTGTACTTTTTCAATGCGAAGCGAAAAGTAAAGGAGCTGCACCATCGGACCATAACGCAGATCTTACCAATCCAAAAGTATTAACTTCATTTATGTTTTATGAAACATTCACTGGGATGTGATAGAAGACATGAAATTTCTCATGTCATAAAAAGTCATTGTCTGCTTATACCACGTGGAGCGCCTATTCCTGCGTTAATATCTTCCTGTTTGTATTAGTCAGTAGTCACTAATCAACCATTTGGGATACTTTCGGCTGTTTAATTATTTTGCGCAAAATATTTTAGGTTGTGAAAGTGTTGGGAGAAGCATTATTAAGGTCAAAAGAGTGTAGAATATTGTAAACGCCTATCTTGTAAACTATTAATAATGATTTCGGTTATTATAGTCGTGATTTTTACAATCTACGCTGCAGCATGTCAAAAGGGAAAGTGAGAAAGTGGAAAGAAGAATACATTCAGTTTGGTTTCACAGCCACTGCAGTTGACGGAGTGGAAAGGCGGCAATGCATTTTCTGGGCTGTTGTGTTTAGTAATTCTAATATAAAACTATCAAAGTTAAGTGAACATTTCAAAAATAAACATTGGGGAGTTGAAGCTGAATATAATGCTGAAACTTTAAAAACAAAAACGATCTCGTTACAACCGAAATGGGACGCTTCCGAAAATGGGATTTACTAGCGTCAAAAAGCCCCGCCTCCTCGCTTCGTATAAAGTGCTTATCACATTGCAAAAGCAATGAAACCTCACACACTTGCCGAAGAAGTTATTAAACTTTGTATCGTTGACATGGCTAACATAATTTTGGGAGATGGTGCTGCCAGGAAGTTGAAACAAGATGCGTTGTCAAACGATACAGTTCGTAGAAAATCAATGATCTCAATATTGATATTCGCGATCAACTAATCTCGGACTTTAAGGCTTCTCCACTAAAAATGTCGCTTCAACTGGACGAGTCTACAGATGTATCTAATTACAGTCAGTTAATTTGTTTTGTTCGTTATATCAAGGAAAAGAAAGTTGAGGAAGGTTTTTGTTTTGTAAACCACTACCAAGGACAACGACCTCGAAGGATGTGTTCAAACTAGTCAAAGAATTTTTTAACAAGCACAATATTGATTTAAAAATGATTGGTTCTATTTGCACTGATGGTGCTGCAGCTATGTTGGGCAATTGTTCTGGTTTTGCCGCTATTCTAAAAAAGGAGATACCCAAGTAAAAAGTAACTCATTGTCTACCTCACCGACAGGCTCTTGCCTTCAAAACACTACCTATGTTTGAAGGATGCCCTTAACTCCTGTGTGAAAATCGTGAATTACATCAAGGGTCCTGCTTTGAATCACCGATTGATTTCTGTTGCTCTGCCAAGACGTTAATCAAAATGACAACCATGTTCTTCTCTACTACACTGAAGTAAGATGGTTGTCGAGAGCTGGAATATTGAACAGGTTTCTGCAACTTCAAAAAGAAAGTAAACGCTTTTTGAAAGATCGCAATAATGACTTGCTCGTTTGCTTCGAATCTGTTGAATTTTTACAAATGACAGCATATCTTGGTGATATTTTTCACCACCTCAATTAGCTGAACTTATAACTAGAAGGGAAAAGAATGAATATGGTAAAAGTGTCCGAGAAACTGAAATCTTTCATTTGCAAACTGCCTCTTTGGAGTCGCCGGCTTCAGGATGGCAACCTAGCAAACTTCCCTTTTCTAGATAAAGTAGTTGTCGAAGGTGGTGCTAGCTTGCAGGGAAATGTGCAGTAAGAAATTGTCACACATATGGAATTTCTCAGCGCTACCTTTGACAATTACTTTTCTCCCGGTGAATTGAACGCCATGGAAAGTTGGATAATCGATCCGTTTAAGTTCAATGTAGATAAGCTTCCTGATGACGAGAGTTACAAGGAGGATCTTATTGATTTGAAGGAAAGTCCAAACTTGAAAATGGAGTTTGAGTCAATGGTATTGCAAAATTTTTTGAAGTGCTGGACTGGAAACATATTTAAAGTTGTCAGAAAAAGCACTCAAAGTTCTCCTTCCTTTCCTGACTACTTATCTGTGCGAAGCCGGGTTTTCTCCCCTGGTTTACTTAAAGAATAAATATCAAAATCGGTTGGATACCGTGGAAACTGAGTTACGCGTTGCTTTGAGTAACAGACAACCACGATGCAAAAAACTTGTAGAAATGAAAAGTCAAGAAAAAAACAAGTAAATAAACTTTTTTGCACTTGATTGATTGTCATTGATTGTGTTTTGTTTGTATTTATACATACAATTTGTTTGTTGTCATTCTTAAAATCCTTTGTTTAATTTCTTGTTTTGGAGACTTTTGCGACTATTAATGTCAGCGATAATAATACAAAAAACAATACATCAAATATTGCAAGGAGTGCGAAACAGATTTTTCCTTCCAGAACGGGTGCAGGCTTCAAAATGTATTGAAAACAGCTGCTCTATACTGTAATTTCTAATAAAAAGCTTTGAATTATCAGGACTTTGCCTAATTTGGATAATTTGGTCTGTCAAATGGAATTCGGATTAACCATAATCTACGGTATTTACTATGATAAAAAACCGGAATTTTGGGAAACGCAAAATGCAAAAAGGCACAAAATCCCATAAATTTCCAAAACCGGGATTCCGGTTTTAAACCGTAATTGTGACGGTCGTTCACGTCGTTACACATTAACATCACTTTATAACTAAATGTTTACACTATATTCATATAATAGAAAGTTAAAATTTTATTTTATTTGCAAAATACAAAACTTTTCTCAAATTAAAAAAATTAAAGGTAAAAATAGTTGGATAACATTTGAACTATCAAAAACGTTTGACACCATTTTAAAACGAAATTTTGTTTTTACAACAATTTATTAGCAGCAAAAAATTTCTGGTAATGCGTGAAAATGATTTTAAAAAATGTAGTAATTAGTATTATCCAAACTCGTTGTGATAGTTCAAATCAAGATTTTCTAAATCTTGATTCATTTCATCTTCAAAGATTTTATAACGATAAAGCAGATCATCATTCAAAGAATTGCATAAACAAATTTTTTTTTTCTTTCCTTGAAATAACCCTTTTAAATCTTCTTTATTTTGTTCAAAGTTTGCAATCGATTCAGAAAATTCCTTTTCTATAGTATATCGTACGCCGGATCGAACATTATAGAACCCAAACAAAAATCTGACAACCATGAAAAAGCGCTCGTTATCAATTGCGAAATTAAAAAAATCTTGAAATTCGTTGTTCGGCAACATAATTACTCGCAATGCCAACAAAAACTCTTGCATTAAAATATGAGAAAAGTGAAACTTGTAATCAAAGTCATCCAAGTCTATCAAAGGTGAATCAGGTATTGATATAAAGAAACAACTCATATAATTTTCATTTAAACCTCCTGAAAGTTTTAGTTGATTATCTTTAAAACACATTTGAAGCTTATTTCGATCAGAAAGCAGCGACCAGGAAAATTCTGCAAGCTGTTTCAGTGTCATTGTGTGTTGATTGTTTAGCTTTTTGAAAAAATTTAGAAACAAAAAAGAAAAAATATCGGTTGTATAGGAATTTATTTCAAAGTATTGTATTTTACTTTTTGCAAGCAGATTAAAAACTTCCGGTACAAAGCAAAATGATTGAAGGTCACATGATATTCGTGGAAAATCAAAAATCCATGGAATGTTTTGTCTTTCTAGTATTTGCTTTAGAGATTGGCTGTCGAAACCAAGCACATTCAAAATCAATTCCGGTTCTTGAATTTCGTAAATTTTGTCAAGGTGAAAGGGTCGGGTAACAATGATTTTTTTCCAATCGGGCAGAAAGTCACTTCGCAAAACATTAGCTAAAAACACTTCGCGTGTTTTTTTATCAAAAGGGTCGACATCAGACACTAATATTTTGTTAAGTTTTGAACCATCAAAATCATCTAATATCATTAAAACTTTTTTGCTTTCTAATATGAAGTCTAAAACCATATCACGTATTCGCTCATTTTTCATCCAGGAAAAACGTTTTTTGGTTAGTAATAGATCCAAAAAATCAACTTCTTTAGTATAATCTTAAACCGAACATTGCAAAAAAATATAAAATCAAAATGATTTTTTTTTGTAAGAAAACGAGCAAATTCTTTGACCAATAAACTTTTACCCACTTTTGGTTGTCCCACGAATAAAACGTAATCAGAACATTCTTTCAATTCTTTAAAAATTTTATCAAAGTCTGCATTACCGAACGGTTCTTGTGTTAAGTCTAGGGATATTTTTTCTCGCGTAATGTTTTCTTTGCAGTACGTTTTGTGCTGTGGTTTTTCTGTCGAAAATTTAACTTGAAACTCGGAAGTTGGGAAATGCTCCAATTCATTCAGCTGATGCTTTTGAAATTTTTCACCTTCCAAAAAATTATCTTGCAATTATTAAATTTCTTTCAAAAAAGAATCAATTAGATATTTCAATTACTTAATACTGCTTTTAATAAATCAAAGAAATTTTCAAAAACAACAACTTTTTGCTTGATATGAAATTAGCAAATACATATTCCAACAATAAATAATTGCGTATAATAATCATAATGCATATATTAATTGGGTTGAAAAATTAAAACTATTAATTTAAAATTATCAACAAAGGCTAAAATTTCAAAAGCGATCAAAGTGTTAAATTACGGATTGAATCCTGAAAATATTCACCATGCGAAGAAGCTTAAGCAGCAAGTAGTATTTTGATCATACATGTTGATTACTCTCCTATAAAACCTACATTAAACATGAGAAAATAGATTAAGAAATGAGTTATGATGTGATGTGCTAGTGTTTTTAAAAGATACAAGACGATGATAAGCTTCTCAATATTGTTGATTTAATCATTTTTGTTTTATCTGTAGACAGCTTAAAAAAAACGTGTTCTTTTTTTTGATATACAAGATAAAATTAATGTTAAGAGTCTTGAATATAAAAAATACATGCGTTAAAGAATTATTTAAAAGCAAACATTTTTTTATCCTTTTTAATGTTAAAAAAGAATATTTTAAAAAGTCTAATTTTAGAAATCATAACGTAAAAATTCCAAAGTTTGATTTATTTCAGACATGGAACAGCCAGGCTCGTTTCAACAAGGCCATGGCAACCACATGTTTCTGGCATATAAGTAAATTTTTGAAAATTTATATTGCTTGGCACGGATTACGATCACTTGTCATTACCAACTGCAGCACATGTAATATTGTAATAGGTTAGTGTCAAAATATCAAATACAAAATATTAACAATCAAAATTAACTCTCGCAGGCATTACACCATTATAGGTGGCACAGAGGTTTTGAGTTCCAGCCAACCTCCCACCATTCCACCATATATGGAGGCTTCTACATATCGAAGGTTAATATTTTGTCCGTTGATATTTTGACCGGTATAATAGGTTTAAAAAACTTGTACTAACGCGATTAATAACTTACATATTACATTTATTTCTTCGGTCGTTGGAAGTCTTTCTGTAAAATAATATTGCATGGTCAAATATTTTAGGCTTTGAGAAAAATTATTAAAGCAATAAAAACGATCAAGTAACCACTTGTTTTGTTCTATAATACATTACGTAACATAAGAAGTTTGTCAGCTATTTCCAAACAAATGTATTTAAATCACTAAAAACGTTGACCATATCTTTTGTAGTAATTAATCGATAATTTTTTATCACCAAACATTTTTTGTTTAAAAAATCTTAAAGTATTAAAATATAACTTTAGCTAGCCATCTTCAACTGGGCTGTCAGTTTTTTTAGCATATAATGTTTGAAAAGTGCTAGGTCATCTTTTTTTACTTTAAATATAGTGCAGCTTGTAAAGGAAATTCTTAAAAAACACTTTTTTCATAAAAATTCCGTAAAATGAAATCAATCATTTCTTTTAATTCTTCTGACGCGCAGGAAAACTCAGTACGGCACCCTACATACTCAAGATGACGCTGCCAAAAAATAAAAAAAGCTGAACGCACTGACTCGTTGCAAGAAATATTGATTGGTTGTCTGTTTTAATCGTCATAATCTATCAAGCTGCATAGTTTCCCATGTGTATTCTTGTTTTATCCGATTCATCAATAGATTGTTTGAACTTTGATTTTTTTATTTTTAATCACGTCACCAAACGAACTGAATATTAATTATCTTATTCCTCGAATACGAATTTAAGGATGCTTTTGCATTGTAAAGACTAAAAAGGGTTGTTAACTTTTGAGAAACATATTAAACTAGTTACCATATCAACGTGTTGTGACAATCCTGGCAATTAAAAGTTGAAATGTAAATGTAAAAGCTGGGAATCTTTGCAGTGGAGAAAATATTGTGAAATTTTTTGTTGCAATTTCCGACTGAATATGACTTCGATAAAACAATGAACAAAGATAATAATCAGAGAATACTTGACAAGAAAAAACCCTTTCGACTATTTCTCTATTAGACGCCTCACACGCAAAAAGGTTTTATACAGTATAAACTGTGTATTATAAAACACTTATATAGTTTTTTTACAACTATAACAATCTTAAAAAATATAGTAAAAAGAACAGGTCGAGCGGCATTATTTTTAGTATGCATAAGTTTCCGATGAAAAAAACTTTTAACAAGCTTATTAGTTTTGAGATTAAAAACTTACCTATTTTATATATTATTTTGATGTTGTTTCCCAATCCAATAATTGTTTGATCACTGTTCATAGTATTACTCGAAAGGTTGATTTCACAATTTGTTTCTGTAAATTTTTTTTATATTAAAAATTTGTAATTAAATTGTCTTTAAAAAGGAACACCGATTCTAGTTATCGCATGGTTTTAGTTTTAAAACGCCTTTTTTGTTTTTGCATAAAGCTTTTTTTTAAAAAATTTTATGTTATATGATGGGTCTCTTGTCATCTGACTAAGAAAAAGATTGAGTCAGTAATTATACGCGTATACTGTATGTCAACCTAAACAAATATCTTTTTCATAACATTTAAAAATAGTAGAAAGCATAAATAAAAAAAAACTATAGTTAACAAATGTAATCTGAATTTTTTGTATTCTTTTTATTAACAAGTATTCTCAACTTTTCTAAATATTAGCTGAAAAAACTTTTTGTTGAGTAATAGTTTCGCCAAAATTTCTTTCATTTTATCTCTATGTTTATTCTCCTGATTTTTAGGAAAGTGTCGGTGACGCTATACATAGAGCAACTGTCCAGCAATTACTTGCACGGAGCCTGAAATGCTTCCAGGCTCCGTGCTTTTGTGCCCGAGACCGGTGCCAGGCCTGTTGGGATAAGCTTACCCCGAGTAGCTTGGGTTAAGCTCAATTAAGACCGAAATATAAAACCATGTTGATCAAGTTTGCCATCTATCTCGGCGCTCTTAAATACTCGACCATGCTTTTGCCATTATTTAATCAAAATAAATATACAGATTTTGTTTAGCATGCGACAAAAACCCACAAGTAAGCTACCAAAGAGTTGTTAATTTTACACCATGAAAGTTTTTAAACATACTATAGTTCCAGGAACACGCTTTAAAAAATTATCGCACGATTTAGAGTACCGAGAAGAATACCCAAGATTAACATAAAGCATTTTCGGCTGGATGAAGTAGTGTGATATTACTCTTCTGTAACTTGCAAGCAGAAGAGCGTGAGTGCAATATGATAACACAAGCGATTTTTATTCTACCCTTTGAAAAACCTTTTAACGTCAAAATCATCAATGGATCACATTGCTTGCATACAATGGTAACTTTACTAAAACAGGAAGCAGCATGCAGGCTAATACAACCATACAAAGAAGATTTGTTAAACCATAGATAGGAATAGCCACTTAGCCAGTGGCTGCTTGTCACTTGGGTTGCAAAAGTCCAGCCCTTAAAATTTTTGTTTTAGTGCAACTTTAGATAAATATGGTTAATTCTCTCAAAATAAACGTCTTTACGATACTGTTTTTAATTTGAAAACATGACTAAAGGTGTGCAGTCAGGAGAAGGTTTGAAAAATGTTATTTCTTTTTTTTATCAGGTAGACCAGGGGCGGGAGCCTTTTTGGGTAAGAGAGCCAAAAAGGCTCCCGACAAAGTAAAAGAGCCAAAAAGTAAGAAACAAAAAGTAAGAGACAAAAGGTAAGAGAGTCAAATGATAAATGTTTTTAATGCATTCATAAGGTTATTTTGTAATTTTTTTAGTGAGTGTATGCGCAGAAATTTGTATGTGAGGAAACTCTGCTCTTTTTTTGCAAAGTGAAACTTAGATTATCCCAGGAAACAATGTGAAATTGGCACGATATTGTATCGGTATCCTTTTACGATACATGCATGTATTGGCCCAATACTGTGTGATAATCGTTTGCACACAGTATGGATATTGGCCCAGTATCGTATATACGGTGTACCTAATATCGAGACGATACAGTGCTGATACAATGCTACAGTATAGGTTGTATATTGGCCGAATGTTGTTTGCACAAAGTATGGATATTGGCGCGGTATCGTATACGATGCCTCTAATATCGAGCCAATACAGTGCTGATACAATGCCACAGTATAGATTATATATTGACCTGATGTCGTTTACTCACAGTGTGGATATTGACGCGGTATCGTATGTCCGTTGCATTTGATATAGAGCCGTTATTGTTATTCTCAGACAGCCTTTCATCATTATATGATTTAAGCTATACGTTAAAATTATATTTCATCACTAAAATTTTTCTAACAATTTGTCTAATATTATAAAAAACGGTCATACGTAATTCCAAATTATCAGTTTCTTTTATTTTAAAGTAAATTACATGAATCATAATTTTATTGAGCTAATGTTTTCTTCCACCACTCCGGTCTCGCCAGTTGCGCATCCACTTGCTGCACTCTTTTTCAATTTCAGCTTCAGTGGTATTTGGATTGCTGCCCAAAATTGCATCTGAAATAATTGCAGAGATATAAAAAAAAGCAAGTTTATACATTTCATATTTACACGCAAATTTTACAAATTACCTGCAGACTACAAAGCAATGAACATTAGCATAAAAAATTTATAGCTTTTTTGTGAATTTTAAATTAATCGGCTCGTTTTTGTGACAAGTTGTAAACACATTGTGTTATAAAGAGTATAACATTTCCTCAAATAAAAGGTTTAATCAACTGAAAATCCGAGCAAGTCTAAAAGCAAACTACAACATACAGCGAAACAAACGAAATGAGCAAACGAGCGCACTGGAGCAAGCTATACTTAGCAAGAAATAAAGCAACACACAGAGGACACCAATTATGCGGAGAAAAGCGATAAGCGATTGTTTATTCAAGTCTGCAAGCGATGTCGGTTCGATTACCAGTTACGTCACATTGCAATGTGACCTGGTGAAAAAAATTGTAGACATAGTCAGATTACAGACATTGAAAACAAGTTGTACATCTTTTTACTTTAGGGCAGGGTTTCACGCCTGCGGCACATTTTGGAGCCTTTACAAAATTCTTTCTTGAGACCTTTCATGGCACACTTAGACAAGAGTACAAATCTTGATTTTCGTCCCTAAAAAGTAATGTTGCTAAAAAGGTTTTCACTTTAAATCTGTCTCGGAGTTCTTACTTTTGTTTCTAAAAAGTAGTGTCTACAAAAAAAGGATAGCGGAGCAATGGTTCAATGTTTTTTAAAAAGTTTTGCGGACACAGGTTGAGAACCACTGCTTTAGGGGACTGGCCGGGACGTTGATTGATATGTTTTGTATATAAGTCCAGCAACACAATTAAACTAATAAATACAGTTAATTTTTGAACGTTTTCAGCTTCTTAAGCTCTTTTTAAAAAAAAAACTGGAACTTAAAATAAATTTTAACAATATTGCGTTAAAACTAAATAATTGCTTTTCTTTGTTTTCACGCGTTATTTTTAAAATATATTTTAAGTTTAAGATTTTTTTTAAGGACATAGAAAGCCAAAAAATTTTGAAGATGACATTAAAGTTTTTTTTTTAATTCATTTAAGTACATTGCAGTAGCGGTTTTAGTATAGCGCAAAACAAGTGGCCGCACCAAACCTCTCGTAAAAAACGTCATTAATTTTTTCCTTTCCTAAACAAAAATTGGTCCCCCTTTTACCGTAGCACCATCACAGCTTTACAAAGCTGTTCAATTAAAATTAAAACCTTTTTTTGGTCTTCAATTTTATGAAGCTTTAAAAATTTTTAAATTCATGTCCTTAATTAAAAGTCTGCGCTTTAATCTAAAGAAAAGACATTAAAAATAGCGTAAAGTTTTCATTTTAAAAATGTAATTATTTTGTTTCATAGAGTTCCTATAAAAGGGCCTTCTTTTTTCTTTCAAGCACAAGCTCCTTTCTTTTTGTAAAGCCATTATTGTATATGTACCATTACTAATATAACAACACTATGATCAAATAAATTTTCTCTTTATTAAAATTGTAAATTAAAATTTGGTTTGACAAAAACAAAATACATATATATGAAGTTCAAACTTACGTTTAACAGCTTGTGAAAGCTTTAAAGATGAAAAGCTTTTTTTTTTTTCTGGATTCATCCTCCCTTTCCAACCACTTTTACCCGACCAGTTGTAGAATTGGCACAATTCATTACTTATGATGTTCTGCATCACTCTCCAACAATTATCTTTGAGGTTATTTCCTCCGATAATTTTCAAGCGAGAAATCTACAAAAATTAAAATATTAAAAAAAAAAGATTTAAAAATACGGTTATGTAAAAAACCTCGGGTAACCCAAATTCGATTTGCAGACAAAATCATCCGATTTAGGCAAAACTCCGGATAATCCCAAGCTTTTTATTTAAAAATTATAATTGTACTGTTTTATCCGAGTAGAGCAAAATTCTGCATTAACCGAATCGGGATTAACAGAAGTCTACTGTATATTTTTTCCAGGTAACAATTCGCATTTAAGACTTTTTTTCAACGCAAACTTATAAGAAAGTAATTTTATGAGTGGTAGTTAAAAATGTTTTAATCAACATCCTATGAATTTCGAATATATTTAAGTTCTATAATTGCAAAATTAGTAATTTAGTTATTATAAAAAATAACTGATGGTTTAAATTACTCCAAAAATATTCCACAATCATTTGATTGATATTTAGAAAAGGTAAAAGGAATTTTATTTTTTAAAATAATTGCAATGCGGTTAAATCAGAATAAAATGTCTTACCAAAACGTCCATTACACGTTTATCCTCCAAACTTTTTTCCATTGAATCAATTTCTTCTATACTTTTTAGTGGCAGATGTATGCCCTCAGGGAGCTCGAAGAAAGTATTTTCAGATTGTTTACTTTGAGCAATTTCTTTGCGCAACGATTTTAGCTCCTCCATTATTAATTCCATGTTAACTTTAATATTTGATAATTCGCGGAGTACAATTTTGTCTCTTGCATCTAAAAAAATTTGTTAATACTACATTTTTGTGTAAGGCATATAAAATTTTATTGTTGTTGTTGTAGTTAATTTACCAGCACATATCAACCTCTCCAAAAACCTACCTTCTTTATCACGAATCAAATTTTTCGGTGTCACTGGAGTTGAATTAACGAATTCTGCTGAAAGACAAAAAAGTTAAATTTTCAATCAACTAATTTTTTTACTTTCTTGTACAAATACAATATCAAATGAAAAAAATATAACAAAATAAAACTTTACTAAAATTTATTAAAGAATAAAGGGCCGAAGCTTTCAGTACGCTCTGGTCAATATTCATCAGAAGAAATCGTTGCAATCATCAAAACCCAAAATCGATGTTTTATTTATAGCAATTAAGAGCATTGAAATCAACTTACGGACTTTATTGGACAGTATTAAGAATTAACTTCAAAATTTTTGTTTTGAGATTACACTTTGTTATAAAAAAGTTATGAATCGCCTCGGTTAAGCCTTTTTTACAACAAATTTTATACCATCTAAACTAAAATACAATAGAGAACAATATTTTGTACATGTTTTTGATAAACTGTGAAAGCTAAATCAAGGTTTTAAATTAAAACAATTTTACTGGCTATTTTTTTGTAAAAACTCTTGACTTGATTCGAAGAATAATAAATCGGTTCCACTGTTAAGCTGACTGATTGTGACAACAAAAAATAATAGTTTGACCCTAAAATATTTACTTCAACGCCAAAGTTAGTTTTCTATGAAAAGTCGCACTAAACCATAAAGTAATCAAAAATAATAATACTCACTATGCTGAATGACACGATTTGACGAAGTCGAGTTTTCGCGCTGGAAAAAAATGTTACTTTCGCACATTGAGTAAGTAATATCAGGTGGAGAAGGTAATTCCGTGCGCATCCGTTTACAGCGAACTGCTTTCATAAAAAAAATTATTAGATTATTGTCAAACTTTTAACGATAAAAGCAAAAAAAGAATTAGAGTTAGTTAATCTTATTGCAGTTAAAACAGCGTTTCTTAATCGAGTCAATGGATATTTTGTATATACTGTACAGTATGAACCAATAGAAAGAAGTAAATAAGGGGTAAGTCAACAAAGGATAGAAAACTCTCAAAAAGAAGCAGGTAATTAGACAGAACTATATTTTAATTACCAAATAGTACAATGCCAACAAAATGCGCAGTGTGATGCCTCGGAGAGTTGATAAAAGCATTAATGGAGTTAAAAAATTTTCTTTCAAAACACATTTTTAATATGCTTTATATTGGGTTAACTTGCACGAATCTCAAAGTGCAAAAAAGTTGCTTTTAGAAGCTTTGTAGCGCGAACGTTCAGGATCATTCTAGTAACTAATTACAACTTTTTCAACTAAATATAATTTAGTTCGATTTTCTTTTATTTCTGCTTTGCCACATGTAAAAGTAAACAAATATAATTATTTAATAACAAACATGATTAAGGCTGTGGATTAGAAAGAGAAGCACAAAACAAGTGTAACTTGTAGCTTGCGAAGATAGTAATGAAATTTATTTATAGAATTTGTACGAGACTCGTATTACAAGAAGCAGGCCAGCACTACCTCAATATGAATTTTTTTCACACAAAAACAAAAAAGCAGAAAAAAACATTGATTCATTTGATAAATATAAAACTCTGCCATTAAAGCGTGCATTGGTGGAATCATAGCAGAGTTTGGTTCATAGAATATGATCCAGCCTCAAGTTTAGTGGACGTTTGAACACACTCTATCTAACAGATATTTGCATTCTAAATAGATATGGTGCTATGTGTAGTTGTGATAGATAAGCTTGAATTCGACGCTCAGGATTAGATTCGTAGAGGAATCGGCGTTTGGACGTATGATTTTTACTCAGTTGATAAAAAAAATTTTTCCTTGCAAGTTTTCAAGATTGACTGATAACTAAACGATAGCATGAGTTACGCTTCTGTTTTGATTACATTTTATTTTGTATTTGAACAAAAAAAGGTCAACAATCCAATTGGTGTAGATTCAAAAGGTTAAAAAACTCAGCTGTCAAAATTTACCAAATTTAAACAACTTTTTTACAGCTACTCTATGCAATTTTTTAACTCAATAAAAATAGTTAAAATTAGAAAAAAATGATAAAGGTTACGCTTCAGAAAAACACAAACCGGCCAAGTAGGACATTTAGCTTATATAGTCCAAAAACAGGATAAACAAAAGTAATGTAGGCCAGAAAGGCCCGAAAAATACTCTATGCCAATAACGTAATAAGTTTGTGATTATGGGAAATGCTGCAAAAAACTTCGAATAATGAAATTATCTATCTACTTTTAAAATTTGTTTTATTATATAATTAGTTCATCCGCTTCTCGATATTTTTCACTATTTGTGAATGATGAAGTTCATACATAGCGATAGCAAAAATAACAAATAGCAAAAAAACATCTCGCTCGTTCGACGCACGTGATCAGCGCCAAGGACCTCAGTTAAATAAATCTTGTAAATACAATGCAAAAAATCAATATGTTTTTGTTATATGATACTTGGGCTGATATAATAATTTTTTTGGTGAATAAAATTCAAAACTCAATAATTGGGGTGAACAATATCAAATACGTTTAAGAAGCACTGAGTTAAAACTTTCCTTTTTAATTCGGGGGAAAGAATCGCGATAAAGTTTAAAAGCTCGTATTACTATAAACGTAAAAAAATATCTAAAAAATAGCATAGCTCAAAACGGATTGAAACAAAAAATATAAAGAGCTAAATAGAAAATACACTAAGAAGAAAAAATTTTGGGTAGAAGTTTACATAGCCTACTTTTGAAGCGTGAATTGTTATCTTTTTCAGAATCAGAAGTTGCTTCGGATTCGCTTTCCATAAGTTTTGCTGGTTTTTTGCGTTTTCTCCTAAAAGCTTTTATCATTAAAAAGCAAAAACACTCTTATCTGAAGTTAGCTTGCCTTTGATCAACACATCAAAACAACTTTTTTGAAAGAGTAGGATTTGTCATTGGAAAAAAGTAGAATAACCAAGTCTGTGTCTTTGTGTTATGCAACAGTTAAAACACGACACAACCATTGTTGGCAGCGTGGTCGAGCCAGAGTGCCGTGTGTATGATCAACATTGTCTCGGTTCAAAACCTACTCGCGCCATTCTGTTGTGTCTTTGAGAAAAACACTTTACGGCACTTTCCCTGCTAGGTGGTCTTGGCAACTAGTTCTAAAATTTAAACATATCTTCATTAAATTACAAGCGGACAGCAATATCTTGGCATTTCCGAAAGCAGGTCGAGGTAATTGCTTACCCTATTTATTAGCACCTCAGTCGCTTTCCTACAAGTCAGGAGGATAAATATAGAGATAAATAAAATAAAAAGTAATAAACTTTTACCCAGCTGAAATAAAACAGTATCTTCATCCCCTAGAGCAGTGTTTTTAACCTTTTTTCGTTTGTGGCACACTTTTGAAACTCATGAAAAATTGCGGCATTTTAAACCATTTTTACTAATTTTTGTTCCCAAAATTAGGTAATCTCTAAAACAAAGGTCTTCATCCAGAATTGGGCTCAAATTTCTGGTTTTCTGGCATCCAGAATGGAGTTTTTTTTCCCTGAATTCAGTTGTTTTTTAACTATGCGGGTGCTCTAGACGCGATATACAATTAGTATCTTCTGACGTTAGCGACGCACTTGAGCTAAGATTCTTGATTTTCGTCCCCAAAATTATGTGATCTCATAAAAAAAAGTCTTCACCTATGTTAAAGTGCCGATTTCCTGCTTTTGATCTCAAAATAAAGAAAAAACGCTTTTGCCACAATTTTCCGCTTTGATTTCCTCATTTTGGCCGCAACAATAAGCTGTTCTCTAATAAAAAGTCTTCACCTGAATTCACGCTCTTTCTTGTCAATTTCCTTCCCAAAACCAGTTCTTTCTAAATTAAAACGGGTCTTCGCTCCGAATCTCAGTCATTTCACGTGCAAAAACCAAAAAATTCGACTTTCCTAGATAATTTGTTTCCGAAATCTTTTGCGACACACCTGGAAACTTCTCACGGCACACCGATTGAGAAACACTTCCCTAGAGTATTTCTACAACCATTTTTTTGCAAAATTTTCCTTAAGTAATACCTGCATTAAACCAAAAATTATTTCAGCTATGTTTTAGTCGATCCAATATACAGGGTGCGGCGTATGTAACGCCCTTTTTATATTTGTAAGTAACGCCTATATTTTCATAAAACAATGCTTAAGAACATACCAACAAGTTATTATCTTTATTTTCCTTAAGGTAATGCAATAAATTTATGTTCAATAACTTGTTGGTAAGTTCTTAAGCATTGTTTTATGAAAATATAGGCGTTACTTACAAATATAAAAAGGGCGTTACTTACGCCGCACCCTGTATATTATTAACGTTTATCATCAAACCCGTCCTTTTTTCTTTCCAATTGTCAGAAGATGCCGCTCTAGAGCAATCTAGCTCGACCCACTGTTTAAAAAAGGAAGGTACTGTACAACTATATTGTTGAATTGTTTTCAGTTTTGTAAAAGTGATGTAATTATAACAAAAAACGTCTTGTTAAGGCTACCCAAGTCATGCAAAATGTTTTTTTCAAGTGCACAATGGTATGACTGGGGCAGTAGTTAAAAACAATCTTGGGTGTCCAGCTTTTTGTGTATTGAAGACACAAAGTTAAGAAAGTATTTATAAGCACTCAAGATGCTTTTGCTTCAAATCAAAACGAAAAAGCATTAATTTATCAATGTCAAGTGAAAGCTAAAAAAGATTTTAGTTTTAAACAAAAGTCAAAATTCATCGCGTTGATTTTTAAGTTAAGATAAAGGCTCGAAAACCAATTTTGACCACAAAAGTTGGCGCTATTGTGGTGGTGAGCTGGGGATTAAACGTTTGATTAACATTTCCGCCAGCCTACAAAAAACAAAAATACAATGCAGCAGTTAATTTTGAAACAGTGAATTTTTTTTGGTCCAAAGTTGATTCTTTCAAAAAATTTGGGCGTATTTGCAAAATCAAGCCAAATTATGGTTTGGACAATGCTTGCGTAATTTTTGACAAAACAGTTCTTTCCCTGAGTATTTTGGTATGCAGTATCATGGCTATGGCCAGAAATACGTTATACAATAGAACTTGTTACCTGTTAAGCGTATATTTGTCAAGGCTTGCATCAAAATTGCCGATGGAGAGAACACTACTATTATACTGCAGCAACAATTAAGATTGTTTTTACCGCAATGCAGTATTTGGAGAGTAACTATAAACAAGTTGGCTTACAATTGACACTTTTACATTAGCATTGTTTCTCAACTTATGATAATATTTTGATAGTTGAACCATTCGCCAAGATTAGTACAAAAAACAAATTATACCTTTACTTGGTAGGTCTACTTGTGTGTAATTTATCAATTTACAACTTAAAAATCTTTGATCTTACTTTTGAGTAATCGTTCTGTCGTTTTCTGATGCAAGGTCTGATTCCTCCTGGGCTAATTTTGCCTTTTTATTTGCTTCTTTGAAAGTATCTAAGATAATTTTTAATTTGTGATTAAAAAGGTTATTGTTTGACTAATTATTTTTCACTTACAACAATTGCTGTTTGGTAAACACCGTATTGCATACGATTTCCAAGTCATTGGATCAGGACTTGCCTTTGTCCTTATGGCATGTGCAATGTCACAATTACCCGAATTCGGCCAGTAAGCTTCAGAATCGGAAATAAGCCAATTACTTGGAATACACTCAACTTCATTTGTGCTGGTGAAAATTACAACAACATACATTTTTTAAAGAGTTGCTATCTGCACAATGCATAATAAACTTTTTATTCATAATATAAATAACTGAATCTCTTCTGGTTTACAACATATTTAATCAATCAAAAAAATTCCTTCTATTCAGAGGTTAATTTAAGTTATTCGATCGGTAGTTCAATTTTAAGGAAATCAATTATTTATTAAGTGTTAAAAAAGTAAATCTGAATTCACTTCAAATAATATTATAAGCATAAACTTTTCAAATCAAGTAAAAATTAACGTTACAATTGTGTTATTTTCAAAGAAACAGCGTATTTTAAACCCCAAAAAGGAACACATTATTTACGTCATAAGAAATCATGGCTACCATAGTATTGGAATAAAATTTGCTTTACTCAAAAAAAGTGCATAAATTGATTTTAACTATTTAATTAAATAAATTTTAACTATTTAAAACTTAACAACTTTTCTAGCTTATTTTTTTTATCTCTGATTTTGAAGCGAGATTGAGAAAATAATCGCAATCAGAATCCAATATTTTATCATTTAGTTTGCAAAATTTATTTAAAAATAAAGAAACTGAACATTTTTCACTTTTAGTTGAATGGGGGCAAAGTAATATCGAAAATTATGTTGGCCTCACTGCCAACGTATGTTAACTTTGACCTACTTAGTCAAGATTACGAGTATTAATAACCTGACGTCAATAATGGTACTAGTTTCTTAAAGAAGATCCTCACCTACTTCAGAAAGTTCGTCTTCTGGTTGGTGAATGTCTTCAGGAGAGTTCGTTGGATGAATCTCTCCAATCCTACCTCTTCCCTATAACTTACTAATTTCCCGACTAAAAGTAGACACAACCAGTACATCTGTAATCAGTACATCGGTTATTGTTATCAATTTTTTCCCAAACGTAGAGACTAATTTTGTTAACTTCCAGCGTAAATGCCCAGCTCTGATGATTAGCGGCCTGAGAAAGCTATAAATATCGAAACAGGAACTGTCGGAACGATGAAAGAGCAAATGAACTGCGTCATAATTTTGCGGCAAGCTTTGATCTAGTGAGTTAGTTTTAATCACTTTAATCGCGGCAAGCTTTTATCTAGCAAGCTTTTTTTTTGCGCTCGCTTCAATTTTAACCGCTCGCTTCAATTTTAACCGCTCGCTTCAATCGAAGATCAATAAAAGAGAGAAAGAATGCTCTTTTCCACGCTCGTAGTGGAAACGGGCCTTTAATCTAGTGCAGTGGTTCCCAAAGTGGGCAGTAGCGCCCACTTTGGGGCGTTGGCGAGATTTAGGGGGGCGGTAAGAAGAAAGGGGGCGATAGGAAACAATGAGAAGAAATACACATGAAGGACGATTAAAGACCTTTTATAGGTGATCTTGCAGCAGTGTTTCCCAAAGTATTCAATACAAGATCGATTCAGGGTAAAGACCTTTATTTTTTTTAGAGATCACAATGAATTTGGGAGAAAAATAGCAAAATTACAGATGAGATCAAAGTGAAGACCTTTTTTTTTTTTAGAGATCAACAAAAATTTGGGAGAAAAATAGCAAAATTACAGATAAATATTCTCTGTCGAACATTCTTTTCACTTAAAAAAGAATCGAGGGGGCGCTGGGAATTTATCTGGACGCCAAGGGGGCGCCAGGCCGAAAAAGTTTGGGAAACACTGATCTAGTGCTTTGAAAACTAAAAACTAATCTGCTCGAGGCCTTGCATTTGTTAGCCTTGTTGTGGAAGCATGTTTCGGAAGAAACAATTCAAAACTGTTTCAAGAAAGCTGGTTTCTCGTGTACCACTACAACCATAACAATAGAGGACATTGTAGCTAAAAAACCAAGTGACATGACGCAAACCGACTTCGAGGAGTGGATGGCAGTGGACAATAGCCTCCAGGTGGCTGCAAAGTTAACGGAGGCCGACGTCTGCTAGTGTCAATCTCTACTCTACAATAAGCACTGCACTAGCGCACATACTCGCTATAGATAATGTCATGATCGACAAGATTGTGTTCATTGTTCCTATCCCGGGCACCTCTCGAACGAACCATTTCTTTCAGGAAACCAGCCCGATGAGCTTAGCCGACTAAACGAATTTGGATAACAACGCTTAATGTCACATGATGATAATTTAAAACTAAATAAAGATTAAATTTAAAAAATTTCTAATACCAAGCAAGTGTAAAATTAAATACGGATTTTTGTTAATGGCATATTAGTACTCCAAAAAATAAGTTGAAATAAAGACAAATAATACAACAAAAAACTTTTTTTTGTAAATTTGTAATTTGTTCTCAAGGTTTTAGGCACGATTGCATCACTATAGTTGTTTTCAAACAAATACAAATAAATTTGTTAAAAATTGTTTCAGCCGTAATTGCTTAGGATGGCGTTCAGCGTTCCAAATCGTGCACTTAAATATGTCAGCTTGAGTTAGGGTTGCCAACTGTGACAAGTTTCAATAAAGGACATATGGAAAATAGATATAAACATAATTTTCAATCCCATCTATATCACTATGTATATATGCATCAGTGGCGTGCCGTAACCTCTGAGTCTGGCCATGCAATTTGCATGCCAAAATCTGATCATGAAAATAGGTATGTTATGGGTGTGAGATTGTAACTTTTAGTCGTAATGTCATGGTGATCAAGAACAATTTTCGCCCTAGATTTTTGATGATCTCTCTAAAAAAAGGTCATCACTTGAAATTGTTGCCTGGTAATGCACTTTTTCTTCTAAAAATGCAGTGATCTCCAAAAAAAAAAGTCATCACTTTAAACCAATCTCCGATTTCTTACTTTTCGTCCTAAATTCGCGGTATTGTCTAAAATAACGCAAAAAAACGGGTCTTCGTCTCAGATCTGCCTCAGATTTTATCCCGAACAAGTAATATTTCTCATCGAATTGAACGATATCTACCTCATCGCGCAAAAGTTCGTCATGCAATTTCTAAAAATTTGGTCTTGCAACGCATGACTTGCATGCCCTGACCGCACGCTTCTGATATGCATCATAAAAAAATAAAAATGAAAAATAGTGTAAATCTTTTTATTTTTTAAAATTGTGTTTGGTTTGACTTTTTGCTGCTTTCAACAATTGAAGGTCATCTTTTGTTTTTTCAGCAAATTCTAAACAGCTATCTTTGAAGTTAAAGTACAGGAATATGAAAAGCTCATTTTTTATTATTTCTGCAGAGCATCTGTTTCTTTCATTTCGCCATTTTGAAGAGATAACACTAAAAATTCTTTCACAGTATACTGATAAACCATTTCTTCTAATGATTTAGGAGGGAGGGGCAAATAATTTTTTTTGAAAACAACTTGGAAAGTTGCTGGAGAACGTTTAGAAATATAAAAATGTTGATTCAGTGTTTGCAAAAATTAAATCAACTTTAAAATACACGTTCTAATCGCAAAATTAGCAGTAAGTAAAATGATATTTAAAATAAAGGACATTTCTGTACTTCATAAAGGACAAGGACGGAAAGGGTTAAATAAAGGACTGTCCTTTCCAATAAAGGACGGTTGGCAACCTAGCTTGAGTCCACATTTGCTCTTCTATTTCATTCATCACAATTCTTTTTTTTTATTGACGTTCTTCTCACAATTCAACATAGTAACGTCGTATATGAATACGTGTGCCACTGTGACAGTCGGTACGTGGGTCGAACGTCTCAACGCTTGCAAGACAGAATTCGCCAGCATGTTCCGAGGTCTATTTGGAACAGAAGCGGTCAAGAAGGTAAACAACCAGAACGCCTAGGAAAACCAACTAATTCAACACCGCATTGTGACTCAGCGATTGTAAACCATTTATTACATAAACCAAAATATGCATCTCAATGTAATGACAATCAATTTTTTATTCTTTCTAAAGCACGATCCAATTTTCATTTATCGGTTTTAGAATCAATTTTTATAACTCTTCAAAAACCTAATTTGTGCAGACAGAAAGAGTTTATTTACAAACGTAAATTGTTATAAGTGTAAAAGAAAGGAAAAAAAATCTTTTCAAATACTACATCAGTTCTTGAATTCATTTCAGCGAGACCTCCTGAAGAGAGCTAGACAAAAACGTTCAATTTTTTTCAAAACAGCTTTTTTTAAGGCTATTCAATAAGCAAAAGAGTTTTAAATGAAAAATTTGCTTTTAAAAGCAAATTCTTTTTTTTTTAGTTTTTATTTCATCAATCAACCAGCATGGCAAATACAGTAATTTATCCTCACTTTAAAGTCAATGAAAAGATTAATTCAATATAATTGATTCTTTGTAAATAATTTTTAATTTAATTTATTTATAATAGGTCTGGTGATTTGGCAATGAATGTTAAAACAGAAATGGTAAATATAACAAATGTATGATATAATAAGTTACAACAGTAAAGTTAAAATCAAGTTTGTGTTATGCAACACATAGCAGCCTATACCTTCAATAGCTTTTAATAAATTTATAAGTAATTTATTTTATATTTGCAAAATTAAACTAGTCTAAAAAATGTTTTATAAAATGTTTTAATTTAAGATACTTTAATTTAAAGCTTTTACTTTAGCGCTACCTAACGGAACTAGTAAATAACGACACAAAATCGTATAAAGCAAATAAACCGAGATTGATAAGTTCAAAAAAAGGATCTTAAATAAAATCGAAACACAATGCATTTCCCCATAACATAAAAGAAATACATACTTGTGCAAGATACAAGATCCAAATTGTTTTATGCCAACAATGTTTTGCCACTGGAAATCCTTTTTGATTAATATACGGCATGGTGGTCGAACTCAAATAAGTAGAGGGCCACTTTTCTTCATCCTAATAAAAGTGCTGGCCGCAATCTCCCAAAAAGTATAATTAAAAGTTAGACTTTTGTTAAATTTAAAATAAAAACAACATTTACTTGTGTTATTAAGAGTGGTTACAATAATTGCAACACTTTGCGGCCCGCATTTTAAAGGTGCGCGGGCCACATGCGGCCCGCGCACCGTATGTTCGACCACCCTGATATACGGTAAACGTTTAATTACCGAAAATCAATACATGAGTTAAATTGGTTCAATACCAAAAAAACAACATACATTAATAGAGGAGGGCAAATTTATGGCACGCGCAGATTTTTTACTGGCACGATCAATTTTTTGGACAAAGACAAGGAATTCTTTGGGTAAAATTAAATTTTTTTGGCACGGACAATTTAGAACAATTTCCCTATTAAATATGAGAAAGGCGAAATCGAATTGCAGGGAAGATCTTTTTTTTAGAGATCACCATGATTTTGGGAGAAAAATAGGTCCTACTTTACATGGTAATGTCTAAAAAAACATCTTCACTTCAATTCGGCACGGTACTAAGTTGATAAAAAATGTTTTATATATTTTGGCATTTACAAAAAAAGGTTTGTCACCCCTGCGCTAATATCTTAATAAAACAATAATTGTACTAATTAGATTAATAATATTAAATTGCATAATTGCATAAATTAAAACAGCAAACTTCTGTTAAATTAATAATGTTTTAAAATTTTAATAATGTCGTCTTATCAGTACATCGAAGCATTATCAAAAAGCAATACACAAACTATATTGGTCCAATACCACAGAAACGGTAAACTTTGTATTGTGTTGCGACATCAAAACTGTGTCAAATCGATAATATTTTTCCAATTTAATGCCGTTTCATTAATACATCAAAATCATTATCAAAAATCAATACACAAACTATGTGGGTCACGTACCGTAAAAACTGTACGATTTTATGTCACGTTACAAAACTCTAACTGCGCTGGAGCAACATTGTTTAACAAAATTTTTAAACCAACTTTAAATTAAAAATACTTTACAAAAACTGTATTGGACAAATATAGTACATACTATATTAATTTGTACAAAAAAAATACGATTCTAAAACTATATTGGTCCAATATAGTACATACTATACTAATTTATACAAAAATACGATTCTAAAACTATATTGGTCCAATAATGTTTGCTTATCTTTTTCCTATACCGATACAACCGATACTGTACTATACTGAAACAGTATCCTGCCAATAACCCTATGTTTCCTGGGATTGACTCTGATTTTTCGAATTTCGGCTCAAGAACGCAGTGATCTCTAAAAACAAAGATACTCACTTCTGAAATCTTGTGTGCGCATATATTTTTTGGGTACGTGAGTGTATACTCGTCATCAAAAGAGCCATTTCTGGCTCGCGAGCCATAGGTTTCCGACCCCTGACGTAGACTTTAAAAATATATTTTTAAGTATTGTTTGATAATACGGGGACGTTTCAGTTTGCTTAGTTTATTTTTAGATCTTAAATTAAAGATTGAAAATAATTTGCTGTTTAAGCAAATTTTTTTAAATTAAAATTGCCTGTTGAACTTGGATACCATACAATATTTTTATTTTTTTAAATTTTGCGATGGCGAAATCTCATCAAATGAATTCAAATTTGAGACTACGTTTTTGTAGGTATTTTTACAGCAGCCTGTTTTAAAAGCCACTTTATAAATTAATTTTTCTTGTGTTTTATAGTATTTTTCTATTGTAGTTGGCAAGTAGCCCATTGGGTCGTAATATCGTTTAAATAAATGGTCTTATATTGTACTGTTTTGTTTTGTTTGCAATCTACGGAAATAATAATTTCAAAATAGAGGAATTTTAATGCATAAATTTTAATGTGATTTCTAATTCCTTTTTGGTTTTGCGTTGTATAAATTCTGGAAGCAAGTTTGTTTAATTTTAGTGTTTTTCAAACTCAGTCAGCTGCATACCTCTATGTTTTAGGTCAGGGGGGCTAAACGGTTTTTCGCAAACGTGCCAAAATATTAAAAGTTTTGTCTATCAACCAGGGTTGCGGAGTCGGAAGATTATGATCCGACTCCGACTCCGACTCCGACTCCGAGAATTTCTAAATTGCCGACTCCGACTCCGACTCCGACTCCCGACTTTAACTTTGACTACGACTCCGACTCCGACTCCGACTCCCGACTCCGACTCCGACTCCCTACTATGGGAAAAATATTTTTCTTAAATTAGATTTAACTAAGCAAAAATCATCCTTTCGAGTTGTTAGTCGCACAAAATAAGTCAGGTTTTTTTTAAATATATAAAAAGATATTTAGTTTAAAAAATTATGTATATGAGTGTATATACATATATAACTGCAAATTACTGGTACTCTTCAGAAGAGTGCTCAATGGCTTCAATAGTTAGAACGATTATTCCTGATTATCAAAACACAAATATTAAAAAAAACATTTTATTAAAATAGTCCCAACAGACTGTTTCACCTGTAAGGCTTATCAGGGGACACAGTTAAAATAAATTTTTACGCTTCAAATGAAAACTCGCATCTTAGAAAAATAACGCTAACAAAAGTTTGGGTTTAAACGATTATTTTACTAAAGTAAGTGATTGGTTAGCAAATAATTACTTTTGCTACGAGATACCAAAAGAAAACATGCTGTAATGTTGCGCATGGATGTATTCTTAAACTTGACCAAGCTGCCGAAAAGATTACCGGTAAAGCGTAAAAAAATTTAATAGTTAAAAGAAAGTGTTATGAAAGAATCTTTTTATAAAAAAATGTTTTTATAACACTCTCTCTTAACGAATGATCCATACTAATGTTTTATACAGTATAAAAAATTTTTTTATAGCACTTGCTCTTAACTAATGATCCATAAACTTTTTTACACTTTAATCTTTTCGGCAACTTAACCAAGTTTAATACATCTAGAAGTATGCGCAACATTACAGCATATTTTCTTTTGATATCTCGTAACAAAAGTAATTATTTGCTAATCAATCACTAACTTGAGTAAAATAATTGTTTAAACCCAAACTTTTGGTAGCGTTATTTTTCTAAGATGCGAGTTTTCTTCTGAAACATAAAAATTTATTTTAACTTTTAATTTTTGCTTATTTTATTTCTTTCAACTTAAATAATATTGCTTTTTTTAATTGTTGAGTCTCACAGGCGAAGCAATTTGTTGAAACTATTTTAATACAGCATGTTTTTTTGTTATATTTATGTTTTGATAAATACGTATATACATATAATTATATTATATACACAACCCATTAACTATAATTTTTACTGTGTTTGAATGAAACATTAATACAAATCACATTTGGAAAACTAACTCGAAATGTCATACATAACTTGAAACTAAATATGTATTTTATACTTAATGCTTATTACATTTTCTGTACATCAAAGTATTTTATGGATAATTATGATGTTATCTCTAGTCTATTTTACAGTTATTATTTTTCCCATGGTAAATCGAACCCACGACAAACCTTAATGTTAATACAATTAATGACTTGTGTAAGGCCTCAGTATAGGACTAGACCCTGAGTGTTGTCTCCTGCGTATCTAATCGGTTCGAAATTCAATGAGGTATGCATCACTGACGAGCTTTAACAAGAGCAAAACTCAAGTCTGGTGCTTCTTGTTTTAGGTGGCATAGTTTTGTTTTTATCAGGAGGTAATGAGGTTAAAACGTAAATATGAAAATTTCATAATTGTAAAAATTTTTACAAATGTTAGTAATAACTATGGAATTTATTGAAAATGAAAATTTGAAAACAAAAGTTTATAAAAGCAAAAGAAACAAAAAAACATATGTAAAAGAATTAAAAATTTAAACCCACAATTATAGACTACAAGAAAAACAATAAAATGCGACTAATTTTAGAATTATCCTGAATCACCAACTGCATATAAAGAAACTTCAGAGAAAAATGTTGACATTTCCATACCAATAATAAGCTCATCCTTATATCTCTCAAATAAACTTCAGCCATTAGTTTGATGGCATGGAGTCCATCTTCTTCACAGTAATTCATGGTTATATATTGATAGTAAGAATATATATATGAATTTTGTCGGATTTTGTAAACAAAATAAAAGAGGGTCTGTAGTTTCTATCTCATGAATATTTTAATTATTGTACTTTTGTACGAGACTGAACATGCAGGCTCCCTGCCGTTTATTGACATTCATATTAGGAGATTGTTAAAAAATTCACCTTGGTTCAAAACTTTTGGTTGATATTTTTTTGAAAGAATAGAGCAAGAAGAATAAGTTTTAATTTTCAAAAATTTTAATTTAATAATTTGCTCGTAAAAACAAAATTGCTTCTGTGAGTTTCTTCTTTATTGCAGCCCTTTGGTCTGTTCTGATAAGCCTTAGTGATAAAAACAGATGTTCAACACTCGCTTCTGTTGGAAAAAGTACTTATTTAAAGACACGTCAAAAATAAAAAAGGGGGGCATTTGGGAGGCTGAAACGGATTAAAGGCATTTACATTAATTTCAATGGAAAAATTCGCTTTGTCATACGAGCAAATTGAGGTACGAGCTCGGTCACGGAACGAACTAAACTCGTATGTCAAGGTACCACGTATTATAGAAAGAGGTTGCTTAGGATAGTAAATTGATTATGCACCTGACATTTGCTTCCTGTCATTGGATTGAAGAAAGGGAAGCAACTAAATCGGGTGCCCGAGCATAGCATTACGCAAAATACTATTTGCTTACAAATTAAAATGCAAACTTTTTATGAGTCGCACGCTGTGTCGCGCGATACGCGGCAAGGTCCTCTTAAAAAGATTACTGCACTGCACTCCACTGGCGCGCGGCTGCGTAAGTTGCGCGGTTAACATCACTAATACGTAAAGAAATTGGACATGAGGAGTCGGAGTCGGATAAAATATTCCGACTCCGACTCCAACTCCGACTCCTAGTCTACTTGACAGTCCGACTCCGACTCCGACTCCGACTCCGCAACCCTGCTATCAACTTAATACCATGCCAGCTACTTTAAACAAAATACAAAAAAATTTTCGTTACAAAGATATGGCATGGACTCCTAAATAATAGAACCTGGACTGGAAACGGAATTGAAAATCGCAGAGCGCGTGTACAAAGGTAGGCCAGTTGTAAAAAGCTAAAAAATTAGTTCGATTTTTTAGAAACTATTCACTGTTAAGTTATTAAACTTAGAAGTATGGCTTGCAAAATATAATGAACAATAGATTTATGATAAATGTGAAAAGAATGCTGGAAAAAAATTAGTGTAGGTTTATTAGAAAAAGATTAATGACTAAGGAAAATATGTAAGAATCACAAATATTGCACACATTAATTTACAAATACTAGCAAAATTTATATTCTACTTCTGGTATTCAGGTAAAATTTTTTATCAGTTAATAATGTAGGCAACTTACGAATGAACAGCTGTTTTCTATTTGTTGTGTATTTTTTCACAGAATCAAGCTTGATCATTGCATAGTTTAACAATGGCATTATAATTTATTCACTATTATTTTTGTGACATTAGTAAAAACAATAAAAGAAGTAATACATTTTTTTATTTTTTAATTTATATGCAACAACATTTATGTCTTATCTATCTGCTACTTCAATTGAATGTTACTACTGAATAAATTATTGAATTTAATACAATTAGTACATTTATTATTGAAGCACATAATTGCATTTTAAAGTTTAGTGTTTTTCTACTTTATTTTTTGATTATCTTATTTTAAAAGTGTATTTAAAGGTTATTATTTTTTGGTTATCTTATTTAAATTTAAGGAAAAGGCATTTTTTTAACCTTTTAATTACCTTTTTTTGCATAGAAAAATATTTATTTAAAAAATGGTTTATAAATGTGCTGCCATTGATTGCAAATCTGGATACTCTTCAGAAAAAAAAAAGTTAAATGTTACATATCATTCATTCCCTTTAAAAAATGAAGAACTTTTATGTAATTGGTTAAAAACATAGCTAGGAAAAATTTTAAACCCTCAAAATACTCAAAGTTGTGCTCACTCCATTTTAAAGCAGATGATTTTATTAAAGTTTCTCATGATTCAAACCAAAGACGCAAAAGAAAAAGAGATAGTGAGCACTTATGTTATAGAAGACTAAAACCTGGTGCTCTTCCTTCAATTTTCAAAAATATTCCTTTGTATTATACAAATAAAGATATACCTTTAAGAAGCGGTAATGCTCTTTCAAAAACTAGGCATGATAATGAATCAGCAATACTGCAAAAACAGTGTGAAAATTTTTTGCAGTCTGACAATTTAAAAAATTTTGATGATTTGTTAGAAAAACTTTCATGCACAGTTTTGTCTCCACAGTTTGTTTTATATAAATCAGAAGCAGGAATTTCTTTAATATATTTGTCTATTGAACAACCATTCTCAATTTTGTTTTCCATAAACATTGATAAAGATCTGCATGTGCAAATCTATCATGAAAAAAAACTTATTCCTCCTTCTTGTTACCGTCACATTTTGTCTTCTGAGAAAGTAACACTATTTTCTGAAGTAGAAAATTTAATAGCCTTTGCAAAAAATTTAGACCAAAACATCACAACATTAATGGAAACAATTAAAGCAAAATTATTAAATCTAATAGAAAAATACATTGATTTGTGCCAGGATGACTATAAAAAAAAACCATTGAATTTTATATTGGAGCAATTGAAATTACTTTTTATTACTAAAAAACAACGTCGCTATTCAGTAGAAATGTTGGTCATGTCTTACATAATGCATGCAACCAGTTCTAAGGCATATGAAAGGCTATGTCAAGAGCAAATTATTATATTACCTTCAGTGAAAACGTTGAGAAAAATAACAATGAATCTAGACCAAAGAACTGGACTTGATGATTCTGATTATCTTAATATAAGATTTTCAAAGTTAAACTTTTTTGACAGAAATGTTCTCTTGATGATTGATGAAATATATCTTTCAAAACGTGTCGAATCAAGTGGAGGACAGGTTTTTGGCTTGACTGAAAGTTGTGCTGTAGCTGCCACAGCTTTGTGTTTCATGATTAAGTCTTTATCTAGTGGCTATCAAGATATGGTAGGAATTTACCCAATTAAAAATTTAAAAGCTGAAACACAAAAAGCTTGTTTTGATAAAGTTATGCTACTTGTTCATGAAATTGGATTTAATGTTATTGGAATCTGTGTTGACAATGCTTCTGCAAATAGAAAGTTTTTCAAAGATTTTTTTTGTAATGGTGCATGGAAAGCATCCATTCCAAACAAGTATACAGATGGAAAAATCTTTTTAATATTTGACCCTACTCACATAATTAAGAATATATATAATAACTTAGTGAACAGAAGAGTGTTTGAAATGCCTTGTATGACTCCCATACTTGATACTCCACTTACAGCCAGTTTTGCAGATATAGAGAAAGTTTACAATCTTGAATGCCAAAAACCTTTAAGGATTGCCCATCGTCTAACAGAAACAGTTTTAAAACCCAATAGTATAGAAAAAGTTAATGTTAAACTTGCTCTGGCTGTGTTTCATGAGTCAACTGTGATTGGATTAAAGGAATATGGATTTCATGAAACTGCTTCTGCTATTGATTTGTTTTTGAAGCTGTGGAATATTTTAAATGTTTCAACATCAGAAATTGGAAAGCATAAACGGGATATTTCTCGTGACCCAGTTCGATCCACTGCTGATTGGAAGTTGAAATTTTTGACGGACTTTGGCCATTATGTTAGTTTTTGGAAAAATTCAAATGTAAGTATGTTTTGCAAACTTTTTTTGTTTAAAAATATAAAACAGATTTCATACCTATATCTGATATGTTAATTTTCAAGAGTAGTGTCATAACGTAAGTTTTTAATTGAAACAAAATTATTAGATCAGCTGCTTGCAATTTATTGTATTCACATCCGACTGGCTGTTTGCAAAATCTTTGTATTACTTAATGATCTTTCTGTGATTTTCTTTGTTACAATGTTTTCATTGTTATGTTTATATGGGTATTTTCTTAATATCTTTTTTTTTTTCTATTCAGCAACCTGGATTAACTGAACACACTTCCCGTGCTTTGCATCAAACATGTGAAGCAATAACGCAGATGTCAAAATACTTGTTGGAAAACTGTGGCTTCAATTATGTGCTGTTGGGAAAAATTCAATCAGATATGATTGAACGAAGATTCAGCCGAATTCGTCAACTCAGTGGAGCAAATTATTATATTTCTATGAGACAACTTCAAGAAAGTGACAGGAAAATCCGCTCACTCTCGTTGTTGAAATATTCGCAAATATCTATCGCTGAGATTGATATCATAGTCAAAACAAAATGCACTAGTAACAATAAATTAATGGCCACAGCAGAAGCCTTGCAAGCTGAGCTACTATTTAATATATTGCCGACAGAAAATGATGCAGCTGTTATATTTTATGTTACCGGATACTGTTGCAAATCACTGGTTAAATCAACAAGATGCGTTGAATGCAAAACAGCTACTGTTGCAACCATAGTTGAATATGTTCCTCCTTTAACAACAACTATGCATGAGTATGCAAACAAATTTTTTGATGGCATAAATCGTGGGGGTCTTTGGAAACCAACAACCGAGTTATATGAAATTGGTTGTCTTTGTTGAAAGGTTTTTGCTGAACTTTGCAATAGTGACTTGAAAAAGTCATTTTTAAGTGCCGAAAATCAGCAGGAAATTTTTAAAGAAATTGTAAATATATCTTATTTTAATGATAATGTTGCTTTTCGGTCGCTTCCAGTATTGTGTAGCAACGGGCACAATATTGTAGAAGGAGTGTCAATACGTTTCTACAATTGCATGTGCAAAAATTTAATTCGCCAATTAACGGAAAAGGGGCGTAGAGGTACTAGTGCCAAAATTAGAAAACTTAATAGTAATTAAACTGTAAATACTCCCAGTTAAAATTATTGATTTTTGCAAATATTATTACTAGTTTTTTTTAGATAACGTCTAGCTATGCGTAAAAATAATAATTCGTTTGTTGTTGTCCGGATTTAAACATTTAGTAATGTTACTGTTTTTTATAAACCATTTAAACTCGTCAAGCTTCTAAAATTTGCCGAAATTCATTAATGTTTTGCTTTTTTTAAGTTTAGGTTTGTGTTACTTTGTATCACATCCTGAAGTATATTTTTGTTAAAGCTACTGTTACATAAACCACCTTAAAACGTTGCAAATGAACTGTAAATTGCAGTCCAGTTACTTATAAAATATTGTTACGTAGTTTTTTCATTCTTCTGTTTTGGTCTTTCATTTTGTAGTACTTGTGTACATATCAAACGTACTTTATGATTGATCTTAGTTACCTACAAGCTTTCTACAAGCTTCTCCCAAAACCAAGCTTGTCACAACGTTTATGCGTTCGATAATAGTTTTTACTTTACTCATGTATGCATTTTATTTTTTCATATATATTTTTATCTAATTGTTTAGTACATATTTTTGTTATTCTATTTTAGAAGTTGATGTTATTCTACTGTTTGTTTTTCAATATAGCCTTTTAGTTTGATTGTAGCTTTTTAAATCATGCTTATACCAAATCAGAGAAATAGTCGCTAGACTAAGATGATGTTTATCATAGAATCTCATTCGTACTAAATTCAAGTCGACTAAAAAAGAACATTTTTGGTTCAACTAGGCTGTGGGCCGACCCAAACGTTTCCGCTGCAAATATCAATCAAGTAAAGCTTTAATTTAACCAATTTATGCTTTTAAAAAAAGCATCAATATTTTTTTTCTAAAAAGACAATTTTACTGCAATGGCCTACTTTTGTACACTCGTAATTTCTCGTTTCCAGTCCAGGTTCTATTATTTAGGAGTCCATGGATATGGTGATACTAAAAAAAAGGTCTTCACATAGAAACGGTGTCGAATTTTTCCATTTCTGTGCCAAATACTAGTCATGGCTAAAAAAATTTTCACATTAAATTATGTTAATATTTTTTCAATTATTTATATTTTTTTTATGTTTTTTATGTTATGTTATGTTATCTTTTATATAGTTAATATTTGCTTATTATTTAATTTATAATTCCGTAATTTTTTTGTATATACTCCTTGCATAATTTGCAATTCCATTAATTAATCTCAGTATAATCACCAAATGCATTTAGAAAAAATTCCCGAACCTGGTGAGGTTTCTTTTTATCGGTGGTTTTTCTTTACTCACCTTGCTCAGTTGAGCTAAATTTCCATCTTGGCTAGCTGTGTCACCCATCATCATTACGCAGACTAGTCATGCACTGGTTATTCAATCTTTTAATTTGTTTGATAACATTATTAGTATATATTCTTTTTTCTTTCTCTTTTCTTAGATTTTATCTGATTAAGGTGTTGCGCCCATGCATTCTACTGTTTTGTACTTTCACTTTATGATTATCTTATGCATGTTTTAACGTCTGATGTTGTGCTGCTTCTTCCTTTTCTTGATCTATTTAACCCTATATGGACAAATGGGACAGATCTGGCACGTTTCAAAAAAACGTTATTTAGTGAACATTTTTAGAAATTTTTTTAAATAAACGATTTTTTTAGATTTGTCATATCTAGTTGGTATAGTTTTGAGTTAGAAACCCTAAAACTTCAACCAGTGTGAAAGTAATAGTCAGTTCTTTGGTTGTTTGGCAAGGTTAGTAAAAAATGCTGATACTTACTATTTTGCATTAAGTAGTTCTTGATAAGCAACCAAATTTTTTGACCAAATAAAATTTTTTTGTATTTAGTAAAAGCAGTTCTATCATATCAATAAAAAATTTTTAATGTTTGCTTATTGTGATTAATGTGGTATCGATTAATTTAAACGTGCCAGATCTGTCCACCTGGTCCACAAAGTTTGATTTATATGCTGAAGATCTAAATATAATCTGAGTGTTATG
This sequence comes from Diplosoma virens, assembly GCA_963680785.1. Taxonomy (NCBI): domain Eukaryota; kingdom Metazoa; phylum Chordata; class Ascidiacea; order Aplousobranchia; family Didemnidae; genus Diplosoma; species Diplosoma virens. Next base: position 5,734,499 of record OY796886.1, on the reverse strand, counting down.
TTGCATTTTTTTTTAATATTTTGAGTAAATATAGTGTAATAATAAATTACTTATGAATGTTCGAAATTTTTATGACATAAAGAATTGGGCAGCTATCGCTGGGGGTGAAAATGGGGAGAGCGAAAATGAATTTTTAGCAGAAAGTGACTCTAATGATGAATATGTTTATTGTAAATCCAGTTACAAAAACCATCAAAGTGAAGAAAGTATTTAGATTACATAGAAAAAAGAGCCAAATGCAAACTGCCTGGGTACACAAGCAAAACTTACATTTTTTGCATAAAATACGAAATGTTTCTTTGCCTGAACAAAAATAAAACTGTTTTAAAACATTTCACAAAAGCTAAAAGTATTCAAATTGTAATGTAAAATTACTTGTGTACTCGTTTTTGACTTTTATGGTTCAATTATTGCATGATATATAACGTTTTGATTTTTCGTACTATGGACCAGTGGGACAGATCTGGCACGTTTAAAAATATTAAAAATAAATAAAAATTTTTTTAATATTTAGTCAAATATTGTGTAATAGAAAGCTACTGTCACTAAAAAATAGTTGAAATAATTTTTATTGAGCACAAAATTAAATTTGTCCATATAGGGTTAATATTTATAATTTTATTATCAAACTGTTTAATAATGATCGAGAACAAAATGAAACGAATGAATAAATGAATGAATGTTCTATATTTGGAAACTTTATCCAACGCAAGTAATTTGTGGTCGGTGCCCCAAAATATTTGATTTTGCCTAAATGATCCCTAAATGCCCAAAAATTTTTCTATGCCAAAAAACGGCTACGACCGAGCCAGTACAAAATCCGCCAACTAGAGGTTTGCCACCATTCCAGTTTTAGGATGACGTTCCGTCACAGGGAATAGCTTTAAAGCAGTTTTTCATAAAAATCTGCTTCATCTTAAAAAATTTTTAAAGTTGATATTTTTTTATGCACAAGACCGCAAAAATTTTCTAATATTTTCAATTAAAATGCCTACCCCCCTTCTCTTTGTGCTCAAATAAACTTTCTTGCTTCCGTGATCTAGATCGTTACTACCTATATGAGTAGATCTCCAAGAAAACAACAGTGCCGTAAAACTATATTTCATCTTGTAAAGAGTGTTTGAATTAACAATCTAATTAACTTTTATTTGAATAAATTCTTGGTTACGCAGAACTTTAAAATAACCAATGGAATGCACGGAATTCTTAGCTCTTTTAATTTTTCGGTAGTCTTTAAAATGACTGTTTACTTGAGAACTCTTTTGGTCAACTCTCGTCAGAAAAATTAGTTGGCAAATGACAAACTTTAAGAAAACCTTGGTTTATATAGTTTTGGAAGACATTCGAGAGCAACAGACTCTATGAAGGTGGCTTCGAGCTTTGCCAGATGAAAAGATGATTGTCCTGTAGCTAAAGTGGTACTCTTGTTCACAGAGCTCTTGAAATATTGTATTATTCACAGAGCTCTTGTGCACAAGTATTCAATACTTGTGCCACTGTGGTAGTGTGGACGTACGTAGAATGTCCCTACAATTGGAAGAACGAATTCGGAAACATATTTCAAAATTTATTAAAATTAAAATTAAATCTCACCAAGATCTTTTGAGACGTTAATGTAAATCCACTCAAAACGCACCTATTTTTGATTCGGCCATTGGTCAACATCGGTTAGACAACAAAATTTGCGCGGAAAAATTTGATACTAATTGGTTCTCTACTACAGGACAATAATCTTTTCATCTGGCAACGCTCAAAACCACCTTCATAGAGTCTCTTGAACCCTTTCTTTTTTGCAAGAAAGAGTTTGTCTATGGATTGAAGCTTTCTTGCTTGCGGTACAAGTGAGTGGGCAACCAATTGCGTGCTCGCTTTCTCCACCAATCAGAGGCGCCGTTGCTTTCAAATGTTTTCCAATAGTATATAAACTACGGTTTTCTTAAAGTTCGTCATTTGCCAACGAATTTTTCTGACAAAAGTTGGCCAAAAGAATTCTCAACTAAATAGTCATTTCAAAGACTACCGAAAAATAAAAAAAGTTAAGGATCCCGTGCATTCCAATGGTTATTTTAACTCTCATTTATGGTCGTTGACAAATATAATTCTGGGTATGAACCCAGAGTTTATGAGGTTCTCACAATAAAAAATAAAATCCATAACTAAACAAAATATACCCCGATTATGTTTTTTCTTACTAAAGTTTTTTTTAATCGATTTAGTAATTTATTGTGTGTATGTTTTTTAACATTGCTTTTTATCCCTTGATATAAAGTTTTTATTATTTCGTTATTATAGTTGTTATTATTATTATTTAAACAGGTGGTATGTGGCACAGAATTTGAAAATAGCCAGCAAAACACTCATCTCAAAGCTTTTTGTTCAACCCTCGTCAGGAGTAATCGTCGGAATGAAGGAAAAAAATTAATTGATTGTCTAACTCTAATAAAACTGAACAAAAGATAATTGAATATTTGACAAACACGTCAAAACAGGTAATCAGGGCAAGATTTTGAAGTTGTAAACATACTATTTTTGGTGGCATAAATTTGGCTGACATGACTTGATGTAAACAGCTTCTAAAGCAGATAAATAAAAACACGAATGGCCAAATTAAAAAATAGTAAATTTTTACTGTGATAAAAAATTTATCTAAATCTACGCCGCCAAAAAGAGTTTTTTGCATATTGATAAGCTTGCGCTGATTACGCGTTTTGACGCCTATCTCAAACATCCAATTATCTTTTTTAAGGTTTATTAGACAATCATTCGAATTTTTTTCTTCGTTCCAATGTTTATCTCCTGACGTGTGTCGGACAAAAAGCTTTGAGATGAGCTCCTTGCTGTTATTATTATCATTTTCATGACAATTTATCATTAAAAACGCATAAAATTTAATACAATTGGCTTTGTCTACCTTTGGCCTTGATTTATGAAGAGAATTGCGCTGACATCTTTAATAATTAAAATTCTTTGGATAATTACTGGAACCAAAGAACTATTTTGTTATCAAATTTCATCATTAAGTATGGCCAAAGTTTTTCACTGAGAGCAACAAGATTAGACAAAATTAGGAATGGGTTAATTCGTGGCAAGGCACGTGGTCGGCAATTACGAGCATGATGTTTTGGTCAAGCACAGAAAGTAGAATATGTCCGTAAAAAAATGTTCCAGATGCAGGTACCAAGAAAGCGATACAGAGGCAGAACTAAGCAAAGATTTATAGAGGGGTTAAATGGGAACATGAATAAAGTTGGTGTTGCGATGGAAGATACAAGAGACCGGAAAACTGGAAAAAGACAATTTGCAATGTCGATCCCTAGTCCAGAAAAACCAAAAATAAAATTTAGGTTTACCGTAGAAATATAATAACTGATTATTTGATCATAAGCTGTTGCTTTTTTATTTATGATATTTAAAGAAATCCAAAAAAAGAACTTTTTATTTAAATAGTATTCATCTAAAATTTTTTTAGTAATAAATTTTTGTTGTTATTGTTTTTTTAGATATGTCAAAACAAAAGTTTTTTTATATTTTAGGTGATTTTGATCAGTTTTTAAAAAAAGTTAAAATTAATTTAAACAAATGTTACTTACGGTTGTTCGCATCAAAATTTTCAGTGAAATTGTATCTACCACTTGACATTGTCTATTAAAAAAATTAAGTAAAAGTACATGCTTGCTTTATAAAAAAATTAAACAAATTTTACAATCTTTGTTATAAAATTTGAGTACATCATGATTATTAAAAATTACAACGTAATCATGACAAAAACTTATGACATTCCAGAATTGCGCATTAATTTGTGTAAATTTTGTTTTTATTTGAAAGCTCAGAAAAATTTTTTAGTATAATATAGCGTGGTTGTTAGTATACTTTGATTTAGTCTTTTTCATTCAATACACCACTGGTCTACTTATTACTGTATTTTACTCATATTTTATCTTAAACTTACCATAATTAAATTTTCTACGAGATGCAGCAAAACTTATTAAAAAGTTGCTGTAATCTAAAACAAGAATTTTTGAAACAATTTCCAGGCAATAGCACTGGACGTCTTTCAAATACTTCTTCTTGAGTTTTTATTAAAAAAATAAATTAATAAAAGCTATAATTTGATTAAGTAATAGTAATATTTAAAGACTGCCAAATTCTAAAAATGAAATTGCATATAAGTATAGTATACGCAAAAAAATTAATACTGTAGAATATAATTTTTCTTTACAGATTTTTCATTGCGATTTTTGTACCAAAAAATATAGTCACATGTAAAACCAAGATTGATGTCGGAATTATAAACCATCATTCTCAAGTGTTTTTCAATTAAAGCTATTCATAGCAAAAATTAAAAGAAATCATCTGCAATTGTCTAAATTCACAACATGCTTATTTTCGCAAGGCAACATTTAAACATAAATTCTTATTACATGTTTAAAAATATAAGAAACAAAATTAAAACTTCAAACTCAAACAAAATATTTCAAAACGATGAAATATTAAACAATAAAGTAAGCATGTTTATTTAAATTGTTGCTTGCATGAACGAAGAGTCATAAAAAAACAGTAAATGTTAATTGATTTTATAAAAGCATTTAAATCAAACATATATTTTAAAAATTAATCGCCTATGCAACATTGGGCAACTACAATATATTTACTGTTTGGATTAAAAAAAAAACTAAATTTTTCATGAAATCTTGAACCACAATAATGCAATTTAGACTACAATCAATAAACTATGAAAAAGATAACAACTTAATTAAAACTATTTTTATTAAAAACATTATTTTAATACTGTCATTTCTAACGTTTGTTTATAACAACGGTGGGCAAATTGCGGCTCGCCGACCTTTCGTCTGCGGGTCTTCTTGCTTAGCAATAATAACGAAATTGAACAATGTACAGTTGTTATTTATAGTTGTAATTGGGTCAAACAAAGATTTCTAATTAGGTGCTAAGTCGGATTATAGCGTGGAAATAAAGCATTCATTTGTTTGTTGTTAAAGACCATTTGTGGTTGGCAACCAGTCTGTGAAGGATTTGTTGCCAGGCCGTATACTTTCGGACGTTTAATTAAAATGAAACTTGATTGCTCGATTTTTAGAATCCTTTGATGAAATAATGCAAATTTTACAAAATAATGCAGTTAACAATGTTAAAGTAACAATGCAAATTTATATTCAATTAAAACTTTCAGTGCATTCGGTCATATTAATACGTCTTGTTTCAGCTATACGCAAAGGTCTTTTAAGGTAGTCTCAAAAGTGACCAACAACGTCTAGATACGTTATTGAATGATCACGCAAATATATGGTTTTTAACATTTAAGTTTTTAGTGTGATAAAAATGAGTACAAAACAATCATCAATGCTGAGTTTTTTTGGAAATGGATCTACACTAGTTGAAGAATCTGACGTCGTGGACGAGGGGGCCTACAGCCACCCAAAAAGAAAAGGTTTTTTCAATCGTTAATACAGTATAATGAGTTGTACTTAAAGTACGGGTTTATTTTAACTGGTGATTCCGAAGAACCTTGTCCGCTCTGTCTGATTTGCAATTGCAAGTCATCAAACGAGGCAAGGAAGCTTTCAAAACTACTTCGGCACATGAAGATTAAGCACCGCGAATAAGAAAATAAACCTTTGGAGTTTTTTGAAAAAAGACTCATCATCGCGAATGTGAAAAGCGATTATTGAGAACTGCTTTATCAAAATATTCAAATGCACTAAAAGCATTGTAGTTGGAGCCTTACCGCATCTCTAAGACTAATAAGCGATTTACTATTGGTGAAGAATTGATTCTACTGCGCGTACTGATATTTGCCGTGACGTTTTAAGAGAATTGGCAACTAAAAAGATAGTACAGGTTTCTCTTTCAGCTTGTACTGTTGCGAGCTGAAAGAAAAATTCCTCATATGAGTCAATGAGTCAACTGATATTGAAAACAAAGTTGTGCTACTAGTTTTTATCCGATATCTTTATGAAGAGGATATTCACGAAGACATGTTATGTGCTTTGTTATTGCCAAAAAACACCACAGCCTCCGAACTATTCAAGTCTCTGAATGATTATTTCGCAGAAAAACTGAACTACTCTTTTTGTGTCGGTGTGTGCACGGATGGGGCTGCAGCCATGATTGGCCGTCTGTCTGGTTTGACTGTTCGAATTAAGGAGGTCTCACCAAAGTGCAAGGCCACTCATTATGTCATTTACAGGGAAATGCTGGCAAGCCGAAAAATATCTCCTGAGGTTAAATGTGTATTAGATGATATAGTTAAAATAATTAGCCTAATTAAAGCTCACGCGCGCGGCTGTTTGAGCAGATATATGAGGACATGGAAGCAGAGTATAATCGAATCAATTATAGGCTACTTTAAATTATTGTACTGTAACCGAGATTTGATCAGCTCTCTTAATTGCATTTGATTTGTTGAAAGGCATTAGTTGCAATTGTTTCCTGATTAATAAATAGTTTTAAATAAAAAGTTTTATAGCTCCTGTAGACCCCCTGGTTATTCAGTGACCCCTTTGACTATTCATCAACTCCTAGGATGGTCTAATTCAGGGTTTTCCAAACTTTTAGTTCATCGGTACCCTTTGGACACTGTAGCAGGTTTGCATGTACCATCGAAATTTTGTGACGTTTCTCTAAAAAAAAGGCTTCAGTTAGAATCAGCCACTAATTTTCCCCCAATTCATACCCAAAATCAAGGTGATCTCTGAAAAAAAGTCTTCACTTTGAATCAGATACAAATCTTCCCAATTCATGCCGAAAATCAAGGTGATCTTTAAAAAATGAAAACTCTTTACTTTTCAGCAGCCACAAATTTTCCCCATTCAAACCCAAAATCACGGTGATCTGTAAAAAAGTCTTCCCTCTTAATTATCCTGTTTGACGTAATAACAATCGACCAGATTCGAAAATTCTAGACATTTGAGTCTATTATTTCTTCCGGACACGGAATTTAACTTAAATAAGGATATTCTCTCACATAATAATGTACCCCTTGAGAAGCCTAAATGTACCCCTAGGGGTACATGTAACCCAGTTTGGAAACCCCTGGTCTAATTCATCCCTGAAGGTTAATATAAACCCCTATAAAAATTCCTGTTTGGTACTAAATTTGTTTACAATATTTATATCTTAAAGTTACGCGCAGATAACTCCGTTTTATTTAGTAATACGTTTTGGCAATATTTTATTTTGTTAGTCATAAATTATCTAAATTAAAAATTTTAAATTTACAATTAATTATTTAGTTTCACGCAGTTGATGATGGAAATAGTTACAATTCCAAAAAGTTCGTTATGGTTTACAATCGTTGGCTATGTTGCTTGTTGCTTGAAATTTCTATCAGTTCAACTGAGAGAGTGTGTTCGTTGATTTGCTATAGTTGGGTCGTATATAAGTGTGTTATAATTGTGTTGCATAGCTAAGCTATTAAAGTACACTAAGTTTGTTAGTTCTCTACAAGTGTTTAAACTGTATAAATAAATTTGTTTATTGTAAAGCATTGTATCATTCAGTCTTTTATATATTCAAATAAGGTGATTTTTATCTACATCTTACTACTCTGGATAAGGTTTGGCTTGAAACAATAACTTTTGGATAATCCGGATCTTTGCATAATACGGATCAATTTGTGCGTCAAATCGAATCCGGATTAACCGAGGTTTACTGTATTTTACAGTTTACTTTATTGACTGAGATTTTACTGTATTTTACAGTAAATCTCAGTTAATACGGAATTTTTATTGAAATTTTTATTGAAATTTTTAAATTTACAATTAATTATTTAGTTTAACGCATTTGATTACGGAATGAAATACAATTCTGAAACGTCGTAAATAAACTATGTTTCGAAATATATTGGCTTTCTTTTTATTCTAAAATTAGTTAAGCGTTCAAAACTTAAATCAAACTGCTAATACTTTTTATAAAATATTTTCTGAAATCTTATAAAAAATTTGAGACAAGATTTTGGACGGAATCAATTTCAGGCAATGAAGTTTTAAAAAGTGACTGCCAATTATTTTTAATTTTTATTGTGACTCTCAAGGCCCGTTCACAAACAATGAGACCAAAGAGACGTTGTTTCATTGACAATGAGACATTGAACAAAAATTTGGTTCACACTGAATGAAGCAATGCGACATTTTGTTTCAATGAATAAATTTTGATTAAAAAAGAAGTTAACAGGAATGTAAATTAGTTAAGCATTTATTTACACGCTAAATATTCATTAAAAAAGTAATTTATAAGCGTAGACCCTACATCTAAGAAAAATGCTGAAAATCTAACATGTGGTTGGCATTCACAAACATCCCTATTGTAAAAACAGGCGGATTTTACTATAGTTTCGTTTATGACGTTTCAGTTTGTTCTTTATAATCATACCTCGCGGTTTTGCAAGTTCAACTAGATAATTACCAAAGTTCTATGAAAGCTAGTTAGAAAATCTAGTTTGTTTAATTTTTCTAGGCCTACTTTCAAAGTGCAGTAGCCCTAAATAAAAGCAGGTTAAAGTTTTTGAATATTTTTTTGCTTATCAGTTTGATGTTAATGGATTATTATTTTTAAGCTTAATTAATCTCAATTAAAATTTAGTCTCAAAATTTTTTCTACATATTTTCTTTAGTTGTATTTTAAAGAGTAAAACTGGTAATTATTGAATATGGCAGAAGAATATGGCAGAAACGTCGATGAGACAACATTAATAAATTTAGTTGAACAACACCCCCATCTTTACGACTGCAGCACAAAAAGCTACAAGTGTGTACGGTTAAGAGAAAACTCGTGGAAGCAAATAGCTGAAGCAATGAATGCTGATGGTAAGTTTATTGACAAAATAGTTTTTAAAAAGTAAATATATGTGTAGGCTAGCATAAAATCGTAATCCAAATGCATACTATCACCATGAAGAATTTTACTCAGCCCATGCAGATCACTAGCGTATTAACAAAACAAATAAATTGGGCAATTGCCTCATAGTTTGCCCCTGCCTTCCAAAGATTTACTATGACCGCGTTAATTAACTAGTGATATCAATCAGTTCATTGCTATTGAGTAATTTTTCTGGTTTTGGGACCAAAGTAAGTTTTATACAATTTTTTTGAAATTGAAAAAGAATATTGTTGTGGCTTCTTTTTTTATTTAGTTATTTATTTCAGCTCAAGTACTGCAACAAACATGGAGGAAACTTCGTACGAGGTACATGAGGGAAAAGCGACAAAATCGTTCCCATAAAAAAAGTGGCTCTGCAGCTTCCTTTAAATATCCGTGGAAGCACATGTCCAGCCTTAGCTTTTTGGAGCCTTTTTTGCAAGAAAGACGGTACGTAATTATTTTTTGAAATGCAATATAATTTGTTAATTCTTAAAAGTGTTGTTTAATCTTAGGACTCATGGAAATATGGAAAGGCCACAAGAAAAACCGTTATTGGCCCAGGAAGAACAGGTGTTGGACCTGTCAAATTACAACTCTTCTTCGTGTGGAGATTTTAATGAAGAGTCTACAGTGTTCATGGAGTGCTTGGATCCAACTGATACAATCACTATTAACGAAGACTTGTCTTGTGAGCCCCAAACTAGCACAGACTTATCAACCAAATTATTAAAAAGAAAGAAGCGCACTCCTCAGAAAAATACTTCCGAATTGGAGCACGCATTACTAGATTACATACAAAGTAGGCCTCTACATTTATTAATTTTTACCAATTAGAATTTCAAATTTCACTTGTATACAATTTACGGTAAAATTTCATTGACTATTGACTATTTTTTTATTGCAGCTAGCAAAAAAGCAAGTGATGAAGACGAAGACGAGCTCTTTTTGAAGTCCTTACTGCCGGAATTAAAACGTTTAAATGACCAAACAAAAAGCGAAATTAAAATTGAAATTTTACAACTCATTCACCAAGCAAGATTCGCAAAGTGACATTGAAATTGTAAAATGGGATTCGTTATTTTATTGTAGCTTTTCTTTTTTTTGTAATTAGCTTATTGCAATATATTTTCGTTACAAAAAGTTGAACAGTCGACAAACTATAATTTGTAGGTACGAATCTGTAATATAAGGTAAAGAAATCTCAGACCAAAAGTAAAAATTAACTACTATTAAGGGATTAAAAAACTGATTGTAACAGTAAAAGGCGCTTTAAGTTGGTCGATTGCCGCAAAGTGAATAGTCGAATAACGCGGTCTGCTTCGACAAACGAAAAAGTCAAAATAGCCAAGGATGTTTAATATAAAAAAAAAATAACGATAAACGAAACGAAGCAGTATATGTAAATAAATAAAACAAACAAAAAACCAAACATAAAAACACACAGTTGCCTTACCTTGCAGTTCACGTCAGCGCTTACTCACGGGGAACATACAAACGAGTAAAATTCACAATATTTAATCAGGATTACACTAAAATCTCTCAGACTTCAAGTAGCTGCCACAATTATTGCTGCTGGTTGCTTTACAAACTGAAGCGTGAAAAAAAGCGAATGAGCCAGCAGTAATTGAACACACTGCAGAAACAAACTATGCTCGGGGAAAAAATTAACTAAGTAAAAAACAAAAAGATACTGTTTTGTCAGCATCGTGGTCGAGTGCTTTGAACGCCGGGGTTGCGATCAACATGGTCTCAATTCAAAACCTACTCGCACCATTCTTTTGTGTCCTTGGGAAAGACACTTTACGGCACTTTTCCCTGCTTGGTGGTCTTGGCAACCAGTTCTAAGTTTCAGTCGTATTACTATTAGCGGATAGCAAAATCTTGGCATCTCCGGAAGCAGGTCGGAGTAATTGCTTACCCTATGTATTAAATCAGGAAAATAAATATAGAGATAAACATAAAAAAATAGCAACAACCAGTGCACGCGCAAATAATGATTAGAAAAGCAAAAGAAAATAAACATACGCGTTGCTAATTTTCTAAAATGATCTTGTGCAAAAAACAGGTAAAAAAATATAAATTATTTACGTACTAACTAAAAAAGGTACCACGTACAGAACTAAACCAAATAAGTAGAAATCAAAATAAGCAACTAGTAAAAAACATAAAACAACAAACTAAATAGAAATATGTAGAGAACTTATACAAGATAAGTAATAAACAAGAAATATAACAATACAGTGCTAAACACAAAACAAAATTATTGAATTAACAAATTAAACTTGAACGAAATATAAATTTTGGAAACCATAGCTAATCTTTTAGAAACGCCACGGAACCCCGGGAAAAAAAATATTCCGCAAATATTTTTCTTATGTTCATACCAGCAGTGGGCATTCGTCTCAAGGGGCAGTTACTTATGTTCTGCATACCACGAGATGTTTCTATATTAACATCATGCGTCAGAGGGAAATCACGCATTAAAAAGTTGTGTAGACAACATGATGCTTTCACTATTTTATCAGCCACATCAACGCGTACAGCTAGTTATAAGCTAGTTATTTAGCAAATTTACTGGTTTTTAATTTTTTTTGACGGTTTGTGATGTTTTACACATAAAATGATAGGTAAATATAAAATTCTAGGTATAGAAAAGTACAAAAAAAATTTAATCACTGGTTTTTAGTGAAAAAAGACTGTTTTATCATCAAATTTAGACAGAAATTTTTTGAAAAAAAAAATTTAGTTAATTTTTCTTTGGAATTACACTTAATGCTGCTTAAATGTTGGTATAATTTTTTTAAATAAATTTTTCTTGTTATTTCATCTTATTTTCCACAACTTTGAATATTTTTAACCTAATTAAATTTTGACTTGGTGCTCCAACACTTTCAGTCAAATCCAATCATTGCTAGTTTTGGATATTTTTTGTTAAATAAAAGAAAAATAGGCAATTTTCCTGCTAAAAATAAATAGTATAGCAACTTACAAAAAAGTATAAGGCTAAAAGTTTTTTTTAGATGAGAAAATTGTTTAATACTTTAAGAATAAGCTATTTTTAAGTTTTTTTTTTAATTAGTTATTATTCTGGATTTTGTCCAGCTACAGTTAATTGTATGAACCTGTGAGTTTGTAACAGATCCATAATTTTTACAATAATTGCATTTCTTTTGTGACCTTTCAAATAAATGATTTCAATCAAAGCAAATAATTACAATCTTCTAATGTTTGGTTAAAAAACATTGCCTGGTGCTTGCTTAATTTTATATAAAAATGAATAATGAAATTTATTGCATTCAAATATTGTTTTTAATAGTTTTTAAGATGTTTGCTCACAATAAAATTAGCAAGACATAGAAGCCAATGAATCAATACAACATTTTAGGTTTTTCTTTATTATGATTTTAACACATAAAAATTACATTCGTCTCATTAATTTCAATGACAAATAGACATAATAGATTTGTATCTAAAAAGTTTCTGTAACAAATGTCATTGCGACTTTTTGTTTCATTGAAAAAACTAGTTGACCAAGTCTTGGTAAATTATTGGTTTTCAGTTTTTTTAGACAGTTTTTGACACTTGATTTAGATTATGGTATGTTGCTTGTTTGCATTATTATAAAAATCAAGTGATGGGCTTTATTTGCTTGGAAATATTCTTACATATAATATTTCCTCTTTAAGCTAATACGCAAAGATTGCTGATTGTTTCTTCTTTGACATGATTAAAACTTTAAAATAATCTGACATTTTTTTGTTCTGTCCTGTTTTCAGTAGCTTTATTTAAAATATGGATCCTGTTATTTTAACTGCTGCTGTTTTAAACATTAAAAAAAAAGAAAGAAGATGTGTTTGGGTCCATCCTATTTTAAAGAGAAGAAAAGCACTAGGTGATTATAAGCTTCTATTGTTTATTTATTTTTGTTACTAAGCTACCCAAATTATGTTAAATTTTTATGATTAAACTCACAAGTTAAAAAAGTAACATTTTTAGGTGAATATCATCGATTATTGAAAGAATTGGAGCTAGAGAGAGCATCATATTTTAGGGATTACATGAGATGCACCCCTTGCCAATTTAATGACCTGCTCAAAATTGTTAGTCCTTCCATTTTAAAATTGAAAACTAATTGGAGGGAGGCAATTTCACCTGGTGAGCGGCTAGCCATTACTTTAAGGTAATACTTTTAATTGTATAAATTATTGTTAAATGTTTTTAAAATTGTTGTCTTTTGTAGGTATTTAGCCACTGGAGATTCTTTTCGCACTATCAGTGCATCTTTTCGCATTGGAAGATCTACTGTCTCCAGCATCATTCCACAAGTTTGTGATGCTCTTTGGGAAAAATTAAGTAAAACCCACTTAATGGCACCAACATGCAAAGATTTACTGGAAATTGCATCACAGTTTGAAGAAATTTGGAATTTTCCTCATTGCATTGGTGCCATGGATGGGAAGCATGTTGTCCTTCAGTGCCCAAAAAACTCTGGTTCTTTGTTTTTCAACTATAAAGGAACATTCAGCATTGTTCTACTTGCTGTAGTTGATGCCCAGTAAGTTTTCCCTTTGTAATAACTTTAAATATTTTATGGTGTACTTAATTACATGCTTTAATAGCAGTTCCATTTAGCATTCTTGCTTAATATTTTATTTATTTCTATTTTATCTCTATATTCTCCTGACTTGCAGGGAAGTAACGAAGGCGCTAATACGTAGGGTAAGCAATTGTCCCGACCTGCTTCTGGAGATGCCAAGATATTGCTGTCCTCCAGTAATTTACTAGAGATATGACTTCAATTTAAACTACTTGTCAAGACCACCAAGCAGGGGAAAGTACCGTTAAGTGTCTTTCCCAAGGACACAACAGAATGGCGTAAGTAGGTTTGAACCGGGACCATGTTGATCGCAATCCCAGCGTTCTAACCACTCGATACGCTGCCGACACTTTGCTTTTTGTCAGTGCTTTAGTTTAGTTGCTGTGATAGAAATCAGCAAAAAAATTTAAACTTTGTTACTTTTCCTACAAAATTTTTAGTATTATAATGGTTTACAGCAGAGTAGTAAGGCTGTACGCAGAAATAGTTTAATAGATCAACTTTGTAGTACTAAAAGTTATGCTCCTGACTCGCTGGTCAACGTCGGGGACCTAAAGCGATTACCCGCACTTAAAAGAAACTGCTGTTGTGTTGAAGGTTTTATTTATTTGATTTTTTTTGGCTTTAATAAATTTATACGATTGAAATTTAGAACTGCTAAAGCGATAAAATTATAATTATATTGTATTTGAAATTTTTGCGAACCAATGTATTTTTACGCTGAACTTTTGAATTCAAATTTCATTTGTAATATTTTTGCAGATACCGCTTTCGAATTATTGACGTCGGAAGTTATGGGCGAAATTCCGACGGTGGAATATTTGCTTCTTCCAGCTTTGGCCAGGCACTATTAAACGGATCGTTTCCCTTGCCGAGCAGTGCGCCTATATACGATGGCGGGGTAGAACTTCCTTACTGTTTTGTAGCCGACGAGGCATTTCCTTTAAGGCCTTACTTAATGCGGCCCTATCCTGGACGGTACTTAGAGCAAAAAAAAAGTGTGTTCAATTATCGTCTTTCGCGTGCTCGTCGAGTCGTTGAGAATGCCTTTGTTATTCTTACTCAACGTTTTCGTGTTTTTTTAGGCCGATTGCTGTACGCGTTGATGTGGCTGATAAAATAGTGAAAGCATCATGTTGTCTGCACAACTTTTTAATGCGTGATTTCCCTCTGACGCATGATGTTAATATAGAAACATCTCGTGGTATGCAGAACATAAGTAACTGCCCCTTGAGACGAATGCCCACTGCTGGTATGAACATAAGAAAAATATTTGCGGAATATTTTTTTTCCCGGGGTTCCGTGGCGTTTCTAAAAGATTAGCTATGGTTTCCAAAATTTATATTTCGTTCAAGTTTAATTTGTTAATTCAATAATTTTGTTTTGTGTTTAGCACTGTATTGTTATATTTCTTGTTTATTACTTATCTTGTATAAGTTCTCTACATATTTCTATTTAGTTTGTTGTTTTATGTTTTTTACTAGTTGCTTATTTTGATTTCTACTTATTTGGTTTAGTTCTGTACGTGGTACCTTTTTTAGTTAGTACGTAAATAATTTATATTTTTTTACCTGTTTTTTGCACAAGATCATTTTAGAAAATTAGCAACGCGTATGTTTATTTTCTTTTGCTTTTCTAATCATTATTTGCGCGTGCACTGGTTGTTGCTATTTTTTCATGTTTATCTCTATATTTATTTTCCTGATTTAATACATAGGGTAAGCAATTACTCCGACCTGCTTCCGGAGATGCCAAGATTTTGCTATCCGCTAATAGTAATACAACTGAAACTTAGAACTGGTTGCCAAGACCACCAAGCAGGGAAAAGTGCCGTAAAGTGTCTTTCCCAAGGACACAAAAGAATGGTGCGAGTAGGTTTTGAATTGAGACCATGTTGATCGCAACCCCGGCGTTCAAAGCACTCGACCACGATGCTGACAAAACAGTATCTTTTTGTTTTTTACTTAGTTAATTTTTTCCCCGAGCATAGTTTGTTTCTGCAGTGTGTTCAATTACTGCTGACTCATTCGCTTTTTTTCACGCTTCAGTTTGTAAAGCAACCAGCAGCAATAATTGTGGCAGCTACTTGAAGTCTGAGAGATTTTAGTGTAATCCTGATTAAATATTGTGAATTTTACTCGTTTGTATGTTCCCCGTGAGTAAGCGTTGACGTGAACTGCAAGGTAAGGCAACTGTGTGTTTTTATGTTTGGTTTGTTGTTTGTTTTATTTATTTACATATACTGCTTCGTTTCGTTTATCGTTATTTTTTTTTTATATTAAACATCCTTGGCTATTTTGACTTTTTCGTTTGTCGAAGCAGAACCGCGTTATTCGACTATTCACTTTGCGGCAATCGACCAACTTAAAGCGCCTTTTACTGTTACAATCAGTTTTTTAATCCCTTAATATTCGTTCGGTCACAGTTTGACGAGTGCAGACGTGTTTTGCAAAGCTCTGAAAGAAAACAGCTAATTTTAATTACGTCATGTCAAAAGAAAAATCAAAATTTTCTACATCTGTTTTAGCTGCAGACGAAAAGTTTTTAAACAGCTGCGCAAACAGAACAGCCGAAATTTTTAAAAAGCAATTAGCTACAATTTGTGAAGAAATTAAGCAAGATTTTAAATCCATTTTCGAAACGGAAATAGCTGTACTGAAAACAGAAATTTCAGAGTTGAAAAAAAGTCAAACTTTTATTTCAACTCAATATGATGAAATCTTGGAAATAAATCGAAAGCAAAGTGATGAGTTGAAAATTTTAATGAACAGTTATGAAGATTTGAAATTTAACCATAACGAACTGAAGGCAATAAATGAAAAGCAAAATGAAGATATGAATATACTGAGGGAAAAAGCAGACGTTTTAGACAAGAAAACCAATGATGAAGCCGTCAAGCTAGATGGGATTGATCAATATAGCCGCAGACAAAACCTTGAATTTCAAGGCATTCCTTTAACTGATAACGAAGATGCTATTGAGTTAGTTACAAAAATCAGCAATTTGGTTGGTGTAGACGTAAAGAAATCGGACATATCAACAGCGCACAGACTTCCGCCGAAGCGACACGCGAAGGTTGCAGATCCGCCTGCTATTATTGCACGGTTCATTAATAGGAACTTGCGCAACGAGATTTATGGCAAACGCATTGCTGCAAAGCATCTAAAAGAAACGGATTATCCTATTTCTGGTATGAAGAAATTGTTCATTAACGAAAACCTTACGCAAGAGAGAAAAAGATTGCTGTGGCTAACTAAGCAAACAGCAAAAAATTTGAACTACACATACATTTGGACAATGAATGGCAAAATTTATGTTCGAAAAAATTAAGATTCTTCGTCGTTCATTATTCATAATGAAAATGATTTAAGTAAGTTGTGAAGTAATGTCTGTTACTTTTTATATGAGATAACCTACGAAAAAGCATATTCGATGGTAATGACCCTCAACAAAATTACCCTTGGGGTAATCCAGATAAACCTTTGTGTCTAACTTTCAATGAAATTGATAATTTAACGAAACACTTTAAATCAAATTGCAATGGGTTAATTGGCTTAACCATTTGTCACCTAAACATGATAAGTTTAGTCAAAAATATTGAAAAACTAGAAGATTTTTTAGATAATTTTGCTCCAAAACCTGACATTATTTGTATAAGTGAAACCAGAACTAATGCCAGTAACGTCGAACTTGTCTCCTTACCCGGGTATAATTTTTTTTGTAATCATTCCAATACCAAAGCAGGTGGTGCTGGTGTTTACGTTGTCGAATCATTAAAAAGCTGCGAACTTCATACATTGAATTTAAAAATTGATGGTTGTGAGGACGTGTGGACGGAGGTCACTATCAGTGATAAGAATAAAATAGTTGTTGGGTCTGTCTACAGACATCCTAAATCAAATTTGAAACTATTTTTTAGCAAATTTCAAAACAATATTATTAGTTTAAAAACTTACAACAAGTTTGTGGTGCTTGGAGATTTCAACATTGACTACAATTGCCATGACACATCAATTGACGTTAAACTCTACGTAAATGGCATCTCTAGTCTTGGTTGTGAGCAATTGGTTACATGCCCTACCAGAGTGTCCTTTTCTAGAAAATCGATTCTAGATCACATTTATATAGATTGTTCTATGTTTAATGAAATATTCACAACCGCAGTTATTGAATGCGATATATCTGATCATTATCCAATTTTCGTCGGACTAAATCTTCCATTAAAAAGAAAAAACACTAGGAGGCCCTTGATAAGGAAAATATTACCCGAAAAAATTGAAAATTTTCTTAACGAACTGGACTCAACTCTAAAAAAAAACGTCCCAACGAACATTTCTGATCTGACCACTTGCATGACAAAAGTAATGAATAATCTTTTTCCTAAAACTCGCCAATCTAGAAATCAATACAAGTCCGCTAAAAAACCGTGGATAACCAAAGGTATCCTAACTTCGATAAAGCAACAAAATAGGCTTTATAAGAAATTTAAAAAATCTTTGGATGTAAAAGATTTTAAACGTTATAAGTCTTTTCGAAATAAACTGACTCATGTAAAAGAGTCCAGTAAAGCAATCTATTTTCAAAAATTGGTTAAAAATAGTAGAGATTCCACTACAACATGGAAAGTGGTCAACAAAATAATTCGTAAAAACTCGCCAAAATCTAACTCTTTACCGACTCAAATAAGTGTTAAAGGAAATATGATAAGTAAACCGAGTGAAATTTGTCGTGAATTAAACAAATACTTCTGCAGCATTGGCCATGATATGGCAAATAGCATTGTCGGTGGGTCAAATCAATCGCTTACTGATACTTTCTGTGGACATAGAGTTCAAAATTCCATCTTTTTAAACCCTACTGACGATTACGAAGTTATAAGCATTATAAACAAATTTAAGCCAAACAAGGCATCAGGAATTGATGATATTCCTACAAAATTGATCAAAGCAGCCAAGCATATTTTAAGTCCCTATCTAACCATTATCTTCAATTTGGGTTTAGAAAAAAAGCATTATTACGATGAACTTAAAATTGCCCGCGTTACTCCTTTGTTCAAAGGAGGTTTAAAAAGCGAAGTAAAAAACTATCGCCCGATATCTATCCTAACTGCATTTAATAAAGTTTTTGAAACAATAATAAAAAAGCGACTTGTAAATTTTTGGAATAGATTTGAGGTCTTTTCGCCAACACAATTCGGTTTTCGGGAAAACTACTCCACAACTTTAGCTATAACACATCTACGAGAATATATATTAACAGAATTAGACAACAACATGAATATTTGCGCTTTATTTATTGATTTGGCAAAAGCGTTTGACACAGTAAATCATGAAATTCTTTTGTATAAGCTCACTCAATACGGTATTCGAGGTTTTGCTAATGATTTGATTAGGTCTTATCTTATCAAAATATAAGTCTTCTACTCGTACAGTAAAGACGTATATTTTTCTTCTCTCGTTTTAAAAAATGACTCGAGGAAAAGAAAAACCTTGCTGCAGTAGTTCTGGCTTTAACGATGAAGATCGAAAACAGCTAAACGAAATTAATTCTACAGTTAAAGGGCTAATAGAAGAAATTCGCTATTTAAAGCAAGAAGTTGTTCAAAACAAGCTAGAAATTTCGCAGTTAAAAGTTGAAAATGAAAAATTAAAACAAATGGCGAACTTGTCAATTTACAAAATAGATGAATTAGAACAATATGACCGTCGAGAAAACTTGAGAATTCACGGAATACAAGAAACTGATAGTGATAGGGATGATGGTGAAGAGGTCGTTATGAAAATTGCTGAAGAATTAAACATTTGTATAACAGCTTTAGATATACAGAGAGCCCACCGATTGGGTAAGCGTAACAGCAATTCAGTGGCCAAACCGCGTCCGATTATTGTCAGATTTATATCTTACAAAAAACGTAATGAATTCATGTACGCCAAGTCTAAACTCAAAAATAGCTTAATTTACAAAAATGCTTACTTAACTGAAGATTTGATTTCTCTTCGAGCTAAATTGCTTAAATATGTTAAAGATATCTGTAAAAATGACTTTGTACTCTTTCATACAATTAATGGATCTATTCGAATGAAAAAATCAGCGAAACAAGCTGGGATAGCATTGCAAGAAAATGAAAAAGATCAAGGTGTTGGTAAGTGGCTCTATATCACATCTCCAGACGATTTATTTAAACATAATATTGGTATTGACTTTGTAAAACTAAATCATAAACCACTTTTGTTGAATCATAATTGTATGACTGGTTGTAATCCAAATTAAAATTTTTTTCATTGTTACAATATTTTACATTGTTCTTTTTATTTTCAATTTAAATGGCTGTTAAACTTGTTTGTAAAACTTGTGGTAATGATGATGTAAAAACCAATATGTGTGAAAAATGTGCTTCTTGTAACATTGATTGCGCAATCTGCATGGAATCTTTTAAAAATAATCATACAACGTCTGTTAATCAAGCTAATCAGTGCGGCGCCGTTTTGCACTCGGGCTTTCAAAACGGTGTCAAAGGTTACTGCAGGTCAGATTCCCAAACTGTTTTAAGTAGGCCTAATGAACAGAGCTATCCTTTTGCTATGAACAATAATATTGATTCTAGAGGTGCTATTGAAAAATTTCAAATTTCTTCTGATGGTATTGAGTATAATGAAATACTGTTTAATAAATCAAATTACCATTATTTATCGTGTATCAAAAACCTTATTCAGAATAAACAAAATAATGAAATTTTCGCGATTCATTTTAATGCACGAAGCTTGCAAAAAAATATTGACTATTTGCATTATCTTGTAACTGAATTTAAAAAGAAACCTGAAATTATTGCCATATCTGAAACAAAACTGAGAAAAGGTGAAATTAGGATGAACGTTGTTATAACTTTGTTCATGTAGATACCGAATCCAACGCTGGTGGAGTCGGCCTTTTTATAATAGATAATCTCGAATATCAAATCTTGAATGATGTATCAATCAACATGTCATCAGTAGAAAATATTTGGATTAAAATAAAAAACAGCAACGACCAACAAATTGTTATAGGAGTAATATATCGTCATCCTATCTCCACATCATCGGTTTTATCTCAATTTGAAAATGCGTTATATGATATATGTGACCATTTTAATAATAAAAATACTGAATTATATATTTTGGGAGACATTAACATTGATCTTACTAAGTTGGACTCCAATACTACGGTTGGTTCATATGCCAATAGCCTAATAAGTAATTCACTAAAATGCTTAATTGATAAGCCTACTAGGATAACTATATCAACAAAATCGTTGATTGATTACATATACACCAATAATCTTAAAACTTTGTATAGTGGTATTTTTGTATGTGATCTATCCGACCACTACGGTGTTTTTGTAATTATTCCAACAAAAAAAAAGCAAACTTATCTTAATAGTTATAGCCATATGCTAATTCGTGATATGAAATCTTTCCAACTTGAAAATTTTTTAGCTAATCTTTCAGATGTTTTTTCTGATTTCATTGTATCAAATAATATCTCTGTTAACTCCCAATTTCAAAAATTTCTACAGTTATTTTCTCAAACAATTAATAGACATGCTCCTTTAAGAAAAAGAAGTAGAAAAGAATTTAGAATGCAGCATAAACCATGGCTAACTCGTGGTATCATTCATTCCATTAATCATAAAAATAAAATGTATTCTAAATTCCAAAGCTCCCTAAATATGAATAAATTTAAAGAATATAAATAAATCTTACCGAAACATTTTGAATAGAACGATTCAGGCCGCTAAACGTATGTATTATAACAATATAATTGTGCAAAATCGCAGTAAACCAGACCAAATTTGGAAAACCATACATGAATTAGTCAATATTAAGAAAAAAACAATCTTTTCTCCAACCAAATTAATTACCGATGAAGGCAAAACAATAACTGACAAGATTGATATAGCAAATAACTTTAATGAATATTTTGCTAACGTAGGAATCAATCTTGCAAAATCACTAAAGTAACCTAAATCTATTAATATTAATGAGTCGTCCAATAAATTACACAATTTATTTTTTCTTACGCCGACAAATGAAGATGAAGTGTCTTCTCTCATATCTATGTTAAATAATAAAAAATCAACAAGACATAACGACATTAACACAAAATTTATAAAATTTAGCAAACCAATAATTTCACCAATACTCAGCGATTTATTTAATCTTGCTTTTTTGCAAGGTGATTTTCCAAATTGTCTCAAGGTAGCCGAAATATTTCCTCTATTTAAAAAAGGCGATATGTGTAAAACTAGCAATTATCGTCCAATTTCGCTTCTCTCTCACTTTCACAAACTTTTCGAAAAACTCATTCTTAATAGATTAATCAATTATCTCGACAAATACAAATTGTTAAGTGAACATCAATTCGGTTTTCGTAAGAATTATTCTACCACTTTAGCCATTAGCAATATTTATGATAAATTAATCAATAACATTGATAATGGTTTATATAGTTGTTGTTTATTTCTTGACTTATCTAAAGCCTTCGATACTGTCGATCATAAAATCTTATTAAAAAAAATGAACTTATTTTTTGGAATCCGTGGTATAGCTTTAGATTTATTCAAGAGTTATCTCACCGACAGATATTCATACACAGTTGTAGCTGAAACCAAATCTAATCTGCAAAAAATTTCTTGCGGCGTTCCACAAGGATCCTGCCTAGGCCCAATTTTATTCCTACTGTATATAAATGACATGCCATTAGCTTCTAAATTTGATATTACACTTTTCGCTGACGACACCTATTTAACTTTAGCTGATAACGATTTAAATACTCTACAGACTCGTGTAAATAATGAACTGAACAGTTTAAATAATTGGTTTTTGAAACATAAATTATCCTTAAATTATTCTAAAACAAATTTTCTACTTATTAACAAAACACCATATAGACCAGTTGATTATATTTTTCAATTAAGTTTCAATGGTACCTCTATTAATAGAGTTCAAAATATAAAATACCTTGGTGTTTATATTGATGAATTATTAAATTGGTCCGTTCATACTTCCTATCTCTCTCTACAAGTGGCGAAATATAGAGGATTATTTTGCAGATTGCGTAATTATGTAACAAGGGAAACCCTGGTCACGTTATACCACAGTCTTATTCACAGTCGGGTTCAATATGGTGTCATCTCCTGGGGAAATGCAGCAAATATTTACCTGAACAAAATTCAAATAAGAATGAATAATATTGTTAGATTAATTACTAAATCATCAAAATATTTTTCTATCAATCCTCAATACAAAATGTTAAAAATTTTAAAACTTGATGAAATTTATAAGTTAGAACTGGCCAAATTTATGCATAACCTTCATCACAACAATCTTCCATTTATATTCAAAAGACAATTTACCTACCTTACTAATTGGCATACTCATAAAACCAGATGTGCTGACAGCTTTAATTATTTTCTACCACGCGTCAAAAAAAAATTTTCCCAAAACCAATTATCATTCAGAGGAACAAAATTGTGGATGGAGATTGATAGCTCTCTTAAAATCTTAAACACTATTTCTTTCAAAAAAGAGTATAAACATTACTTAATTTCCAGTTATTAAAAAACTTTTCTTTTGTCGGCTTCGTGTGAGCATGAAGTTAAGATACTCAGGGGCCCTGTGTTTAGTATGACTGTTTAGTAACTATCCTTCAAGGGGAGTGTTATTCGCGTTTGTATTGTAGCAACTGTGCCTGTTTGTTTTCTTTCGAAGTTCGTTACAGATATCTTATGAATTTTTGTTGTGCTGCCGTTATTATTGTTTTACTCGTTTATTTCGTTTTTCGATTTTGTAATTTTCTTTTTTTTCTCAAGGAGCACCTTGACTTAGAAAACCGAAAGGTTCCTCGGTGCTCCTTACCAACATTCCAAATTGCTTTATTTTGCATTTTGTTTCTTTCGTGAATTTTTTATTTGGTGAAATAAACTCAAACAAACTTACTAATCGTAAGCAACTTGTTTGCGGTGACGGTTTCTCATCCTCCTATCTAGATATCAATATTGGAGTCCCGCAAGGGAGTGTTTTGGGACCTTTACTGTTTTTGATTTACATAAATGATATATCTTTATGTTCAAATCTAAAAGCAACCTTGTATGCGGATGACAGTGTTTTCACACTATCTCATAAAAATGCAAATACTTTGCAAACCAAATTAAATGCAGAATTACCGAAACTTAATCATTGGCTTAAACTCAACCGACTATCGCTAAATTTAAGGAAAACCAAATATCTATATTTTAGTAAAAGTAATAAGAATATCGCTATTCAAATAGACGGCTCTGATATATTGCAGACAAAATGTATTAAATATCTTGGAGTTCATTTGGATGATAAACTTAAATGGCACAAGCATGTTGAACACGTGGAAGCAAAGCTCTCAGCCGCCACCGGTGCCTTTTCAAAACTCTGCAAATATCTTCCCAGTAACACACTTACACCAGTTTATTACAGCTTAGTTTACTCACATTTACAATATGCAATTATATGCTGGGGAAACACCTCAAAAACGGTACTCAATAGACTACAGATTAAACAAAATCGTATTATTAAAATTTTAAGTAAAAAATTTGGTAAAAAAGTTCGGTTACAACCTCTTTTTCAAAAATTAAACTTTTTGAGGCTTAATAAAATTTTTAAATTCGAAATAGCTAAATTTATGGTTAAGTTTCACTCTAACAAGTTGCCCCAATTTTGTGAGGAATACCTAAAAAGTTTTGTAAAGGTGTCCTCCGTCCACACCCATTACACTAGAAGTTCTTTTTCAAATGAGTATTATGTACCTAGAACCTTTTATCACAAAACTGATCAATCCCTAAGAGTTATTGGAGCTAAAATCTGGAACGATCTACCTAAATGTTTAAGAAATAAATTAATAACAACTTCCTTTAACCACTCAAGTAAATTGCTCAAACAACATTTTCTTGGTACTCATTTTAATCAATGACTCGCTTCAGAAATATTTCATTTCAAATTTGATTGTGTTGTGCATACATTTTTGTATTTGGTAACAGTTACTTAATATTAAAATAAACTTTTCATTCTTGTTACTTTTTTCTTCTTAAATCGTCAAAAATAAAACTTTTATTGCACATCCTCGTTGTTTGTTTTTGTTGCAATTATAACATTTGGTTGAATCGTCTATTTACATTGTGTTACAATTCACCTGATTTTCTAGTCTCTTTTTTAAATTCTTGTTACTTTTATATATTCTTCATTTTTTTGGTACTCCATCAGTGCTGTTATAAATATTATTTTTTGTTTTTTCCTAGTTGTTATATATGTTTATTTTCCTTGCTTGCATTTAAAAAAAAAAAAAAAAAAAAAAAAACTTCTAATTTATTTTTCTTTTTTTTTTCTTTTTTTGTATTACTATTGTTATTCTGATGTGTCATTATACGTTTATTTTAATGTGTAATTGTTTTGTTTTTGTTGCTTATAGTACTAATTTCTTTTACTATGAGGTGAAGCAGACTCGGCGACCGAGTGGCCATCAGGCTACTAATAATGGTCTTTCGCTTCACCTCGTCGCTTTTTCTGTTAGTGTATTTTCATTCCGTTGATTAATTGCCAATTTTTGGATGCGATAAATAAATACTACTACTACTACTACTAATAGTAGTTAATTTTTACTTTTGGTCTGAGATTTCTTTACCGTATATTACAGATTCGTACCTACAAATTATAGTTTGTCGACTGTTCAACTTTTTGTAACGAAAATATATTGCAATAAGCTAATTACAAAAAAAAGAAAAGCTACAATAAAATAACGAATCCCATTTTACAAGTTCAATGTCACTTTGCGAATCTTGCTTGGTGAATGAGTTGTAAAATTTCAATTTTAATTTCGCTTTTTGTTTGGTCATTTAAACGTTTTAATTCCGGCAGTAAGGACTTCAAAAAGAGCTCGTCTTCGTCTTCATCACTTGCTTTTTTGCTAGCTGCAATAAAAAAATAGTCAATAGTCAATGAAATTTTACCGTAAATTGTATACAAGTGAAATTTGAAATTCTAATTGGTAAAAATTAATAAATGTAGAGGCCTACTTTGTATGTAATCTAGTAATGCGTGCTCCAATTCGGAAGTATTTTTCTGAGGAGTGCGCTTCTTTCTTTTTAATAATTTGGTTGATAAGTCTGTGCTAGTTTGGGGCTCACAAGACAAGTCTTCGTTAATAGTGATTGTATCAGTTGGATCCAAGCACTCCATGAACACTGTAGACTCTTCATTAAAATCTCCACACGAAGAAGAGTTGTAATTTGACAGGTCCAACACCTGTTCTTCCTGGGCCAATAACGGTTTTTCTTGTGGCCTTTCCATATTTCCATGAGTCCTAAGATTAAACAACACTTTTAAGAATTAACAAATTATATTGCATTTCAAAAAATAATTACGTACCGTCTTTCTTGCAAAAAAGGCTCCAAAAAGCTAAGGCTGGACATGTGCTTCCACGGATATTTAAAGGAAGCTGCAGAGCCACTTTTTTTATGGGAACGATTTTGTCGCTTTTCCCTCATGTACCTCGTACTCGTTTCCTCCATGTTTGTTGCAGTACTTGAGCTGAAATAAATAACTAAATAAAAAAAGAAGCCACAACAATATTCTTTTTCAATTTCAAAAAAATTGTATAAAACTTACTTTGGTCCCAAAACCAGAAAAATTACTCAATAGCAATGAACTGATTGATATCACTAGTTAATTAACGCGGTCATAGTAAATCTTTGGAAGGCAGGGGCAAACTATGAGGCAATTGCCCAATTTATTTGTTTTGTTAATACGCTAGTGATCTGCATGGGCTGAGTAAAATTCTTCATGGTGATAGTATGCATTTGGATTACGATTTTATGCTAGCCTACACATATATTTACTTTTTAAAAACTATTTTGTCAATAAACTTACCATCAGCATTCATTGCTTCAGCTATTTGCTTCCACGAGTTTTCTCTTAACCGTACACACTTGTAGCTTTTTGTGCTGCAGTCGTAAAGATGGGGGTGTTGTTCAACTAAATTTATTAATGTTGTCTCATCGACGTTTCTGCCATATTCTTCTGCCATATTCAATAATTACCAGTTTTACTCTTTAAAATACAACTAAAGAAAATATGTAGAAAAAATTTTGAGACTAAATTTTAATTGAGATTAATTAAGCTTAAAAATAATAATCCATTAACATCAAACTGATAAGCAAAAAAATATTCAAAAACTTTAACCTGCTTTTATTTAGGGCTACTGCACTTTGAAAGTAGGCCTAGAAAAATTAAACAAACTAGATTTTCTAACTAGCTTTCATAGAACTTTGGTAATTATCTAGTTGAACTTGCAAAACCGCGAGGTATGATTATAAAGAACAAACTGAAACGTCATAAACGAAACTATAGTAAAATCCGCCTGTTTTTACAATAGGGATGTTTGTGAATGCCAACCACATGTTAGATTTTCAGCATTTTTCTTAGATGTAGGGTCTACGCTTATAAATTACTTTTTTAATGAATATTTAGCGTGTAAATAAATGCTTAACTAATTTACATTCCTGTTAACTTCTTTTTTAATCAAAATTTATTCATTGAAACAAAATGTCGCATTGCTTCATTCAGTGTGAACCAAATTTTTGTTCAATGTCTCATTGTCAATGAAACAACGTCTCTTTGGTCTCATTGTTTGTGAACGGGCCTTGAGAGTCACAATAAAAATTAAAAATAATTGGCAGTCACTTTTTAAAACTTCATTGCCTGAAATTGATTCCGTCCAAAATCTTGTCTCAAATTTTTTATAAGATTTCAGAAAATATTTTATAAAAAGTATTAGCAGTTTGATTTAAGTTTTGAACGCTTAACTAATTTTAGAATAAAAAGAAAGCCAATATATTTCGAAACATAGTTTATTTACGACGTTTCAGAATTGTATTTCATTCCGTAATCAAATGCGTTAAACTAAATAATTAATTGTAAATTTAAAAATTTCAATAAAAATTCCGTATTAACTGAGATTTACTGTAAAATACAGTAAAATCTCAGTCAATAAAGTAAACTGTAAAATACAGTAAACCTCGGTTAATCCGGATTCGATTTGACGCACAAATTGATCCGTATTATGCAAAGATCCGGATTATCCAAAAGTTATTGTTTCAAGCCAAACCTTATCCAGAGTAGTAAGATGTAGATAAAAATCACCTTATTTGAATATATAAAAGACTGAATGATACAATGCTTTACAATAAACAAATTTATTTATACAGTTTAAACACTTGTAGAGAACTAACAAACTTAGTGTACTTTAATAGCTTAGCTATGCAACACAATTATAACACACTTATATACGACCCAACTATAGCAAATCAACGAACACACTCTCTCAGTTGAACTGATAGAAATTTCAAGCAACAAGCAACATAGCCAACGATTGTAAACCATAACGAACTTTTTGGAATTGTAACTATTTCCATCATCAACTGCGTGAAACTAAATAATTAATTGTAAATTTAAAATTTTTAATTTAGATAATTTATGACTAACAAAATAAAATATTGCCAAAACGTATTACTAAATAAAACGGAGTTATCTGCACGTAACTTTAAAATTAAATTGATACAACAGCAATTTGGGCGTATACAAAATAACCTGGTATAAGAAATTTAAAACAAAATATAAAACACCTCGTTTAAACATTTACTGCAGAGTAGCTGATATTGATAAAATATAACAAAAAATCATTTCGTGTTAAATAAATACAGTGAAATACAATTGTTTGTCGATATTCTAGAATTCTAGATGGATTAAATTTTTGAAGGTATAACGATTTTTTTATCATACATTTTTACCAATGATTTAAAAAACCTAAAATTGCCCATTTATTAAAGTCGATTTTATGGGTTGATTTGTCAACTTGTGTGTTTTGCTACATCACTTTTTTAACGGAATAGCAAATTAATATTCTGATTGTTGAATATGGCAATCAGATTTCATTTCTGGCAATTTGTCCAATATACGAAGCTCCACAATCACATTTTAATTGATAAATGAAGTTGAATTGCTGCAGATGAGGTTGTTTGTCTTTATGCGGAAATAATTTCTTCAATTTACAGATTGTGTGTATTAAACATAAATGCAGGTTTTTGTCAAATTTTGAAAAAAAGGAATTTATTTCTTTGAAAAGTTGATTAAAAATTTCTCGAACATATGATAATTCGTAGTAGTTAGGAGTGGAGTTAAAAATCTTAAATACCTTATGTCCTTGTGTTTAGATTTTAAACTCTACTTATAACAATATTGCCTTTACCAAAGAATTGGAAGAAAATAATACCTTACCTGTTCTGAACGCTTATAATTCATTGGACCGAAAAGAACATTAATATTTTTGTAAATAGAAAATCAACAGACACCGAATTTTATAAGTAATGCAATAGTTTCCTACCAATTCAAGTAAAATTTATTTAATAGTTCCCCCCACTAAGAATTTCAAATTATTTTTAAAAGGCCTCTACGTAATGGTTATCCAAAATCTTTCATAAATAAAAATAATAAACAATTTTTAATCAAAATTCAATCTCAAATAATTCTATTCTACAATTATACGCATCTAATCAACCATAAAAAATTGCTTACATAAAAACTACCTTATATTCGAAAAATTTTTAATCAATTTTCCAAAGAAATGAATTCCTTTTTTCCAAACTTTTGACAAAAACATTCATTTTTTGAAAACACACAACCGTAAATTAAAGAAATTATTTCCGTATAAAGATAAGCAACCTCATCTGCAGCAATTCAACGTCATCTATCAATTAATATGTGATTGAAATCATTGGTAAAAATGTTTGATAAAAGAATCGTTATACCTTCAAAAATTTAATCCATCTAGTAGAATTCTAGAATATCGATAAACAATCTATTTGACTGTATTTATTTAACACGAAATGATTCTTTGTTATATTTTATCAATAGTAGCTACTGTGCAGTAAATATTTAAACGAGGTGTTTTATATTTTTTTTTAAATTTCTTAAACTAGGTTATTTTGTATACGCCCAAATTGCTGTTGTATCAATTTAATTTTAAAGTTACGCCCAGATAACTCCGTTTTATTTAGTAATACGTTTTGGCAATATTTTATTTTGTTAGTCATAAATTATCTAAATTAAAAATTTTAAATTTACAATTAATTATTTAGTTTCACGCAGTTGATGATGGAAATAGTTACAATTCCGAAAAGTTCTAAATAAACTATGTTTCAAAATATATTGACTTTACTTTTCATTCTGAAGTTTGATTTAAGTTTAAACACTTTGTCTTAAAATTAGAGGCAAAATGTAGGTGAAATCACTACAACGTTTGTAAATATCTAAACTACAAACCAGTTTGGTTTTCAACTTTACTCTCTGTTTGTCTTTGTACAGTGCCTGTTTCGACAATGTCAACTACAAAAAAAGTTTTTTAATCTTTATGCGTAAAAGAATAGTTGAATGAAATACAAGAAGTAAAATTATTTAGTCGAGGATAACTATGCCAACAGTTTTTTATCCTTAAAACAAAAAATCCAGATATTTATCAATCAATTTTTGATATTCAAACATTAGTGAATCTAAAAAATAAAACAAAACACTATCAAACTATCAAAAAAGGTTTACCATAAGATATAACATGACCCAATACAGTTTAGCAAAATGTTTTATTTTAAAATGATTGCAATTTCAAAAGCAAAGCCTCATTTCAAAGTCTTTATTATTGATGAAAAGAATTTTTTAATAAATTAAAAGAGCTAAACGCTTCTTGCTCATAAAACCAAAACTGATTAGAAAACTTGAATTTGTTAAAAATAATTTTTGTTTTAATTTCAGTTTATCTCTATATTTATCCTCCTTATTCCCAATACTTTATATACAATATTTATCTCCATATTTGTCTTTATTTTGCAACTATATTCAGTGTTAAAACACAAAGTCTGAATCTCTCTCTACAGCGTTCCTGCTGTCTTCTCAGGTAGACGACTCAAGTTTGCCTGCTACAGGTTTACTTGCAAAGATTAAAAGAAATCGGAGAGGTTGATGATTTGAAGCAGTTTCTTAACATCGACTTTTCACACTCTAGTCGTAAAGCATAGAGTATATTGAACAACCTTACTGATAGGTCATAACACTTTCTTCATTACTGTTTTATTTTGGCTGATATTATTGAATCTAAATTAGTCAAAAACGGGAAATACGAATTTATTGACCCAAGTCATCTCGACTGGTCTCTTGGAAGGTGCCTTACCTTCAAAAAAAGGCCAGAACACCAGACCCAGTGAATATTTTGGAGAATTTCTCACAGAGAGATTTCACTGCTGTCCTCCAATACTTAAACCTGGTAAAGCTCCGGGTTCCGATTTCATCTTCCCAACACTTATAATCCATGCAGGAGCATGGATTTATAAATAATGGCTCTGAAGTCCTGGTTACGTGACTTTCTTTTTTTTGCTTTCGCCGAGTCAAAAGCTTACAACAGCAATAGAATCTTTTATCCTACATCAGGAATGTCCAATCTTTTTCATAATAGGTCAAATTATAAACTGAATTACATTCAGCGGCCCGCAAAATTACATGTATATGAAATTTTCTCTTTTTATTATTAGATGCCATGACTAAATTACGAGTATTAAAACAAAAATCTAAAATTGATTAACGATTAAAAACCTAGGGAATGTAACACTCTTAAAATCATTACGTTATTGTTATTGAAAATGTCCATGCTGGAGTTGCAAGTGCTGGTTACGTGACTTTCTTTCTTGCTGCTTGCACCGACTCAAAATTCCCAAGATCTGAAAAAGAAGGCTTGTCGTGGCGATTTCAAAGCTGATAAAGCCCGTAAGAAACTCAAAAAGTTATCGACTGATATCTCTGCTCTGCGTCTCCTACAAGGTCCTCAAGAGGCTTACCTACGCCAAATCGAACCAATTATAAATCCATGCTCCCTAAAGAGCAGGCTGGGTTTTGCATGGAAAGTCAACCGTGGATTAAGTCATTCTATTGACAAAAGACATTGAGAATTTCTTTGTCGATTGGTCGATCTGACGGCGGCATATGACTCTGTCTGGCGCCGTGGCCTCACATGCAAGCATCTCGAGACTTCTGCCAGATAAGCCCATGATCAGAGTGATTATGGAGCTTGTCCAAAACCGAAATTTTTTACCCTTATTACCGGTGACAGCAAACAAAACAAGATTAATCCCTTGAAAAAACCCATTTCTCAGTGACCGGTGTTGGCTCTCCTCCTTTTCAACCCCTCTATTTTTACGTGTACATCTGCCCTCCAGGATTTCCAAAAACTTTACCTACGCCAGGGGTCTTCAACCTTTTTTATGAAATCGCCCCTTTTCAAAAAATGTTGGTCCGAATCGCCCCCCATAAAAACGATTACTGTACTTTCATTTGAAAGTTTTCCCGAAATATATCTAAGAAGCTTTTAAAAGGAAAACACAAATAAAAGCAATGGCAATTTATTAAAATGCAACAGTTCATGAAACTAATGCGACCCTTGCGGCTGATGTTGCTCGGCAAGATTAGAAAAAGCTGGCATCAAGCTAGTCAGCTTCAGTCGAATTGAATCTCCCCCAGTCGCATTCATGTCGAATCTATTGCGATATTTATTTCGCATGTAGAGCACTTCACTAAATCCTTGTTCAGCAATATATGTGGTTGGAAAGGCCAAAATAAAGAGCTCTACTTTCTCCCACAGTTGCGGAAATCGGTTTTTCCACTTAATCCAGAAGGCTGCCCATCCATGTGCCCTGAAGATTGCGCGCGCTTCTTCGTCACTTTGCAGGTCTATCAGCATTTCTTGCATGGTGGAATCGCAGTCATTGATGTTAGTGGCGAATGGTTCCACTAGCCACGGAAAAACTTCAAGGTCAAGCAGATCTTTAAAGCGAACCTTCATGTCTTCTATCACAGCTTTCAGGTGTTCAACGTAAACAAGCAAATGTTCGTCAGTGACACTATCAGACATTTTTGACAGACGAGAGAAGTGATCGAACTTTCTTCTGCTCAAACTTTGCTGGTAGAGCTCAAGTTTGTTGATTAGGCCACGTATTATAGTTTTGCTTTGAACCAAAGTAATCTTTTTACCTTGGAGTTTGTCCGTTGCTGTATTAATTTTTTCATAAAAATCAGCTAGATAACTGTTATCTTGATGGCAGGCAATTACATCTTTGGCAAGGTCAGAATCTTCACCAAGGAACTCCACCACGCTGTTTTTAAGTTTGCAATACCTTGCCAGAAATATGCCTTTCGACAGCCAACGAACTTCCGTATGGAGAAGGAGATGCTCGAACTCTTCATCGTTTACCTCGCATAGCTGTCGAAACAATCGGTCATTTTTAGCGTTGGCTTTTATCTTGTTAACTGCTTTGATAGCAACTCCCAAACATTCTTGCAGACGTGGAGAAAGACGCTTTGCTACCAAATGCTGACGGTGAAGCACACAGTGCACAGTAAATAGATTGGGTATTTTTTCTTTGAGTAATGAAGCAAACCCGCGATACCTGCCTACCATGGCTGGAGC
Source organism: Diplosoma virens (assembly GCA_963680785.1). Taxonomy (NCBI): domain Eukaryota; kingdom Metazoa; phylum Chordata; class Ascidiacea; order Aplousobranchia; family Didemnidae; genus Diplosoma; species Diplosoma virens. Next base: position 5,701,459 of record OY796886.1, on the reverse strand, counting down.
TCCATCAGTAGCACATGCTATTATGTTGGTAAGGGGGATGGATTTGTTTCGCAAGTAGTCTGACAAAGTCTGAAATATTGTTAGACCTTTAGTGTCTGTTTCCAAACACTTGCAAAATAGAAGCTCCTCCATAATATTTCCATCAGTTATGTAACGGACGTAAACCATTAATAAAGCGTTATTGTCTGATGTGGTAGTTTCGTCTAATTGTAAGCTGAAAGAAGTGTTTCGTAAAATTTCACAGAGTTGATCTTCAATATTCGTACCCATTTCGTTAATTCGTCGGGTTACTGTGGTATCACTCAGTGGAACAGCTCGTAGTACAGGTGTGGGATCTTTCTCCATTACAGTAGAAATAATTTCTTTCACAGCAGGTGCTACCAAACTTTCCCCAACGTTGAATGGTAAACCCTTTTTCGCAATCAAAAAAGCAATCTTGTACGAGGCTATAAGTCCTTTGACATTTGGGCAAGCATTTTTAGCATAGGCCTTGTTTATAGAACTTTGAGCTTCACGCTCTTTCAATGCTTGAAAAAATTCAATAGATTTGTCTGCTTTATCAGGATGAAGCCTGGTTAGGTGATCTTTCAGCCTTGACGGTTTCATTGCCTCATTTGTAAGAATTTTCTTGCACAAGAGACACATTGGAAGTTGAATATTGGATGGGCATGGCACAAAGCCAAACCTGATATAATCCACAAGATATGTACGACACTTTTTTTGGCATTAGAAGCCATTACTCTTTCAATACGATTAGTCGATTACCATATAAAATTTACTCTTAAAAAGAAACTGAAAGTAGCCTGCGGCACATAAAATAATATAATGACAATCCTAAATTTTTAGAAATTACGATCATTTTCTTGAAAGCCTACTGTTAAAAATTCTGTCCTTCCCTGGACTACTGAAAAAGATTGTATGAAAGCAAGTGCTATAGATCGCTATCTCTCTCTGAAGACAGAAACGTCACATGCGATGAGCAGAAAAAACTGCTCATCGCATGTGACACGTTAATTTATTAATTAATAATTATTTTACTTATTTTACATATTCTGGATTACTTATCACGCGTTACCTCGTCGCTCCTAGCCACGACCAAAGTAAGACACCGGTTTCAATTCTGGCCTTTATAGCGATGAGTCACATGAGGTCCCATGATTTTTGGTCATGTGTGCCTCGTGCGGTCTTGTGACCATCGCGCGATCCCATGACAGTGACGTAGCCAAATTTATAGGACGAATTAAGATTTGTCGTAGCGATTTCCGAAAGGCCAATCAAATTGCCAGTTCACGTAACAGATGGTGTTTAGCGATGTGTAAAGTCTATGACTTATGATCACTTATGAAAAAAGTCTTGCTTGACTGCGCAGTCAAATAAAAATTTTGGCATATCTGGAAACTCGTGTCAACTACCATTTCATTCGTTGTTCGGTCATAACGTTTTTTTCACTTGCATAGGTGTACGTCATTGCATGTGTGTGCATGTGCAATTGTGCATACATGAGCATGAGGAGAACCCAAAACTGTTTGAAGAAGTGAAGAACAATAACAAAAGAAATAATGAAATCAGCGAGAACGTTTTCAACGTATCCATTTTTAGTTATCGTTTTATAACAATATTTGTAATTGTGAAATCGCCCCCCAATTGTTTAAAATCGCCCCCCAATTTTTCAAATTGTTTAAATCGCCCCTAATCGCCCCCTGGGGGGCGATATCGCCCCCGTTGAAGAACCCTGACCTACGCAAACGATTTAACATTGTTGCACTTTTCTGAAAACTGGAAAGCCTTTGTGGGGAATTTACGTCAAGACATGACTACACTTTTAGTGTATCTTCAACTTGAAAGCAGAAGTTCAGGACAGTGACGAAAGTCTTTCATTTAAACTTTTATTTAAATAACAAACGGAACTAAATGTTTACAACAGAATTAGGTTTTTACCTTTTTGTCCAATTCTACTTATTTTGTGTAAAATTGAACAGGTCGCTCGCGTTCTCTCAAAAACTAGTGGCATTACTTAAAAAACTATCTTCGCGCGTTTCACTGCTAAAGCGACTTGTAGGCTCAGGATGGGGTTTTCGTGCCAAAACATTGCGAAAAGCTGCCCTATCTCTGGTTTGCTTAACGGCTGATTACTGTGCACCATTCTGGTGCCGCAGTGCTCACACTTTCCTCATGGACAGTGTCCTGTATGAATCCTTGCGCATTGTCACTGGATGCTTGCGTCCCACTCTAACATACCACTTACCAATATTTCCAGGCATCCAGCCAGCTGAGCTTTGCCGACTCGCAGCGACATTCTCTTCGGCTAACGGTGCAACCCTGGACCTTGACCATATGTTAAATTTCTAGATTGGACCTAGATTCTTTAAAAGTGTTTGATCTTCTTTCTACTTTCCTAATAAATCTACACGATTTCCTTTTTTACCACTTGCTGTCATCTTATACCAAATCACTCTGCATTGGTTCAAAGTTATTATTTTTACTACCACAAAAGTTATTAATTAATTTAATCGCAAAAGAATTTGAATATTGAAAATGATACTTGGGAAAGCGTGTATATAATAAACTTTATATCAGAGAAAATACACAGCTCGTTGCAATAAAACCTAAAAGGTACTCTCAAGCTGATACAGAATTTATTTTTTTTGAAGTAAAAAGATTTCTTAGGGATAATTTGATAGAACCGAGTAGCTCTACCTGGAAAGCACAGCCTCTAGTTGTTACGCAAGTCAACCACAAGAAAAAGATGGTTATTGATTATAGCCAAACTGTAAACAAGCTTACCTTGTTTGATGCGTACCTTTACTACACATGCAAGACATTGTAAGAAGAATTGCTCAATATACATGTATAGTATACTTAACGTTGGAATTGAAGAGTGTTTATCATCAAGTAAAACGACCTTCTTCTGATCGCTTGTACACTTCCTTCCAAGCTGATGGATCTTTATGGCAATAAAAGAGAATACCTTTCGGACTTACAAACGTTGTTCCATGCTTTTAACGGATCGTCGATGATATCATTAAGTCTAATAGATGAGAAAGTACTTTTGCGTATTTAGATAACATTACTGTTTGTGGCGCCACGCAAGAAGACTGTGATAGAAATCTTTCTAAATTTCTGTCTGTCGCCAAAACATATAATCTTACTTTTAATGTGGCAAAATGCGCGTATTCTACTGACAACATTAAATTACTAGGATATGAAATCCACAATGGCTCCTTGCGACCTGACCCATACAGGGTAAAAACTCTACGAGAGCTTCCCTTCCTAAAACTAACAAAGAGCAACAGCGTGTTGTGGGATTATTTGCATATTATACTCAGTGGATTTTGCACTATTCCGACAAAATAAAACCGCTTATCACCAACAGGGCCTTTCCATTAAAAGATCAGACTTTGTCTTCGTTCGTTAACTTGAAATCTGAACTTGCGGACATAACTCTAGATGTTGTAGCGTGAGTGGTTTTGGCACACAGTTAATCTTTAAACTCTTTTTATTGAAAAGGGGCACAATTTGAAATGAACAGACAAAATAACACGAAACTTCGGAATGAAACAGTAAGCAGAATCTTTGCTTGATGACGTCGCAGCAATCAATCTCAAGTTAAATTACACAGCAGCTATATGAGTCTCTAATCTAATCTGTTCTGTTCTGTTTTGAGGCGACGAATCGGTCTAGCGCGTATATGTAGTCGTAAAAGATTTTATGAGTATTATTGTGACGTCTGCCTAATTTATTGATAAAACCACGTGATCAGGCTACGTTCTGAGAGCTGTGTGTTAAGAATGTTTACACAAATGGCCTTGATGGCGCGATCAGCCAACGATTAGCTGGGGGGAAACAACAGGAAGGCGGTACATAAGCAAAATATAAAGAAATGCGAAATTATCACATGACGGTTGTCATGGCAGTAGACAAACATTGTGCAGCGAGCGGGAGGCCGCTGTTAAAAAACATTAATTTAAATACTATGTAACCTCTTCGACTTTTTTTGCAACACCAGATATAACCCTAAAAACTAAAAATAATTAAAACAACACTGCTAAAAGTTAACAAACCAATTTAATTAAACATTCGACAAAGAGTTCTACTTAAAAATATAGCAAAGTATAAGATTAGCAGAAGTATGAAAATATAGTATGATTAAGATATAAATATTGTAAACAAATTTAGTACCAAACAGCAATTTTTATAGGGGTTTATATTAACCTTCAGGGATGAATTAGACCAGGGGTTTCCAAACTGGGGTACATTTAGGCTTCTCAAGGGGTACATTATTATGTGAGAGAATATCCTTATTTAAGTTAAATTCCGTGTCCGGAAGAAATAATAGACTCAAATGTCTAGAATTTTCGAATCTGGTCGATTGTTATTACGTCAAACAGGATAATTAAGAGGGAAGACTTTTTTACAGATCACCGTGATTTTGGGTTTGAATGGGGAAAATTTGTGGCTGCTGAAAAGTAAAGAGTTTTCATTTTTTAAAGATCACCTTGATTTTCGGCATGAATTGGGAAGATTTGTATCTGATTCAAAGTGAAGACTTTTTTTCAGAGATCACCTTGATTTTGGGCATGAATTGGGGGAAAATTAGTGGCTGATTCTAACTGAAGCCTTTTTTTTAGAGAAACGTCACAAAATTTCGATGGTACATGCAAACCTGCTACAGTGTCCAAAGGGTACCGATGAACTAAAAGTTTGGAAAACCCTGAATTAGACCATCCTAGGAGTTGATGAATAGTCAAAGGGGTCACTGAATAACCAGGGGGTCTACAGGAGCTATAAAACTTTTTATTTAAAACTATTTATTAATCAGGAAACAATTGCAACTAATGCCTTTCAACAAATCAAATGCAATTAAGAGAGCTGATCAAATCTCGGTTACAGTACAATAATTTAAAGTAGCCTATAATTGATTCGATTAGTTTTTGTGCTATCAATTCATCTATTGTGACCACATTATGAAAACTATTCTTTTTTCTCTTGTTAGGTCAGAAAAAATATTTTCGTTGAACAGCTGTTGTGCTTGTAGATTCCCATCAGGCTCATTTTTCGCATTAATAAAATTGAAAAAAGATAAAATGATGTTGTTCTGTTACATCTTACATCTGTTGTTCTGTTAGATCCAATATTTTGTTTTGGAAACTAATTCTAACATAGTACAATAGACTTATTCAAGTAACATCAATGAAATTTAATTACACTGGTCAACAGCAAATTTTAATCAGAGATGGCTTTATGCGTTTCTAAACGTATTTTTAACGCTGATTTCTAAAATGTGTTGACTATTTCTCTAGCACATCAGGTTTTTGAGTTATTTTTATTTTTGTTTGTATAGTTTGACCTACATAAACTTCTTCGATGTGGATTTTACCATGCTTTGTAATTGAGGTATGACGTTTTAGAAAGAATTTTATAAGTGGCTGAACTGATACTGCTAAGACATAACTGATAAAAAACAGCGTTTTGCTGAATATGTCATATACTGTATTTGGTAGTTAAGAACCTATGTGGTGCGCTTCAGGTCTTCAACATTAGGTAGTTTTAGTGGTTTGTGTGTTTTTCAGAGCTTATGTAGATTGATTTGCTGTTTGTCTTTACGGTAAATTTGATGTAATCATGCCAAGAAAGTGTAAAAATAGTCCAAACTTGTTTTGCTATGTACAGTATGTGGCAGCTTTACTGTTAAACCTCAACGACGAGCCATCACATCAGATGTAAAAAGAATATACCAACTTTATTTCGGTTGTCCGTTGGGAGACCAAGATAAGCAGTGGGCACCACATCAAATATGCACTTCATGTTCAAGCGGCTTGCAAAACTGGTTGAACAAACGAATATCAGCGATGCTTTTTGCTGTTACCATGATATGGAGGGAACCAAAAGACCACAATCAAGACTGTTATTTTTGCCTTGCAAATGTAAAAGGATTTAGTAGGAAACATAGAATGAAGATTTCATATCCAAATCTGGACTCAGCGAGAAGGCCTGTTCCACATGACAATTCCATGCCTGCACCAATCTCACCTAAAAATGGACTTGACACTCTTGCTGATAAAGTCGGGGAAGATTATGATGAAGAAAATATTCCTGCTCCAAAGGATTCAACAGATTCTGAATATGACCCAGAAGAAAGTTTAAAACCTATTCTGTTTTCCCAAAAATGTTTAAATAATCTTATAAGAGACCTAGCACTTTCAAAACAAAAGGCAGAGCTGCTTGCGTCAAGATTACAAGAAACAACTTGCTTTATGCAGATGTTGTAGTTACCCATTAGAGAAAGCGTAACATGGACTTTTCGACAGTTTCAGAGTGGATGGACTGCTGTGCTACTATCATAATATTAAAAGTTTGTTTGAAAAATTGGGAGAGGATCAAGTAGCAAATAAGTGGTGTTTTTTCCTGGACTTCTTTAAAAGAAGTCTCAAGCTGTTCTTCTCCACAATAGTAATACAAAACCGTCTGTTTCAGTAGCACACTCGGTGCATTTAAGGAAATCTTATGGAAATATTGAAATCCTCCTCAATGCTATTAAGTATAGCAATTATAAATGGAAGATTTGTGGAGACCTTAAGGTCATGGTATTTTAATGGGAATGCAAGGAGGTTTTACCAAACATTGCTGCTTTCTCTGTCTATAAGATAGTCGTGCTACTGCAGAGCTCTATGTTAGAAGAGACTGGCCAGCTCGAGGTTAATATATTTCAGGAATTGCAAATGTCCAAAGTGTTCCTTTAGTTGAGTCCAAGGATGCATTAATGCCACCACTTCATATAAACTGGGATTAATGAAGAATTTTGTTAAAGCACTGGAGAAGAGCAATTCCAGTGAGTTTGCATTTCTTTGCAAGAAGTTTCCCAAAATAAGTGAAGCAAATTTGAAAGGAATCTTTGAAAGATTCAAACTTTGAGAAAACGCTGACTGCACTCGAACAACATGCTTGGAAAGCATTTGAGTGGCTCTGTGCAAACTTTTTGGGCAATATAATGTCACCTTTATTTCAGGAGGGAGTTGAAAACCTACTTAAAGCTTCTAAAGAGATGGGTTGTCGCATGTCCCTAAAAGTGCATTTTCTACACTCACACCTGGACTTTTTTCCCGCAAACCTTGGTGTGGTCAGTGATGAGCAAGGTGAACAATTTCACCAGGATATACTGTACAAGCAATGGAGGCACGCTACCAAGGTTTCTGGAATGAAGGAATGATGGGCAATTACTGCTGGATGCTGTACTGTGATGATCAAAGTCATTCTTACAAACAAAATTCATATTCAAAGCATTTTTAAGTGTTCGCAATTATCTTCCTACCCATAAAGTAATTCTGTATGTCATATTGTATGTAGTGGAATCAAAGAGATCAATGGATTCGCGAAGTCCAAAACTTCGACCATAATAACGTTAAAGTGGGAGGATCTGGTTGTATAACCAGGCGTAATTAACGATTTTTCTTTTAATGCCTGATATTGCAGAAATGCCGCAAACCTCTTTACCATCAACAGTGACCCCCGACACGAAACACAATTTCACAGCCCACCATTGGCGTCCACCCACGTTGTTAATGAAGCCTCCTCTGAGGCCATAGATTACAGGCAAACACAAGATGTCCATGATGACGTACCTACGACCACACATCTCACATTTGTGATGGACACTAATGCGCAGGTAAGCGACCCTGACACCTACGAAACCAACAAATAAATGCTTCCTAAATGGTCCTCCCGCCCGCGAAGACCTGCTGTCAAATTGGATTCGATATCTGATCAAAGGTGATCTAGGGATAGACTGCAGAACCATGCTTAGTTGTAGGAGTACGAACTTGGAGAATGTAGAAATGTGATTGTTTAATTCAAACTATGACGTCATAATATATCGTTTCCCTGAACAGTTAGTTTCTGCTTTAAATTTTAGTTTAGTAAGCGTGTAATTTTAGTTCAGTAGCATATAAAGTTTTTAAGTAGCTTTTGTTATTTAATCTTTTATGTTGCAGGTAAAACAATTTCGTCATTTTCGTTATATTTATAAAATTATATCGTTTCGAAAATCAACAGTGTCACAGACTTTGTTCGGGAATCCTTAAGGACCAGTTGAGCCAGGTAACCCGAATACCTGCGCTGAAACAAAGATGTGTCTAAATTTATTTTATTCCTGCTCAAGAAATAGTCTGCTGTGAGCCTGAAGCTTTTATACAGTTGGTTCAAACGAAAGCTCGGATTGGTTTCGTTGAAGACTCTTCTTCACAGACAAACAGAGACCACTGTCTCTAATAAGGACGAATGTATTACAAAATTCACAACCGACGAAAATTCTATCCCACGTTTTGCCAAACTGCAAAGCGAAATCAACACTATAACTTGATTCAATCAACACAAATGATTCTACGCGTACCTCTGTAGAACACAACTCCAAAACACTAGCGCAAAATAAATTCAACAATCGTCAACCGATACAAAATCTAACGGGCCACGTCCTGCGACCAAACCTTTCACTCGAACCGTCTCTCGAGTCGTCTCAAATTATCTCTCTTGTTTACTTTGTTTTCGTCTGTCTGTGTCGTCTCTCGCTTCGCATTCATTTATATAGACAAAAGATCACGTGACTCAAATTTATTTGTATATTCGAGATTTAGCCCGAATTTCCTAGAGAAAGCGCTATGCTCAAATGCGCCAGAACATTCTACAATAAGCGAGTTATAGGAAAGCTTGGACAAAAACATATTACGTCATTACGAAATGAGAAGAAGTATACGTACATCAGCGAATCGTAGACATTATATCGCATACTACGAAAGCAGCGCCCCACGGCTGCGCGATTACTATTTTACAATAAAACTTTAAATTACTTTTAACGGGAATAAATTACATCGTTATGATTAAAATTATTAGGAATGAACTATGAAAAGTAGTAGTTTTTCAATTTCCTGTGGCCGTTTTTCTTCTTAGTAGATCCAAAAAATATTTCCTTGATCACTTTTCATTTTAAATTTTCTAAACTATTTTTTGAAAATGCTTTATTGGTGCCACAATGGTTGTCAAAGATTTGAAAAAGATAAAAATGAAATCTTTTTTATTAGAATTGACTTGATTTATTTTAATACGTTCTCGCTCTTTATTGTCAAAAGGCTGTTTCATTTTTGTGCACTTAATACAAAGTTCTAACATTTTTCATTGATATTTTATATGAAAAAGATTATTCAAAACGCGGTCAGTCAGGGATCAGCCGACTTTGCTTAACCAAATGCAGCATGCTTGATTTGAACTAATCTTTTTTTAATAACTGAGCTGCGTTGTCCAATTGACGTGAACGTTCAATCGAGGTTTGGTTTGAGATATATATTGAACGCTATTTCTTTTTGTAATTCTAGAACAAAGACGCAAAATTAAAAAACATAACAATGAAGAATTTAAAATTACCAACTTACGGAAATTTCCCAACGCACCAAAATTGGATTAGAACAAATGAATAAATAAATAATGACTATTAACAATTCTGCAATATCAAGAAAAAGATTATTTCCATCGATTCGACCACTAGTAAGATTCAATTACTATTATCTGACTTCAAAAATAACTTGCAGGGCGTATCTCAGCGAGTCTACAGTATAAGGGTAATCAATGAACAGTTTGTCTCCGGGTTGTCGGCGCAAGAAAATTGCACGTTTTAATTAGGCCGGTTGAGAAAAACAACCCGAGGAGACGCGCTCTTGATAGAAATACGCAGACGAAACGCGCGTTCGAATCTATGCTAAATTATTTAAATTTTAAATCAAATCAATGCTGGTGGACTAAGTTGCCATCTATTCTTTTGTTGGGGTACTAGATTATTAATATTATTTTCAAGTTATTAATATTAATCTCAAATATATTATTAATCTACTTTTACAACATTGTTTTTCCACCTTTCATATTAAACTCAAATCGAACTTATACTAAACTGATATTAAACTCAAATCAAATCGACATATTAAACTCAAAGTTATTTTGAGATTGGATAACTTTTTTTCAAAAAAACAACAAATGCTGATAATTACAACCTATCAATTGTTCATTGCTCTGACCGGACGATCATGACAATAACAAAGACCATTGCATTCGATTCTATCAGGACAGGCCAGCAACCTAGACTCATAAAAATTTTAACCTCTGACCTAGTCCTGACCGATATCCTAGCATAGCGAGAATGCTGTCATTATTCTAAGATCGAGATCATGTTTAATGATTTTTGTTTTTCACAAAAAATTAAAGTATCGCTCATAATCTACTGATAGAAAATGCGATAATTTCTATTAGAAACCTGTTTACAGTTTTGCTGATTGCAATTATTTAGAGTAGGTGTGGCAATAAGCAGGGAATATCTCACACTTTAAACTTGTATTAGTTTTCTGTTGTATCTTTATCTGCTATGCATTAATACATTAATACAAATGATAAGTGTAATTAAATGGAACAAAACACTAACAGTCATCTTTTCGATTATATAATTTTGACAAACCTATAAAAAAAGACAATTAAACCAAAACATAAAAGTAATCCAACAACCGCAGACGGTGACAATAAAATTAGTTTATTTTATTTTTTATGTTACATTTTTCTTTTTCTTTTTTTCATCTCAGGACAAAGACAAAGGCATTTAACTTATAGCCGGTCCGATACTTTGAAAGCTCTGAGATTTGGATTCATTACTGTGCAGTTAAAACTTTTGTTGAACCGCGTAAATTTTCTGCAGCATAAATATGTCAAGATTTTCTAACTAAAAATGCATGTTATGGGTTTGGTTCTTGAACAGCAATACGAAACCGTTTTAAATTAGTGTCGAACCGCTGATCATTCTACCTCGATTTGAAAAAACACATTTTTAACTTCAATGCTATGCATTGTTCCTTGGTTAAAGAAACATAGTTAAACCCTGGTTTAAAATAAAGACAACTAAAGTTCAAAATAAAGACAACTGAAAAAGGTTCAAAACGAAGACAACACACTGATTCAAAACGAAAACCTTTTTTTTGGAGAACACTACTTTTTAGAAACAATTTTTTTTCTGTTAAGGAGCCTTCCGGTTTGTCCTTTTGGAAATATACTAATTTATAATTTAAGTTGGAAACACTCTTGCTAAAGATTTTTGTAATTGAGTTTGTACAGAAGACAAATTCAATTAATTGCTTTTAGTCTGCATTGGTCTGGTCCGATTATTTTACATGACTTACTCTGGCAATGACATCTTATACAGTGTTACTTCCACAAAATTTAGTTTTTTAAATTTTGGAAAGTTTTTGAAATTTTGTAGAATTTAGTAAATAGTTTTTGAAATTTTTGTAGCAAATTTATTCGGTAACTTAGTACGTTATTTAATCGTCTACCTTTTTGGCTCCTGTAAAGAAGGCCTTGCCAATAACGCAATCTAGGTGTCTACTAAACGATAAATTTCTTAATCTTCTTGCTGGATCTGACCTTCGAACCAGCGACAGCAAAAATATACTCTAGCTAAATCACAGCTCAGACTACCACAATATCTTCTTTATTAAGAAATATGTTCCAATCCACTTAGGAGCCCGAATAGTATAAATCAAAGCAACAGGTTAAAGCTCAATAGCTTAATTCTTCATAATCACGTAGACAACCCAAGACTTGCGGCCAAAAAACTATGACTTCACACAGTTAACAATTTTCCAATGTTTAGTTACCACAACGAAACATCGAATTTAATAATTACTGCTTTTTAGCGAATCTTATTTATACCAATCGGTAAGGTTACTCGAATGTTCTGAAATTATCTCAATGAAGCCAATCACATATAAGCATTATTGCGTCACATGCAAAAACAAGTCAAGCGGAAATCCAGAATGTTCTCAATAAAGCGAAATTATGCAGTGTTGCCATTTTTTCTTGTAACTAAATATAAATATTTAAATTGCTCATAGAACCGTTATTTTTTCGGCTATTTGAGCCGGACCAAAGCGAAATCAAAGAGATTTTTTATGAGATTGTGAATCTACATAATTTGGGCGATTTTTAGGAACGGAACATACAATATATTTGATTTATTTCAGTAATTTTTTAAAGCTTTAATAACTTATTCACCATTCCAAGCGTTATTTCAATTCAAGTATTCAGTCTTAATAGAACATGTTTGAATAAAATTTGGGTGGTATGATTGAAACTAACTTTTTCCTGCAATCGGGACAGTATTTCAGTGATAAAAATTTTTTTCTCGTTATATATACTTTGAATTTAATAAGTATTTCGAATTATCTTACATGTGAACTGGAATCAAACCCTTCCCCAAAAAAAGCGATTATTTCAATCATGCCTAATTTTTCCTAAATAAAGGGAACAAATTCTTTTTGTAACAAAATTTATATTAGCAATAATTTGAATACCATGTTTATATATTTATTAATAGCCCGGAATTTTTCATAAAAATATAGAGTTGGAGGCCTTCTCAGTCACAACGTTTGCGCACTTCTCTAATTTGTTTATTTATTTTTCTAATTTCATCTTTTTACTCATCCTCCTGCCTGGCAGAAAAGCATCAAAGAAGTTATATTTAGGACAGGTAATTACATTCTTCTTCTTTCAAAGATAACAAGATATTGTTGTCCGTTAAAACTTTTTATTTGGATTTTTTAGGTTTTTAAAGAGATATGACTGAAATTTAGAACTGCTTGCCAAGACTGCCAAGCAAGAAAAATGAGCTGTAAATTGTTTCTCCCAAAGATACAGCAGAATGACGCAAGTAGGCTCTGAACTGCAGCCATTTTAATCACACTCACAACGTTCTAACTCGACCACGCTTCCGATATCCCAGTTAATACCGGTTAAAAAGTTGTGATCTATGAATCCATAGGCGTATGCGTGGAAGAGAAGGGTTGAAGATTAAAAAAACTTCCATAAAAATTGATCGTCAAAGGTTCATAGTAGAACTACAGTAAGACAACTTAAATATTGTTAAAATAAAATAAAGATTTTTTCTGTGAGTCCGGGTGTCAGGAGGATAAAAATAAAGTTAAAACAATTGATATTAACCCTTTCACGCCGTATGTAAACAAGTATCTACATTAACTTTGCAGCCAGTTTTGAACTTTATGCATATAAGAATTAAGGTGTATTTTGCATTCAACCTCTTTAGTAGCTTCACAACTGTCATAAAAGAGTCTATATTGGCTCTGCTTTATCAGTATGTCCCCAGTAGCGAAGGGAAAAGGTTGCAAAAATTAGCTTGTGAAAAATTTTTTATGATCCTTATGATCCACGTGTACGTTTGCTTCAGTAAAAGGTAAGTGTGGTCGAGTGGTTAGAGCACCGGACTAATGATCAGCATGGTTTGGGTTCAAAACCCACTTGCGTCATTCTTTTGTGTCCTTGGGAAAGACACTTTACGGCACTTTCCCCTGCTTGGTAGTCTTGACAAGCAGTTCTAAATTGCAGTCATATCTCTACTAAATTACTAGCGGACAGCAATATCTTGGCATCTCCGGAGGCAGGTCGGGGTAATTGCTTACCCTATGTATAGCGCCTCCGTTGCTTTCCTGCGAGTCAGGAGGATAAATATAGAGATAAATATAAAATATATATATTTTTATACAAATATTTTTGCTTTTATGTAGTTACATACTGACTAAAGGTATTTCGAATTTTTTTCTAGTCTATTCGTGAACATAACAACTTCGTAAAATAAGCCTAACTTTTATGTATACAAGTGGCAACATCAGGCAGAAAGCTATGCTTTTTGTCGTAGTTTTAGAGAATTAGATTTGAATATGATCAATCATTTCGGTTCTATTATTTTATTTATTGGTCTTTACTATTTCAAATTTTTATACTTTGCCATAACACACAAATTTGCATCACATCTCTACCAAATTTATCTATTGATTAGGTTTTTTCAAAAGCAATGTATAAATCACTAATAATAAATTGCCCTGCATATATTTCTAAAAACTTTGTTGAATATAATGAAGTAACCCAAAAATGTTTCACTTGTGAGTGGTTGAGTAAAATATTTCCTTTCTATATTTATACCTGATATGTTAAAGTTATTTCAAGGGCAGGGTCAAATGGGTATATTTATGATTTTGAAGCATAAATTTTTTATCAATATCTGCCTGACGTAGCCATATGGCAACATTTTGTATTTTTTATATAAAAAAAAAAAATTAAAAGGTGTTTTGTCATTTCAAATATAAGTACTAATAAGAAAAAAGCAAAAAAAAATTTTTATAAGCGTTTTCATAATTCAGGCGTGAAAGGATTAAAAATAGATAAATAATTTTATTATTTTTTTCTTAATGTTTTTTTTGTTATACAAGGCCTCCCTTTTGTAAAAGACATTACAAATTATAGTAATCGTGTTTTTGGCTCTCAACCACTCCCCCTCAATAACAAATTTCAACATATGCCACTGTATGAATTTTATTGCTTAAAACATAATACTAAATTTTTTTTAAGTTTTACAAAAAAAGTGTTAATATGACAAAGTAGAAAAGCGCAACGTCGTAAAAACTACTCTGAATTACCTGCCCCAGAATAAAAACAGGCATAATACCGAAAGAAAAGCGAACGAGTTGTTAAAAAGACGTTATTTTTAATCTTTTTGAGGTGATTTATTAGAGAAATTCTATTTTATGTTAGATAAATATAGCCAACAAATCCAACAACTGCAACATGCCAACACACATTAGCTGAGCTAATCAAATATTTGAATCAAGTTTCAATCATCACCGTGATGACCGTGCCTTCAGCATTTTAGAGTTTTGATAAAAGATTTTTAATAAACATCAAGCTTTTTAACCAGCATGCCTTAGGTGTTTCAGCTTTTTTTTGCTCTAGTTGAAGGTTTTTTAAAGCGCATTGTTTAATGATGCAACCACACAGAGCAAAGCGCTTTCCAACATGTTAAAGATGCATGTTTATATAAAATGTAATATCAGATCATTTTTAAAAAGTTTATTGTATTTGTGTCACAGACTTTGTTCGGGAATTCTAAAGGACCAGCATCTTAAAAGACCCAAATACCTGCGCTGAAACAAAGATGTGTCTAAATTTTATTTTATTCTGGCTCAAGAAGTAGTCTTGCTATGAGCCTGAATCTTTTATACAGTTGGTTTAAACAAAAGCTTGGATTGGTTTCGTTGAAGACTCTTCTTCACAGATAAACAGAGACCACTGTCTCTAATAAGAACGAATGTATTACAAAAATTTACGACCGGCAAAACTTTTATTCCACGCTTTGCCACACTGCAAAGCGAAATCAGCGCTATAACTTGATTCAATCAACATAAATAATTCTACCTCTGTAGAACACAACTCCCAACCACTAACGCAAAATAAATTCAATAATTGTCAACCAATACAAAATCTAACGGGCTACCTTCTGTACCCAAACAAAATCACATCCACTCGAGCCGTCTCTCGAGTCGCCTCAGATTACCTCACAATAATATTAATTATCTCTCGCTACGCGTCGGCTTTACATAGACAAAAGATCACGTGACGCAAATTTGCTCGTATATTCGAGATTTAGCCCAAATTCCCTGGAGAGATTGCTATGCTCGAATGCGCCAGAACATTCTACAATCAGCGAGCTGTAGTAAAGCTTGAAAAACTATTACGTCATTCTGTCGGCGAAAAGAGAAAAAAGATACATGTATCGAGCAATATAGAGCAAATCGGACGTATATGGCATAATACAAGAGCAGCGCTAAAAGAGACGCAAATATTATCTTATAATAAAACTACGAATTACTTTTAAAGGGGATAAATTACATCGTCACGATTAAAATTATTAGGAATGAAGTGTGACAATTTGGAATAAATAAAAATGGACTATATTTTTGTAAAATTTTTGGTCTTAGTCTTGGTTTCGATTATTTCTAGTCTCGGTCTCGAACCTTAGGTATCGAAATTTTCCGGTCTCTACATTTGTGGTCTCAACAACATCACTGATACATTCACAAATATCAAACATTTAATCATGGTTTAATATAATGTGTTTGGAGCAACAAACCTACAAGTCGCATTAAGGTTTAGCGCCTTAGAAAATTGTGATTTTTTGTGCATAAAACATGGTTGAATGTAGCTTCTTGGTTATTCGAAATAATTAAAAATTTCGGTTTGCTAGGGCGCCGTGATTATTTTTTGGTTTTAAAAGGTCTGTAGTTCGTATGGTCTTCATCTGTCTTTTGTTTCTTAAAGCAATGTCTTTCTAATTGACATTGCAAAAATTCTATCGTTTAATCAACATGCTAGCACTGGCAAAGCAAAACTTGGTAATGTAAGCTAATAGGAGAGGGTCAATGTTTTAACTTGAAAAATTTTTTGCAACGTATGTTGAAGATTTTTTTGATGTAGGAAGGAGTGGCATGTTTTAGAGCAGAGTCAGGATACTTTTTTTAGATTTGATAAAGTTGGAGTCGCGAGTAGGAGTTGGATTTTTAGATTTGTTGGAGTCGGGAATCAGAGTTCTTATTGCTTTTGAAGACTTTGATTTACACTAAAGTATTTTGCATTTTAACATTTTATCTCTGTATTTATCCTCCTGACTCGGAAGAAATCGACGAAGGCGCTATAGAAAGGGCAAGCAATTAACCCGACATGCTTCTCGACATGCCAAGATATTCCTGTCCAATAGAAATTTTTTGGTTTGGCTTTTTAGTTTTATAA
The DNA here is from genome assembly GCA_963680785.1 of Diplosoma virens. NCBI lineage: Eukaryota > Metazoa > Chordata > Ascidiacea > Aplousobranchia > Didemnidae > Diplosoma > Diplosoma virens. Next base: position 5,684,803 of record OY796886.1, on the reverse strand, counting down.
AGATATGGCTGAAATTTAGAACTGTTTTCCAAGACTGACAAGCAGGGGAAAGTATCTTTCCTGAGGACACAACAGAATACTGCAAGTAGATTTTGAACCAAGACCATGTCGATCTTCGATCACAATTACAAAGCATTGGCGTGCTTTAACCACTCAACAATTAGGCCTCCTAAATTGTCTTCAAAGGCTTTAACATATTTTAAAAACTACTTCGACTCCACCAAAAAACATGCGGTTTCAAATTCCGACTTTAACTTCACAACTCTGGCTTAAACTAAAGCAGCTTATGTAAAGTCTCGTGTAACACTTTGGTTTCTGTACTACAAAGTCTTATCTTGTCTTGATTTCGTTATTCTAAATTCTCGTCTAGTCTCAGTCTTGTTAGCCCACAGTCTCGTCTCGCCTTGGTATCGAACCACCATGTCTCGACTCCACCTCTGGTATCTGCATAGCAACAACAGAACATCAGCTACAGATTTTCGTGGAAAAGCAATGCAGTTTTTCTTAATAACCGTTAATCTGTTTTGAAACTATCTCTTTATAAAACAAACTAAATTTGCTTTCATTCCAAGATTACTTTTGAAAAGTCACTTCTGCTGACTTTCTCGGGCTTTCAATCATAAATTGTTATTTTTTCCAAACCTAATTTATTTCCTCCTTTTGTACATGTTGGCTGGTCGTAAACTCGAATTTGTAATGCCTTTATTGCTTAGTTAACACGTTGGCTACCAAGGGCTATTTTGTTAAAATGTAACTTATATACCAACCTATATTTTGCTTCAATTACACTAAAAAATAGCATATTATGTGTGCTATGGTGCTGATATATACTCAAACATGTATTTTCTTTATTTTTACGTGGTATCACCGGTGAGGCCCATGGTACAGAATGAATATTTTATTTGTCTTGTACCATTGGGCTCACCGGTGATCCCTAATGTAGTGAATCAAAAATTTATCAATTGTTGCTCATTGTTTGGTACATAATAGGCCTAATGTTAGACATTCAATTTGTCATAATTACTGTTTTGTTTTCCTTGAGGCTATCTATTGCACTTTGCCGTTAGACTGCATTTCGCACGTGGTAAGGTTTGCTTTTTGAGAATTGATATTTTAATGCAGTTAAAGTTAGTAGAGTAAGTAGTTAGTAAGTAGTAGTAAGTAGTTAGTAAGTAGTAGTAAGTAGTTAGTAAGTAGTTAGTAGTAAGTAGTAAGTAGTTAGTAAGTAGTTAGTAAATAGTTAGTAAACACTAAGTAGTTAAAGTAAAGTAGAAACTATGCTGGACTAATGGTTATCATTATTTTCAATAGACCTGCAGTACTTTACTTTTTTTAGATACTGTGTAGGTAAATTGCTGTCAAAATGCCTGTGATACACCCACATTCTTTCTATGGAGACAATACAAATGATGAAAGCTCACCTTCTGAAGATGATAGTGACTCTTTATCTTCATCAGATATTTCCGTTGAGTTAACGGAGGATGAATATTCTCCTTCGGAGTCTGCAAGTGAGGATTCTGAATACGAGTCAAGTAACAATGATAACATAAGTGTTCATGATTCTGATCGTGATGAAGACGATGATGTAAATAATATCATGTCGGTATCTGGCTGGACTGATGTAAGTGGGACTACCCTAAAATCTTTTCCATATACTGGTAAACCTGCTGTCACCTTTGTAGGCGAACCAACACCAATGGGATGTTACAATGCAATTGTTGATCAAGAGGTGGTAGATTTGATAGTGACTGAAACCAATAGGTTTGGTGAACAGACACTTGGACATCAGAAATGGAAAACAACAACAGATGATGAAATCACGAAGTTTTTGGGGATAATTTGCTACATGGGCCTTGTCAAATACCCAAAAATATCTGACTATTGGTCTAAGAAGAAGATTTACAAAAATGCAGTTGTTCCAAAAATAATGGCAAGAAACAGATTTCAGCAATTGTTGAGGTTTATCCATTTTGCAGACAATGAAACTGCTGATCAGCAAGATAGACTTTACAAACTAAGACCCCTTGTGGAAAAATTATGCGAGAAATTTAGCTGTCTTCGAATTCCTGATGAAATGGTAGCAATTGATGAGACAATGATAAAATTTAGAGGACGACTTTTCTTCAAACAATACATACCAGGAAAAAGTTCCAAATATGGCATAAAACTATTCAAAATTTGTGATCCTGATGGTTATACATACAAAGTGATGGTTTACACTGGGAAGGAGAATGGCGCTTCTAAAAATACGGTAAGAGCTTCTGATAACACTGTTTTGATCCTCATTGATCAGTACCTTGATGAAGGAAGAACTTTAGTGGTCGACAATTATTATACAAATGCATCAATTGCCGCAAAGTTGCTTGAGAAAAAAACCCATTTGGTTGGTACACTAAGGAAAAACTCTAAAGATATTCCGAAAACTGTTCTGAAACCTACTCCTTCATTGAAAAAAGGTGATATTGTATGTCAAGAACGAAATGGAATTATGGAATTGTTGTTGGATGCTGGAAAGACAAGAGGGAAGTTAGATTTTTAACAACGAAGCATAAAGGAGAAATCGTCAGCATTGGAAGAAAAAACAGACAAGGAGAAATGATAAAAAAACCAGATGCAATAGTGCATTACAATGAATGCAAACAAGGAGTCGACATATCGGACCAGATGTCAAGCTATTTTTCTCCTCTAAGAAAAAGTATATTTTGGTACAATAAAGTCGCTTTTGAGCTGTTGTTAGGCACATCTGTGGTTAACGCTTTATTAGTTTATAACAAACTTTCTCAAAAAAAGGTGCAAATTTCGGACTTTAGGGAAAGTCTAGTGATTTCGATGTTGAAATTAGACCATAACGATCAGCAGCTGCAAGCATCCACATCAAGATGCAAGCATAAACTTGAAATGAGTCAAGAAAAACTTGGCAACAACAGGAAAAAAAGAAAGCGTTGCTCGGGATGCTACGCAAAGTACTCCCAGACAATGACATCAAAAGAAGCAAAAGTCAAGTCCAAACAAATCAGCACGTATTGTTCTGGATGCGATGACAAGCCATATTTGTGTCTGGAATGTTATGATGCTCACATCAAGAACCAACAATAGTATGATGATTTCTTGAAAACTGCCTTTCAAAGTAACTTCATAGCTTTATTTGCACCCATCCCTATACATTGTGTAACATTCGAACGATTACTGCGTTGTTTGCAAGCATGCAGTTCTATCATTGAACTCTAATTGCTTTATTTGAATGCATGACTAACATTTGAACTGTAATTGCATTATTTGCATGCATGACTAATATTTGTACAGTAATTGCAATTTGTATGTATCGTATGTAAATGTGCAAACCCTTGAAAATGTTCTAGATAGCTCTATTTAGAACTGAAAGTGTATTTGGGGAGATGGTTAAAAATGTATCCAGAAAGACGAAAATAAAATTTTTTATGAAAGCTATAGCATGAAAAAAGAGAAACATTGGCTCAAAAAACATATTTCTTCATAATTTTAGAGTCCCTTTACTTGAGTTTTTGAACTATATGCCATATAGCATCTTATATGCAGCCCTATTTTTTTCAATGTGTTTAAATCAATCGAAATAAGCATCCGCATTTTCCACTGTCAAATCTTTGCTGAAGTAGCTCGGAATCTAAAACCAAGTGAGATGTAAGCAGAAACATTTAGTCTGTACCAAACCTGAGAGTTTCAAGTCTACACAACCAACCAGTAAAGTTTGATGAGCATTTAAAGTTGAAGTGTCAGGGACTCACCCGTGAGTCCCATTGTACATAAGCAATGTGAGTTTGGGAATCACCGGTGAGTCCCATGGTAGCCAACGTGTTAATTAGGCCGCATATTACTAAGAAACTGCTGATCACTTACTAAGAAATCTCGTGATTTTCGTATAGAAAAAGAATAATTGTCACCAAAGAAAATAATAATTAAATCGCTTGTTTAAATGCCGTAACTCAGTCGTGACCAGGCAGTGGAGATCAGAGAAAAAAACTTGGAGACTTAAGTTCAGGCAAACTGCCTGTGGCGGTATACTGAGCCATTTTTAAGAATCTTTAATTCCGTACTTCTCATGCTGTGATAACTGTCCTGCTGCTAGTTATTTAATAGACTCATCTTTGTAATAAACGAATTCAGCTTTGTTAATTTGTGTGCCAAACTTGCCACAACCTTTTCAACTTCAGCAGTCAAGCAGCAAAAAACACTGATGAGGACTAATAAAAAGTCTTCACTTTAAATATGTGTCAAGTTTCTCCATTTTTGTCTCAAAATACTATTAAAACCAAAACAAAGTCTTCGCATCAAGTCTTAGTTGTACTTTGGATTGTTCCAAATTGGGTAACTTTATCTTGCTTAAACAGTTTATTGTTGGTCCAGGAAAAATCTGATTTTGACTAAATAATTTTTTGTCTCTGCCCAAAAAATTCTGATTATGCCCAAATTTTTTGAGTTGAGGGAAAGCAACTGCCCTGGCTTGTACAGCTATACTTCTATATTAATAAATCTAAAACTATCAAATTATCAAGAAATGTTTTTCCATGAAATATGACACAAGCCAGTAAAATTTGATAAAATGCTGCATTTGAAACAAATCCCACTTTCAAAAACAATATTCCATTTTGAAGTCAAATGAGCAATAATTTTAAAAAAAACTTTGCAAAAAATTATTTATTTATTTCTGAGTTTGCAAAGTAATAAATATAAAAGCAAACGATAGTTTGCTCGGGAAAAAATTGTTGAAAAAAGTTGCCAGGATACTTCACTGAGATAGGACTCTCAATTTGAGAGCAAAACAACAAGAGTTCAATTCTCAGTCAACTGAAAGATTTCTGTTGTGCCCGTTGAGCAAGTCACTTCATGATAAATTTTTTAATAGGGTCATCCTGCTTGTTTAGAATGGTGACTTTGCTTAAAATGCAGCAACCAAACAAAGTTGGCCATATAAAAAAAGCTGAAAAAAAATATTAAAATTCTAACTTAAGTTGAAACAAAAAGCTACACAACTGCAAAAAAGCAAGAGGTCTTAACTAGACGTTTTTGTTTGTAAATTAACAAAACTCAAGCTAAATAAGAAACAGAATTTGTTGGAATCATTTGATATTTCTAACTGTTAAAGTGCTGTTTAAAAGCAATTAATATAAAATACTGTGTTCCTGGACAAGATGATCTCTTCAAGAAAAACACAAAACATATACAAAAAAAATTTTTAAAGAATGGAAAAAACGAACACTACTAATATATTACATGTAAATAAAATAATTTCAAAACGTAAAAAAGATAATTCTTATTTAATAAGCCAAATATTTACCAAACTTTTATATTTTAAAATTAATTATCAAAATCAACAAAATTTAACATTTAAAAACAATATAAACAGCGTAAAAATAAGAACACAGCGAAATTTTATTTTTATAAATATGAATTTTATTTACGATTAAAACTGTCGCTCTTACCCATCAAATTGGTCTCTTCATCATTGTAACTTTCATTAGATGCCTGTTTAACAGTCACCCACAACCTCTTCATCTATAAAATAAACATTTTATTGATTTAAAAATTAAACGACTGAAACCTAAAAATGTGCATACAAGCATACAAATGATTTATCATACAATAAGTTAGTAAGTGTAGCTTCTGACGTTGATTCAAACTAAATTTCAACAACTTAAATCGTCTTTGTAACCAGTAGTGTATTTAGGGGGAGGGCATTGTATCATGCTCCTTCCCCTTTAGAAATTAATTTTTTCAAAGGTCACAAAATTTTGGCAACCGAAATCAAGAAATTAGAGACAGATTACAAGTGAATTTCTTTGTGTTTGGAAATAAATACTTAATCTACCTGGAACATAAAATTCATTATCAAGATGTAAAAAACAATTATAATAACAATGTTTTATAAAACTATTTTAAAGCTTTAAAAACTTATGCATTTATTGCATTGCTAGAAATTTATTTTAAGTTTTAAAAAACAACTGAGCACAATTCAAAAAAAATCTTGAGTTGATCACTAAGATTACGTCAAACAATGTCAACTCTTAATAAATAACTCTAAGAAATAATTAAACTTATTGGACTTTAGTATTAGAGATCAGTTGCTAAATAAATGTAAATGAATATTTTGTGTGAATTGGTGATTCACTATCTCTTTAATTTTTTCTTATTGAATTAAGTAAATTTATTTGGGTGTCTTCAAGAAATCACAGTAAACAACTTTTTGGTGAAACTAACCAAAAATTCCCTACAGAACAAGAATGAAATAATAAAAAAAGCAAGAGGAAAGGACCTCTTTAAAAACCAATAGTAACCACAGGGAGGATACAAATTAGTTTCATGAACTAGTCACTTATGGGGACTTTTTGAAAGGACCCGTATACTCATAGTATACTGATATGATGACTGATTATACTAAACAGTTTACTATTGTATTACTGTAATGTATTGCAATTTAAATAAGATATTTATGAAGTTGAAAATTAATATTTATCTATTAAAACTCTTTTGAAAAAATTGTAGTCTTTTTTATTGAAACAATAAAATGTTACATATAAAGTGCACAAATAGGTTACATTTTGAAATTTCACAAGTATTTAAAATTTAGTTGATCCACAAAAAGTTTGCCAAGACATAACTGTCCAAGTTTCTATGCCAAAAGATGCTAGTTATTTGTGTTTGACATAATCCCAAACCAGCTAAATGCCTAACATTTTATAGAAATCAAATTTAAGTAAATAACATTAACTTATTGGCCATATCCAGTTTTTAGAACATTAAAACCGCACTTATCTAACTTATCCCATTTAATCCCATTGTTGCGTATACGCCACACGGAAGTAGGTTGTGCCTTTTTCTTTCTGGAGAGCCGTGTCCACGTGGTTTCTCAATCTTAACCATTTCATTCGAGTTAGGAGTGTTGCAACATCAAGTAGAAAGAAAGAAAAGCTTTAAAATCATTTTTGTCAAATATTTATTGTGGATTTATTTTCGAAGTAGTTTTTAAAAAGCATGGCTTCAAATAAAAGCAGGTATGTTGGCTTTCTTCTTGCTAAATTGCAAATTTTATAATATGCGCTTTGTTTTGTAATGTCTTAACTATATAGTTAATTAGTTTAACAATTTCAGTTTGTACAACGTCTAGTAGAAATTTTGTCATAAGAACGCCTCAATGATTTTGTTGCGCTTACGCAACATTGGGCGTTTCGTTCTGACATGTTGCTGCGTATGCGCAACAACGGGCATATTTGAGACGTAATTATTATAAAAATCATTTTTATACATGTACAGTCAACTAATCACTTATGAACTAGCTGCATTGGTACAAATTGTTGTCTCGATAGAAATATATCGTTAAAATAGAGATCTGACCAGGTGACTTGCATGGAGCAATCAACTTATGCTAGACCACGATTACGTAGAACAAGAGTTTGATTCTTGCCATGGTCAATATTACGTATATCAAACGTTTTCTTTTTCAACTGTAACTTTAGCGCTTTTTTTAGTTTGAGGCTGATTGAGACTTTATAGATTATGTTTTGTATGTAATATATTTATTTTGTTTGTGCATTTACATTATTCGGTTGTTCATAAAATTTATATAAAAGTCAAAAATAGGTTGCAGTATAATTGGTATTGAGAACCGAAGCTCAAATAAAAACCTATGATTTCTTCAAATTTGTACCCAAACAAAATAAAATAACAACGTGTTTATATTTTAGAAAAGTCAGGTTGGATGAAGTTTTGGAAGAAGTTGAAAAGTATTGCGATTCGGATGAAGCAAGCGATGAAAACGAAGAGCAAATGAACGTGATAGTCAGCACAAAACAAATTGCTGTTTACATTTCTCCACCTGACAATGGAGGAATAACCGACGAGGATTCTGGTGATAAAGATACAGTCACGTTAGCCAATCTTCCTGGAAACCAAATAACAGCCGCAGCGGAGATAAAATACTCTGCGCCTACTTCGCAAACTTCACACGATCGGGGCTTTCAAAGTCAAACAGCAAAAAGCCGCAAAGCACGTCACTGGCAAAAGAAAGATGAAGATGGACAAATTATTATGGTGCGATGGTGCGACAATGGTGTAGTGAGCATTACCTCCAACCAGCACAGTCTTCATCCCATTAAAAGGGTTGAGCGTTATTGTGCTTCCGAAAAAAAAAAGATCAATGTGCAGATGCTCAACTTGATTAGCAAGTATAATCAAAATATGGGAGACGTGGATTGTGTGGACGAAAACATTGAACACCATCGAATCAGCGTTCGCGGAAAAATATGGTATTTTCCCATTTTATCATATCTTTTCAATGTTTGGCGAACAATACCTGGCTGTTTGCGCATCAAAGAGGGAATGATGACGACCTGCTTGTTGTTGCATTTACTCGTTCAACTGCGCAAGCTTGGTTGAAACAGTATGGGAATCCTCCCAAAAATGATAAAATGCGTCACATGTTTGCCAGTGTGATTGGTGTGGAAAAGCGATTTGACAACGTCGGCCACTTTATAGCGGAGTCAAATCCTAAAATCAGAAAGCCCTGCAAAACGTGTCAAAGCAATTCCATATATTTTTGTGTAAAATGTGATGTTTATTTGCACCCGATATGCTTCTTGGAGTATCACTCAAAAAATGAATAATGACTTTTTGCTGACTGTTATTAGTGTAACAATGTAAACTCGATTAATTGCGAAGTTTATGACAGAACAGCGGCAAACAAGACGTGTAAAAAGATTGCTAAGACTGCTAGTTGATATATCGTATTCCCAATGTTGCTCTTACGCAACATCGATTCGTTGCGGTGTGCCCAGTGTTGCATATACGCAACACCACATTTAGGCTTATAACTTGAATAAAAACAGAAAAGATTGATTTCTGACACCAGATTTGTTCTAGGAAAACTAAAACTCAAATAATATGTAAATTTCGCAAGGATTTTAAAAAATTAATTTTTCTGGTAACAAATGGGTTAATACAGGTAATACCAGTTGACCTGCCAGTCCTTTGTAATCTAGTCGAGTGAAGCAGAAACCGTAAAAAGTTTAAATATTTCAACTTTGAAATTTTTCCACTAAGCACGAAAAATCTTGCACTTTGGCGCTTTTTTCCGCTTTCTGCTTTTAGTATGAACTAACTTTCCGCTTTGTTTTTTTTGCGCTTTCCGCCTTTCCACTTGATTTTTCCGCTTCCGCTTTCAGGTAAACCAACCTTTAGATATCTTCTGGTGTGCACGACTCATTCCCAAAATTAGCAAAAAATGCTTTAGAAATTCTTATGCCTTTCGCAACAACTTATTTATGTAAAATTGGCTTCTCAATTCTTTTAACACTAGAAGGACGGGACGCGTCAATTAACGCATTTTTCAGCTTTGCGCGTCTATAACTTTTAAACCGTACTGATTACAACACTCATATCCCTTGACTTTTTCTAATTTGGCCAAGCCCACATGCCTTGAAATTTTCATGTTTCTATTTTACGAGCGAAAAGGAGTGGCAACTACCTAGGAGGACGGCGTGCGTCAATTGACGCAGTACTGTTTTATTTATTTTTTATTTTATCTCTATATTTATCCTCCTAACTCGCAGGAAAGCGACGGAGACGCTAATACATAGGGTAGGCAATTACCCCAACCTGCTTCCGGAGATGCCAAAATATAGCTGTCCGCTTGTAGTTTAACCCTGCAGAGCGCCCGTTGGGTCTTACAGACCCAGACGATCTTTTATTGCATAAAATAATATGTTTGTGGCGTAGTATCAATTCAGAACATTCTGTAGCTGATTTATTTCGGCTTTACTTCAATTTCGACCAAAAACATCAATATATTAGCAGCCGTCTATATGAAAAATTGCTATCTGGGTCTGTTAGACCCAATGCGCGCATTCTTGTTCTATAGGTGTATTGTTATTCCTTGAGCTTTATTGACCTCTCATTGTTTAAATATTTGCTACTAAAGTGTTTATTATCTTTTCATACAGTAATATTAACATTCTATACCATTTTTGATTATAAAATAACAATGGATCCAGTCGAAAAAGAAAACGAAATAATCCGAAGATTACTAGAAACATGTGATATAAGTTCTGATGAACCTGATGATGATGATGACTCAGGGGAAGAAGACAATTTGGAAGTGAGACATGAATCTATTGATACTGAACAAGAAATGAGTGATGTCGCTTCCGAGAATGAGTTGGATACAGATGATTTAGACTGGTACACTGGTAAAGATGGTGAGACAGTTTGGAAAAAAAGCAAACCCAGAGTAAATATAAGAACTCGCGTTCACAACATTATTACGGAGCCGACTGGTGTGAAGGGCTGTGCCAAAAATGCTAAAACTCCAAAGGATTGTTGGAGCTGTTTTTTTGATGAAAGTATAATGAGTATTTTGGTGGAATGCACGAATAAGTATATCAATGAAAATAAAGCAAGCTGTTCAAGAGATCGACATGCAAAAAACACCTCAAAAGAAGTGTCCGCCTTGATTGGACTTATTTACCTCGCTGGGGCATACAAGAGTGGAAGACAAAATTTGGACGATCTATGGGCGCAAGATGGTACAGGAGTTGATTTATTTCATACTACTATGTCACTACGACGATTCAAATTTCTTCTTTAATGCATCAGGTATGACGATAAAACCACGAGAATTGAAAGACTGAAGAGTGATAAACTAGCCCCAATTAGAGAGATATTTCAAATATTTGTAAATAACTGTCAGAAATCCTATTCTATCTCTGAATATGCCACTGTTGATGAAATGTTAGCTGCTTTTCGAGGAAGATGTAGTTTTCGACAGTACATTCCATCTAAACCTGATAAGTATGGAATCAAGATTTTTGCTTTAGTGGACGCGCAAACTTTCTTTACAAGTAAGATTGAAGTCTATGTCGGAACTCAACCGGATGGACCCTATAAAGTTAGTAATAGTCCTGGTGATGTTGTTAAACGGTTGTGCAGTTGTATATTTGGCACAGGTAGAAACATAACTCTGGATAACTGGTTCACTAGCTATGATTTAGCAAATTAGGTGAAAAAATGCTTAAGCATCAAATAACACTTGTTGGTACTTTGAGAAGAACAAACGACATATTCCTCCTCAATTCTTGGACCTTCGAAACAGAGATGAAAACACAAGTTTATTTGGGTTTGGGGATAACTGCACTTTAGTCTTTTATATTCCTAAGAAGAAGAAAAATGTTTTGATACTTTCTACGCTCCACAATGATGACATGATTGACGAGGAGACAGGAACAGCTCGTAAACCGGAAATAGTAACTTTCTATAACGCTACAAAAGGAGGAGTGGACACAGTAGATCAAATGTCTTCACTTTACAATTGTGCTAGAAACACCAGACGATGGCCGATGGTCATATTTTATCGCTTACTAAATATCGCAGGTACCAATGGGTTTATTATTTATTGCAAAAATGGAAACGAACCAATGCAAAGAAGAAAATTCCTCAAAAAATTGTGTTTAGAATTAATTGACGAGCACGTCAAGAAAAGAGCTACGATTGTCACCTTGCCAAAGCAACTGCGACAGAAATTGACCAAAGTGACGAACACAGAAGTACAAAATGATCCCCCCAGAAGTGGCAAACGAGCACGTTGTCATGATTGTCAGGGTAGAGACAGAAAGACTCAATACTTCTGTGCCATCTGCTACAAGTATTTGTGCTTAGAATACGCTAAGTTCATTTGCAAACAGTGTCTTCGTGATAATAAATAGTTCTTTGCTTCATATTACATAGTTCTTTTTTTGTGCGTTGTTTGTGTAATGAATAATTCTTTTGTTCATCTGGAATATTTATTAGCATTATGTGTTCTTAAAGCAAAAGTTTTTTGCCTGATGTGAAATAGTTCTTTCATTGATTTATGTGTTCTTTGTGTAATCAATAGTTCTTTGCTTTATGTGAGAAGTTGACAAAGTGAATATTTTAAATGTAAAAGCTCTCCATTTGATATTGCTTCATTTTGCTCACTTTACGGTATTATATTTGTTATATAAGAGTAGAAAATCCTAAAAAACAATCTTGGGTCTGTGAGACCCAACGCGCGCATCCGTGTAATTTTATTAGCGGTCGCTCCGCAGGGTTAATAAAGATATGACTGTAATTTAGAACTGCTTGCCAGGACTACCAAGCAGGGGAATGTGCCGTAAAGTGTCTTTCCCAAGGACACAACAGAATGGCGCGATTGGGTTTTGAACCGAGACCGTGTTGGTCACAAGCCCGGCGCTTTAACCACTCGACCACGCTGTCGACTACTCGACCACGCTGCCGACTAAATCCTAACTTAGTATTGAAAACGTACGATAAAACGCATCGCCGCTTTTTACAGTTTATATCCAACTAAAGGTTGGAAAACGAAAGATAAACAGCTGCTGTCTGCATTCAGAAGCGTGAGAAAATTCACAAGTTTTGGTGTGAAAAAGCAATGTGAGATACTTACTGTAACTTCAATGCAACTTACCGTTACTGCAATACAGAGCAAAAGTTTTGTAACACGCATATTATCAGATACGTTTAGTAGTTTATCTAGAATGTTTTACTGTACTTTTTGTAATGTATTTATTTTTAGGAATTAAAGTACTTTCTAAAAGCCTAAACTGCTAAAAATGTCTAGACAGAGAATCGCAGCAAGTCGTGCTTTAGAAATTTTGCAAAATTTTCCCTCAAACTGCTCTGATAACGATGGCGCTGACAGTGAAATCGACCCAGTTGTAAATGCAGCATTGGCCAATGTATCAGCGGTAGAATCTGACAAGTCAGATAGCGACAATGAAGCTGATGACCAAGTTACACATTCTGTCGTGCAAGGTGGACCAGGTCTGATTCAAGGTAGGGATGAGTCAAAGTGGCGCAAGATTGCTGTGTCATCTGCTGCTAAGAGCAGCTTGCAATCTCACAATATCCTGCCTGTACCTATCAATATTCAGCCTGTACCAAAATCACAATATTCAGCCTGTACCTATATTATATTCCACAAGTCGTGTTGATAGTGACAGCCGGTTTCATCGTTTCGGATACTATTTGATGAAACAATGTTGAGAAACATAAAAAAATGCACAGTTGAAGAAGAAAAAAACGCGAACTGAAGATCAGACTTGGGATGTGTCCTTGCATGAATTAGATAAATTTATTGGGTTGGTGGTTGCTCGTGGCGTGATTGGAGGACGAAACTTTCCTCTGAAGACCTTTTGGGGTAAGTCGTGGGGTTGTTAAATGGTTTTGCAAACATTCCAAGAGTTAAAAATTATGAGATTTCTTCGCTTTGACCTGAAGACGGAAAGACGTAGAAATCTTTTTCAAGAAAAAATTGCTCTCGTTTTACAACTTGGGAATAGCTTCATATCAAACTGCCAAAAAGCATTCATTCCACAATGGAACATCACAGAGGATGAGCAGCTGTTGCCATGTAAGACACAATGCAAATTTATCCAGTATATGGCCAATAAGCCTGACAAATTTGGCCTAAAGTTTGGCTTGCAGTTGATGTAGAAAACAAATACTTATTCAACGGGTTTCCTTTACGTAGGAAAAGACGATACAAGAAGCAGTGACATGCCTGTGGCCACAGATGTTGTGCTGAAACTCATGGTTCCGCTTTTCCAACGGGGTTACAATGTCATGTGTGACAATTATTTCAACTTCACTTAGTCTTGCTTTGAAACTAGTAGAGAAAAAGTGCAGTCTTGTTGGGACATTTCGCCAGAATAGAAGAAAAGTCCCGGATGAATGCAGGAAGAAAAAGGAACTGCATAAAACCGAAGTGTTTAGGTGTGATGACCAAACGGCAATCACATTCACATCCAATGCAAATCAGCAAAAAATGTGGCAGTTTTGAGCAGCTTGCATCCGTATATCCTTATTTCAAGCGAAGAAAACCCAAAAAAAACCTGATTCATTATTGTACTACAATAAAACAAAAGTGGGAGTGGACCTTTACGACTAAATGACAAGACTTTACTCGGTGAAAGCAGCAACTAGACGTTGGCCTCTGAATGTATTCTACAATGTAGTTGACATGGACCTTATAAACAGTTGGATTCTTTACAAGCAGGTCTGCCAAAGCAATATCAGTCACAGAGAATTCATACAAAGGGTAGCAGAAGAGCTGACTGGAAGTGCGCCAACCGTGTCTCGTAAACGGCGTGCTAAAAAAGTTTGTAGTCCCAATGACACAAACGTTAGTTCTATGGTGAAACGCCGCCTTATCGGCTTAACTTCAAAGTGCAGAAATCGGACCACTGACATATGCCAATAATGTAACAAACCAGTGTGTGGGAGATGTCCCACAAAAAAGTGCAAATTGTAATGCATAAATCCACAAAAAAGTGCAAATTGTATGCAAATTGTAAGCATGTGTTTGAGCAACAATAGCTTAGCCTTCACTAGTTATCAAAAACGAACCCTTATTTTTTGGGAGTGTTACATCGTTCGCGTAAAGTATTTGAGAAGTAGATGTTGGGTGCGGGTTTCGAGCCAGCGCGCCTTTTGTATCGGCGCTGAATAATCAGCGCTACCTTTAACGCGTTCTCGCGCGGCTGTGGGCATAAAGTGATGCCACGTTGTTTAGTGAGTCCTTTGACTTGAGCTGGCTGTAACTACGCATTTGAACAGAGCCTTTAGATTGATTTGGCTGCTGTATTTTTGTCCCTTTGGACGTTGTCTACTTTGGTAGAGAATTTAATAATTTGATACTTTCCTTTGCTCGTCCGCCCAACATCGTTGGTAAGTTTGTAAGTGTCTACGCATCGAAACATATTGAAAATTAATGTAATATACGAGTATGTTTAGAAAACCGTTTCCGACCAGCGCAGTAATTATTAACTTGTTTTCAAATAAAATAAATCATAAAGTCTGGTGCTGGTTGTGAAGCGCGTTGTGCGGAGCTGGAAGGACGAGGCAGTTTTGCGACTCCGTCACAGGGAGTGATTTCATTAATTCATTAAAACATCAAAACTATCTTCTGATTGAAAAGAGTTTTTAGAGTTAGGGTGCCTTTTATGTACGAAATACGTTATTCTTGCAGCTTTCTAAAATTTTGCGTCAATTGAAGCTCTCCGTCCTTCTATGTAAGTGAAGATTGCCGTCCTTCTAATGTTAGACATGAAAACCAAGGTGGGAAATCATTTGAAACCAAGTGACGACATACGTGTATCTATCTCAAAGAAAAAACCTTGCTTCAACATGATCATTGATACAAAACAGCAACAAAAGACCCTTTAATAATGTGACTAATAATTGGTGTGCAATAAATACTGTTAAACTTATAATACATTGCTTTTATGCATGCTATAAAATGTTGAGTCTCATGTCGCTTAGAACAATTTTTTATATTTCTGTGCGTCAGTGTAAATATTGGGTACAAGAAAATTTTATGAGAGCTAAGTGTTATTAGCACACAGAAAGGTTAAGAACCACAAACGGTTCCAGTTCAGATGATCTGACTTTAATTATTGATTTATTTATCTGACCTTGATGAATAAAATTTTGGTATTTAAAGTTGTAAAAATTTGTTTCGTCACTGATTTCCTGTATGAAAAACAGATAAATCATAAGCAACTTTCTAGACAATAAATTAAAGCAAAAAACTTAAATTAGAATAAAGAAAGTGCAGTTTCAAATAGATATTATGATAAATGGTCATACTAAAGCTGATAACAAAATTGTGTAGCCAATAATCCGTGCTAAAAGTAAACCAAAGTAGCATTGTTATATTTGCTTTGAAAAATTGCTCATTGTAATTAAATATTTATATGAAAATAGTCAAGTTAAAAAATATTTAAATTAACAGTAAAATGACATAAATATAATCAGTTGAAAAATTCAAATTAAGGTTTTAATTATTAAAAATCTTTAAACAATCAATAAAAAAATTGTACAATTTTAATACCATATTACAACATAATATTCAACAAACTTCATTTTTAATATCTATTTTACAACTCACGTGATGATTCGACGTCACCAGTGCATCAGCCAACGATTTAACTCCTTTCTTTGTGACGCCACAATATCCAATATGAACCTCATCAATTAAATGAATATATTTGGAGAGAGCAATCACTCCCTCATCCCTGATATTGTTTCCACGAAGATCTAATACTTTGATCTATAAAATATTTATGATTAATGGTTGACCAATTTAAAAAATATTAAACTAGTTTAAATGTTAAATCATGAAATTATATTAAATTGTTCATTGTAATACTTAAATAAATATTTATATGAAAACAATCAAGTTAAAAAAATATTTAAATTAACAGTAAAGTGACATAAATATAATCAGTTGAAAAATTCAAATTAAGGTTTTAATTATTAAAAATTTTTAAACAATTAATAAAAAAATTGTACAATTTTAATAACATACTTACAACATAATATTTAACCAACTTCATTTTTTAAATTCTATTTTACAACTCACGTGATGTCTCAAAATCATCAGTGTATCAGCCAACAATTCAACTCCTTTCTTTGTGACACCACAATATCCAATATGAACCTCATCAATTAGATGAATACATTTGGAGAGACCAATCACTCCCTCATCCCTTATATTGTTTTCACAAATATCTAATACTTTGATCTTTAAAACATTTATGATTAATGGTTGACCAATTTATAAAATAGAAAACTAGTTTAAATGTTAAATCATGCAATTACGTTAAATTGTTTATTGTAATACTTGTGACGAATCGAACCTATTCAACTGAACGCTTCTTAATCAACGCCTTTTGTATTTTACCTTATTATTGCGTGGCCTTTTAGTTGGTTATAACTTTGCGTTAAGAAAATTCTTTTGTTGCATTTTATTTGAACAGTGTGAGTTTCAGTTCAAGGTTTTGTTCTATGTGTTTAAATTCGCGTTTATAATATTAACTTGTACCTTTTGTTTATAGATTTTAGTTGTATTATTTTTACGTGAATAAAGCCAATTTTACTTCTGGTTCACAATTAAGTATTTATATAAAAGCAATCAAAAAAAAAAATTTAAATTAACAGTAAAGTGACATAAATATAACCAGTTGAAAAATTTAAATAAAGATTTCAATTATTAAAAATCTTTAAGCAATCAATAAAAAAATTGTACAATTTTAATACCATATTACAACATAATATTCAACAAACTTCATTTTTTAAATTCTAGTTTGCAACTCACGTGATGATTCGATGTCACTAGTGCATCAGCCAACGATTTAACTCCTTTCTTTGTGACGCCACAATCGCCAATATGAACCTCATCAATTAGATGAATACATTTGGAGAGAGCAATCACTCCCTCATCTCTGATATTGTTTCCACGAAGATCTAATACTTTGATCTATAAAATATTTATGATTAATGGTTGATACCTTTATAAAATAGAAAACTAGTTTAAATGTTAAATCATGAAATTATATTAAATTGTTCATTGTAATACTTAATTAAATATTTATATGTAAACAATCAAGTTAAAAAAATATTTAAATTAACAGTAAAGTGACATAAATATAATCAGTTGAAAAATTCAAATTAAGGTTTTAATTATTAAAAATCTTTAAACAATCAATAAAAAATTGTACAATTTTAATAACATATTTACAACATAATATTCAACAAACTTCATTTTTTAAATTCTATTTTACAACTCACATGATGATTTGATGTCACTAGTGCATCAGCCAACGATTTAACTCCTTTCTTTGTGACGCCACAATTGCCAATATGAACTTCATCAATTAGATGAATACATTTGGAGAGAGCAATCACTCCCTCATCCCTGATATTGTTTCCACGAAGATCTAATACTTTGATCTATAAAATATTTATGATTAATGGTTGATACCTTTATAAAATAGAAAACTAGTTTAAATGTAAATCATGAAATCATATTAAATTGTTCATTGTAATATTTAATTAAATATTTATATGTAAACAATCAAGTTAAAAAAATATTTAAATTAACAATGAAGTGACATAAATATAATCAGTTGAAAAATTCAAATTAAGGTTTTAATTATTAAAAATCTTTAAACAATCATTAAAAAGATATTACAATTTTAATAACATATTGCAACATAATATTCAACAAACTTCATTTTTTAAATTCTATTTTACAACTCACATGATGATTCGATGTCACCAGTGCATCAGCCAACGATTCAACTCCTTTCTTTGTGACGCCACAATCGCCAATACGAACCTCATCAATTAGATGAATACATTTGAAGAGCGCAATCACTCTCTTGTCCCCAGTAATATTTCCATGAACAACTAAAACCCAATTGCAAGTTTAGGTTGTTTTTCAGCATTAGATCTTAGCACAAATTAATCACAACATCATTCACCTTTTTCATGGGAATCTGAATTTGTACAATCAGACACCACAAACGCGTATAAGAATTTAACACCATTAGAAAAATTACAGCAGAATTGAAAAACTATGACAAAACTTAGCACATATTTGTCAGAGATATCAAGTGTGTGATTGAGCTAAAATTACTATTGCAAACAATGCTCTTCAAGATGCTGATATTGTAACAACATCTGAGAAATTGTTTATAATTGATAAGAATAAATTAAAAAGACAAAGAAATAAATATAGGTAAGAAAGCAGCCTTGAAGAAAACAAATATTTTGACAAATTTTGGTTAATAGCTTAGATGTTGATGGCAGACAAGATGTAACTTTGGATTTGATTATTGGCGAAAATTGTAAACTTTTATAAAAATTACATTAGAAGAGTATTATATCATGGTAGGTGAACCAGAAGGTTTCTATTTAGACTTTTCTTTCCACTAAATGGCAAAAGCAAACTCTTCCTCTTCACGTACACTGTGCTATCAAGGATACGGAGCTTGAACGAAAACTTGTTTTTATTGGTAGTGAAAAAGTGAATCATCCTTTGATAAACTATATATAATTCTGCAAAGCATAGTTTATTAAAGGATTTTAAATTTTTTAATCATGTCTAAAACTAGAAATATTATTTAATCTTATCGATGGTTATAATCAGAAATATACAGTTTGTTAAATTAATCAAGCAAATAATGCAATTTCTGTGAGGTCAATAACTCAAGATATAGTAAATGGAAATAGGGAAGATATGCATTTATATTAAGGTGACCTGGCTCTCCTCTTACCTAGATATCAATGAAACAGGCTGATTTTATTGGATAAAACAGACTGTTGTGATTTTTTAAATAGTGATCAAACAAATTTTTTATTAAATTGCTCTGATCTTTTCATTGAGCACTTTGCGATAAAAATTGATTCACTCTTGCTATATAAACTATATATATATTGCAATATTATATGAAACCCTTGCAATATATATGCAAATTTGGAAAAAAGTAATTGGTCTGTTTTTGGAGGGTGCTCAATAAAATTCAACATACTGTGCATTGGTTTTTTATTTATTAAGAAAAAATAGCAGCTCTGCAGCCTATTTCAATTGTTCCTTAATTTCTTAATCAGATAAAACAGGTTGTTTTTGTCTTAAAAATTGAAAAAAATACTCATGTATATAATATTAAGTCATCCCATAAGTCAAGTCGTTTTATTAGCGGATTTTGAAGAAATAAAAAAGACACACAAAGTATTAATTTAATCAATTATACGTATAGTGTCCATCTGAATGAATGACATTCTCCCAACGCTCTACAAGTTTATTTATGCCACTTGTATAAAAGGTAGCATGCTTACTAGAGAAAAATGTTGCAGGTCCGTTTCGAGTGCCTCAACCAAAACAAGGTCTGCATCCTCGCAAAGTGCTGTTAAGTGTTTGGTATCATAAACTTTGTAACATTGCCACCAAATTAAACCATTACAGCTCAGTCATACTGTGATCAGCTTGATAGACTGAATGAAATGCTTAAAGAAAAAAGGAGTTCATTATTCAATCATAAGGGTGTCATTCTTCGTCACGATAATGCAAGACCCCATAGTGCAAAGATCAGGTGCAACAAGATTGATGAGCTTGTTTGGGAAAATTTCCGCATCCTCCGTATTCTCCCGATATTGCTCCTTTATATTATTATCTATTCCGAAGTCTGTAACATTTTACTGATGGAAAAGAATACCCTTCACATGAGGCACTTGAAACGGACCTGCAACATTTTTTCCCTAGTAAGCATGCTGACTTTTATACGAGTGGCATAAATAAACTTGTGAAGCGACGGGAGAATGTCATTCATTCAGGTGGCCACTAAATAATTGATTGAATTAATATTTAGTGAAAGTTTTTTATTTCTTTAAAATCCGCTAATAAAACGACATTACTTATGCGATGACCTGATATAACACAAAATTTATTTTATCAATGTTTAAAAACCACAAAAGTTTGTTTCACTTTATAGAATTATCAGGGAGTTACTTATTTAAATAAAGCAACCACCTCGTCGTCGTCGTCGTCATCGTCGTTTGAAGGGTATCCACTCCAGGTCAGACACAAAAAGGACTGGGGCCGAGGGTTTATCCTTTTACTACCCCAGACTGCTGTACTGCCTGGATCAGATGCTGGCAGTGATGTTGTTAAGCCAGCATCGAGTTTCGTCATCCAAAACCGTCAGACCTTGTGCTCCATGTGGTGCCCGATGTATAGGGCACGCTGTTAGTACATGGTCTGCGGTTTGCTCAGAGGCGCCGCACTCGCGATTTGGTGAAGGAGCGAGACCCCATTTGTGCATGGACGAATGGAATCGCCCAACACCAGTCCTCAGGCGGTTGAGCTTAACCCAAGCTGCTCGGGGTAAGTCCATCCCAACAGGCCTGGCACCGGTCTCGGGCACAAAAGCACGGAGCCTGGAAGCATTTTCACAGTACTCCGCGTTCCATTTGTGATCGGTCCATTCAGAGGCGCGGATGCCAAGTCTGGCAAGGTTGTCCAAAAGATTCCGCGCACCTGGCACAAACGGGCGTCTGGATCTTAGTCTAACTTGGCCAGTATCTGAGGACCCACTTAAAAGACCATGCAAGATATGATCGGGGTCCAGAGATCTACGGTAAGCCAAGGAGAGTGTCGCTCCCATTCGGCGAAGCTCAGCTGGCTGGATGCCTGAAAGTACAGGTAGGTGTTCCGTTGGAGTGGGACGCAGGCATCCAGTAACTATGCGCAAGGCGTCATTCAAGACACTGTCAATGAGACGAGTGTGAGCACTGCGACACCAGACTGGCGCACAGTACTCAGCTGTTGAGTAGACTAGAGACAAGGTGGCTATGCGTAGTGTTTTAGCACCAGCACCCCATCTCGAGCCCACGAGTCGCCTCAGCAGTGTGACGCGCGAGAATAGTTTTTTGCACAATGCCACTAAATGGTGACGAAACGTGAGCGATCTGTCCAGTTTTAGCCCAAGGTAAGTAGGGGTTGGACAGAACGGTAAAAGTCTACCGTTGTTGAAGACCTTTAGCTCACGTTTGGCCTCTCGGTTATTTAAGTGAAAGGCTGCCGTCACTGTCTTAGTGTGACTGAGCTTCAATTTCCAAGTCTGGAGATACGCTGACAGTGTAGACATGTCTTGGCTTAAGATCCCCTCCAAGTCCTTCCAGTTTCCAGAAGAATGCAACAATGCTAAATCATCAGCATAAGCAAACTTTCTGGAAATCATGGAAGGAAGATCGTACGTATAGATGTTAAATAAGAGGGGAGCCAAGACCGATCCCTGAGGAACGCCGTTTTTAAGACAGCGTAGCCTGCTTTGCTTGCTGTCATCGGTGGTAAGGGTGAAACTTCGATTTCGGACAAGCTCCATGATCATTTTGACCATGTGCTTATCCGGAAGTAGTCTCAGAAGCTTGCAGGTAAGGCCACGGTGCCAGACAGTGTCATAAGCAGCTGTCAGATCGATAAATACAGCACCGGCCTTCTTTTTAGCCTCGAAAGAATCCTCGATATTCTGGGTTAGCAGAACAACTTGATCTACGGTTGACTTCCCGCGTCAGAACCCAGTCTGATCTTTAGGGAGCAGTGGATCGATTAATGGTTCAACGCGGGCGTAGATAAGCCTCTCGAGGATCTTGTAGGGGACACAGAGCAGAGATATCGGTCAATAACTCTTTGGATCCCCCACGGGCTTTCCTGGCTTTGGGATCGCGACCACAAGCACTCTTCTCCAGATCTTGGAAATTTTGAGTCGGCGCAAACAGGAAGAAAAGAAGTCATGTAACCAGGACTTCAAAGCAGCTCCAGCATGGAGTATAAGCTCGGGGCAGATGGAATCAGGTCCCGGAGCTTTACCTGGTTTTAAATGTTGGAGGGCAACAGTAAAGTCTCTCTGTGAAAAATTGTCAGAGATATTTACTGCGTCTGGTGTTGTGGCCCTATAAAGGTCAGACACTTCTTGAAATACAAGTCGAGATGACTTGCGATCAACAGCCTCGTATTTCCCATTTTTAACCAGCTGAGATGCAATAGCATCGGCTGAAACGGGACAGTGACGAGGAGAGTGTCGTGACCTACCAGTAAGGTTGTTCAAAATACTCCACGCTTTTCGACTAGAGTGTGAGAAGTCAATGCTCCGAACTGCTTCGGACCATCGATCCCTCCGCTTTTTTTCAAGCTTGGCAAGTAGAGCTGTAGCAGCCTAACTTGAGTCGTCTCCCTGAGGAGATTGCAGAAAGGTTTTATAGAGGGATTCACACTCTGCATCCCAACACGGAATATAGTTGTTTCGATACCCGCGTGTGATAGTCTTCTTGGCTGCTTTCTTAATCCACATCAATTCAATCAGGCGGCAACAAAGTCTTTGCAAATTTATTCGTCAAAGCAATGTAGTGACTCCATTTGGCCTTGCGGAAGTTCCATCGCTTAACAGGCATGCTTGGCACTGCCATAGCAAACCTTGGTGGTTGTAATAAGCGAAGGTCGATGTTGTGACCTGGGGAACTTCTCAAGGACACGTCTATCCGGTAAGCGACTGTTTAGACCTACGCTAGCGAAAGCTAGATCTGGATTGGTGCCAGTGTTCCAGCGGCCAGAATAAAAACTGGCAGCGTCCTTGGCATTATATAGGAGGGCAAGACAATTAATACTTGCCCAACCAGCCAAGCACTCACCGTCCGGACTGTTGTCATCGTAACCCCAATCAGCATGACGACAGTTAAAATCGCCAGCGTACAGACAGGGATGAGGATACACTGGGAGATCCAGGGTTCGCAATCGCGTTGGCGGTGGTTTGTAGACGTTGACTATTTTATAGCCATCAACGTCCACACACAACCACTCGATCTCCGATGTTGGTGGAGATTGGTCCAAAAGCATGTCTCAGTCGCTCGTGGACAAAACGTGATGTCTCAGTCGTCCAAAAGCATGTCTCAGTCGTCCAAAAGCATATCTCAGTCGCTCGTGGACAAACGTGGCAAGGCCATGCTTCCTGCTTAAAGAAGACCCAGCTAGTTGGTAGTTTGGTAGTACCAACTTTTCTGCATCAGTGCAGTAGGTCTCCTGCAGTAGGATGACGAGTGCCTCAGACTGCATAGCGAGGAGATGAAGAACATTGATCTTGCTTGCAGTGAGGCCTTCGATGTTCAGCTGAAGAATAGTGGGTCTTTGGAACTTGTTGGCAATGTGCCCTGAAAAGGGCAGTTTTATCTTAACATTGCCCCGTCCTGAAAAGGACGTTTGCCGATTAGCAGACCCACGCTGAACATCGGAATGGGTGGATATCCTTCCGTTTTGGTAGGTTCGGTTTCGGTCCGTCATTTTTAGAATCAATGAACAGACTTACTTACGGCCCAGGCTGCGTGAAAGCAACTACCATCTGGGCAAGTTTTTTATTTCTTTAAAATCCGCTAATAAAACGACTTACTTATGCGATGACCTGATATAACACAAAATTTATTTTATCATTGTTTAAAAACCACAAAAGTTTGTTTCACTTTATAGAATCATCAGGGGGTTACTTATTGAAATAAAGCAACCACCTGACGATTCCATAGGATCAAACAAACTATTCACTTTTTCAATAGTCAAACCTCAGTATTTGAACGTCTCAGTTCTCAAACAAATCGGTTTTCGAACAAAAAAATTGAGAAGGAAATGATTGCATTTTTAAACAAAATTTCGGTTTTCCAACAGTGACATGTGGCTGTTGAGACCAAATGTAAACATTTTTAAAAACAAAAATAATAGCAAGAATAAAGCAAGTTTTAGAACAGACTTCCTGAACGAATTGTGTTTGAGAACTGAGGTTTTTCTATATACTAGGGCGATGCGAAAATAATACGCGTATTTAAAAATTCGAAATGTTTATCCAGGTTGGTACAGTTATAAATATTATTTCTGAAAAGTTTTCCGTGATATAATTCAGTAATTTTAAACATTGAAGCATTTCAAGATAAGATATATCAAATTGGCAATAAAGTGATTCCTTCAATCCAGGCAGTCAAACGCGTTCATCACGTGACAAAAAATGCTTTCTGATTGCTCCATTCAGTGAAAAGCATGTGTGTGCGACATGCGTGTGCGATTGCGCAATCACTAGTTTTAGCTTAGAAAACTAAAAAGTCCGAAAAGGCCAGCAATAAGCCCTAGAATTGAATGATTGATCCGTTAGTTTAATTGGCTAAACTGTTTGCTGTAGTTCTGCGTTATTGGACTAGGCTACAAGAGTTTGTGGTTGTGATATTTGTTTAATAATAAGTAGCACCCAAAGAATATAAAAATTTTTGGCTGACGATAAACCGTAAGCGTCTTTTTAAATTAAATATTGGGGATTCCCTTTTGGGAATTAGAGTTAAGGTTGGGGTTGAGGTTAAGTTGGAAGTAAGGGTTAGTGTTAGAGAATACCCAAAAGTAAATCCCCTGTAGAAAATTACCAACGCACGTGTTTTATTTTATTTCTGTTGAGTTTCTAATCATGATTTGCGCGATCACTCGCTGCCAGCGCCTTTTTTGTTTTACGCTTTATTTTTAATTAATCGCACCTTGAAGCATAGTTGTGTCTGCAGCGCATTGATTTTAGAGCTGGCTTTTTTGCGTTTGTACACACTTCTCAATTTGTGAGGCGACCAGCTGCAGTGTTTGTGAGCAGCTGGTTGAAGTCTGAGTAGACTTAGCGTGCAGTTTAAGATATTCCCGTTTTCCCCGTGAGTCAGCACCGAAGTGAACTGCTCGGTAAGACACCTATGCGTTATCTTTTTATGTTTAATTCTTAGTTTGTTTTTATTTATTTACAGATTACCGTTTCCGCTTTCGTTTCCGCTTTCGTTTTCGCTTTCATTTTCACGTATCAACGTTTCATTTATTACTTGTTTTCAATTAAATTATTTTTCTTGGTTATTATTTCCTTTTAATTTGTCGAAGCCGGAAGCGCGTAGATCGACACTTCACTTTGCGGTAATCGGCAACTTCAGCGCCGTTTACCGTTACATCCCCTGTATTTAAATTAGCCAGAAAGACGCGTACGGTTTATTGTAAACGAGACCCCAAAATAAATGTGTGTGTGTGTGTGTGTGTACTGTGTAAATGCTTTACAATTAGTAATTATATCGTTATAGAAACAGTAAGTAATCAGTAACAGCGACAAGACAATCAGACAGCACGGTGATGTTTATTTCATTCCACTTTTATTTTAGGCAGTTTTTAGTTGCTAGCTAATAGTACAAAATCTATAATTCTTTTACATAATTGCAGCTTAAAGTTGTAAATTATATTTTGAAAATAAGCCTATATAAAATGCCAGAAATTCTTACAAAGAATGTTAGAAGTTGTAACAGTTCCATAATCGGACCCTCCAAAATGCTTCCTACTGCAGATCTACCAACTCTACGTAATATTCTCGCATACTGTGGTTTACTAAAGGTGAGATTACGTGATATTAAAGTTTATAATTATTCATAACTTATATAAACACACGGTCATTCAATTTTAGGAGTCCGGAAAAAGAATTGATTATTCGCTTTTTACAAAAGTTGCAAACGATGTGATAATTATCTACCGTCGTGTTAATTCATTCATATTTCTCGCTGCTACATCTTCAATTGCTAGCAGAATTAAGTCCGCCTGCGAACAGCAACTATACTTTTAACGGAGTGGTTCTCTTAGCCAAAAACGCAAAACCTTTGATGCAAAGATGGATAAAGTTTTTGAGATTTTGAAGTGTCGTTGCATAATAACGGCATGCAATAAATCTGTGTGTGGTAATAAATGTAAATGGGGAGCTTATGTGAAATGCAGTTGCCCTAAACAAAAACGCATTCCTAAAGCATTATTGAAGTTTTTTTTGTCTCAGCGTTAGCGTGGAGCAACAGCACCTATGTATCAGATTGGACCTCTTGACAAAAAAAACTACAAAAACGCTTCAAAAGATTGCTCACAAAAAGGTTAAAAAAATATGATATGATTTTGCAGATTTGACTGAGCTTTAAACTTGCTTTAACTTTAATTAGTTTTTAGCCTATGAACTTGCTTCAAATTTGCTAGTCATCTACTTTAAAATTGCAGTTGCAGGCTGTCGAGCAAAAGCGATTAAAGGCCTTTGATGCAACAAAGACGTCACAGTTGATGGAGGAACAGGCTTGGAGAAAAGAGAAATTAGCTGAAGCAAGAAATGAAGTCAACGAGTGTTCGATGGAAGAAAATTTGCCTTGTACATCTGCCGACAATGGTATAACACTTAAAGCTGGCACAGGTACAATGTTTGGTAGATTTTTGCAATTTTTTTCCAAGATAAAATAGATTATCACTTGAGAATAACATTTACTGTAAATGTTTTCATTAAACAATAGTTACCAAATATAATTTAATGTAAAGCAATAACAATAACAAAATTTCTTCTAGGATATCAAATGCCACTGCCACTTCCAACTGTTGCAAGAGAAGTAATGCGATGGGGTACCACTCAGAGAGAAGCTGCTGCATTGGTAACAGCAACACTCATTGATGTAGGTCTTATTTCACCTGAAGACCCAACGATGACAGTTGATCAACACAAAATTCGGTAAGAAGTTGAAAAGATTCGAAAAAGTGCGATTCATAACGACTGGAAGCAAATTTAAGAACAAAAGTTTAAAGGAATTCTTTTGATGGAAAAGAAATACAAACATTGATTGTAGAAAAAGATAACTGAGTTTTTAGACAAACAAAAGAAAAAAGATTATATAATATTAGTTGGTGAACCAGGTGGAAAATATATTGGACACGTTACACCACTTGGAAAAGCAGCAGAACCTACTGCTGTCAAAATTATAAACTTCTTAGATGCAGAGTGTCTCATAGACAACTAGGCCCTAGTTGGCGCAGATTCTACTGCAGTCAATACTGGCAAAGACAATGGAATCATTGCTCGCTGTGAACGACATATTGGGCATCGTCTGCATTGGGATATATGCATGTTGCATACCAAAGAGCTTCTATTAAGACTGTTTGGTTCAAAAGCTTGATGGGCCAACATCCAGAAGTGCTTCCTTCAAAGGGCCAATTGGAAAGATGTTAGCAGACGTGGAAGAGCTCGAATGGGATGAAAACTTTTTGCCTATCGTTGAAGGCCCAGAACTGTGTCTAAAACCTGAAATTTTTTCAGATCTTTCTACTGACCAAAAATATCTATTTCTGTCTGTGTCATCAATTTGACAAGAAAAAATTGTCAAAAATTTGAAACATTTGAAAGCCAATCCTTTGTCACATGCTCGATGGTTAACCCTTGCTTGCCGGCTGTGTCGGCTATACATTTCTAAGCACAAACTGAAGGAGAATCTCTTGGAATTCTTCAAAAATTAGTATTTTTTGTCGTAACTAACCATGCTCCACTTTGGTTTGAAATAAAACAAAAACCAAATATTGAACGGGCGCCTTTTCATATTCTCCGGCAAATACAATTATTACGCCTTTTGCCTTTGACTAATCAAGAAATTGTTGCCCCATACATCAAGTCATGGCATGCCCATAGCGAGAACCTTCTTGTAGCCATGATTTCCGGTGATCATCCCGCACTACGAAGTTTTGCAGTCAGTAAACTGTTAAATATTCGAAAAGGCAGCAACTGCGGTGATGCTTCGGTTCGTGTATTTATTCCGCCAAAGTTAAACTTCAATGCTGACTCTCTTTGCTCCTTGATAGTTTGGAATGATACCACACTTACAGAGTCTATTCTTACTTCACATTTTTCCGTAGATGACATCATTAAGTTGAAGGAAACGAAGTTCAAATGCCCACTTTTTCCTGCTCATACACAGGCTGTGGAGCGCCTTGTCAGAGAAGTCACACACGCTTGCGCTAGCGTTGCTGGCCACAGATGCCGCAATGATTTTATTCGTGCTAGAATTACTTCGCGCAAAGTCATGTCAAAGACAAATATAAAATCGGATTTAATGATAACGTCAAAAGTTAGATAATTCTGTTTATCCGTTTTTTCTGTGATGTTCATTTTTTAGCAATATCTCTATTTTTGTCCATCCTTTTTGTAAAAATAAATTTTAAACACTATAATCTTGGTTTACCTCTTCAAGCAGTTATAAATAAAAGCTTACATTTTGTCGCACGGTCAATTTTAAATAATTACAATACAAATAAAGGCACGTGACATAAAAAAACGACGCATTATTTTAGAATGATCGTATGTTTAAAACGATAAGAAAAAAAATAAATCTAACCAAATCCTAAAAATCAAAAAAGACCAATAATGTTTGATTTATAATTCAAATTTTGATTTGTTCTACTTTTTAATACTTCACATCGCCCTACTATACAGTATACTGTATATATATATAAATATGTATATATGTCTCTCTCTATATATATATATATATATATACTGTAAATGTTTTCATTAAACATACAGGGTGTCCCAGAAGTCGTGCACCATTCAAGTTTTATAAAATCTTTCAATTTCTTCCAAGCATAAATTCCAATTTGACTGTTGCATTGTGAGTTTCTCAATCATATTAAAAAAATATTATTTAATCAAATTCACCAAATCAAATCAAATTTGAAACATGGAAAAAAATTCAGATGAGTATATGCTGCGCTACTTCTGGAACACTATGTATATATGCAGTGGGGACAATAAGTATTCAATACATGCTGAAAAATTTAATTTTTCTTTATTTGAGATACTTGCAAAAAGAATTTTAAAACCAAATTATGTCAATGTAAAGTTTTATGTCGTGGTGAGTATTTTACTACTCAAAAAGCCAACAAAATCATTTTGTAAAAAAAATTACAAGGAAAAATGTAAAATTGCTAGAATAAAAAGCATTCAATACATAATATTAAATGAATGTGTTAGACAATAATTGATTTTGATTTCCTTATTCTCTTTTTTTTTACAAAATTAAGATGGTGTAAAAAATAACTAGAACATTCTATCATTGAGCTGATACGTGTGCACAGTGTATTTTCCTGTTTACAATGTTTTACTGTTATTTAGCTTTTTGGATTATGCGTAAGACCAAAAAACTTAGTATAAACATTCGAAACAAGATCTTAGATTTCCATAAAAGAGGTAAAGGTTATAGATCAATTGAAAAACAATTTAATGAGCATCCTTCAACAGTAGGCTCAATTATAATAAAATGAAAAAACATCATTTCACTGTCAATCTTTCAAGAACGGGTGCTCCAAAAAAATGTCGAATCGAGCATTGAATAAGTTGACCTGAATTGTTTTAGATAATTTTCAAGTTACCCGAAAAGAACTGTTACGAGAATTAGAAACAGTGGGAATCAATGTTTCCAAAGGTACAGTGAGTAATGCATTGAAGGAGCGTGATCTTCAGTCCTATAGAGGAAGGAAAACTCGTCTTCTGACCAAACGTCACGTCAATGCACGACTTGAGTTTGCAAATAATTTCTTGTTCAAAAACCTGCAAGCTTCTGGGACAACATCATTTGGTCTAATGCAACCAAAATTGAGTTATTTAATCATAGTTACCAACGTCAGGTTTGAAGAAAGAAGGGAGAAGAATAAACCAAAGAACACGATCCCAACTGTAAAATTCTGGAGAGGAAATGTAATGATTTGGGGTTGCTTTTCTTCCAGGGGAACAGGCATAATTTGCGTAATTAAAGAAGATATGAATGGTGCCATTTATCAGGATATTTTTGAAGAAAATCTGTTTGAATCTTTTAAAATGTTGAACTTGAATGCAGACTGGGTATTCCAACAGCATAATGAACCGAAGCATTCTGCAAAAGTGACAAAGAGATGCTTTGTACAACATAATGTAAACATGTTGCAGTGGTCCAGATAGTCACGTGACCTCAACCCAATTGAAAATTTGTAGAGGGAGCTAAAAGTCATGATCAGCAAACGACAGCCCAGAAATTTAAAAAATTTATAACAAATATGTAAGAAGTAATGGTCTAAAATTCCTTGGAAGATGTGCCATAATCTCATATCGAACTATAGAAAACGCTTGCATGCAGTAATAAGCAACAAAGGGATACGCGACAAAATATTAAATGGTCATTTAATATTATGTATTGAATACTTTTTATCCTGACAATTTCACATTTTTCGTTGTCGTTTTTTTTACAAAATGAATTTGTTAGATTTTCAAGTAGTAAAATATTCACCACGATACAAGCTTTATATTGGTATAATTTGATTTAATAAAACAAACTGTCGTTTATGCAATAACAGCATTTCAAGTTTACGCCACATCGCAATTATCGTCGCCACATCGCCAAAAGCATTATTGCTTCCAGAAGATCTTGCTTAGTTGATGATCTCTGATCATTTAAAATAAACTTCATTGACGAGAATAGCCGTTTTACTGAAACCTGAGTAACAGGCATAGCACTTAAAATTTTGGCTGTTGTTCGAAGCGGCTCTTCCAAACTCATAATAATTTTCCAAATATTTTCTCCTTCTAGTCTTCCAGTTTGAATCATTTTTTCTGTATTACTGTCTAATTCTTGCATAACCTGATAAAATGCATTTTTTTTACTTAAAAGTGCAAGTTCCGGGCTATCTTCTTCGCTAAAGCAAATCTAATTCTCCTTCAAAGTCATCCTCTTCAGATGCAGGCAAAGATGTGGAACTTCTGATGATGTCGTTGACTTGTATGCTTTCGGCAGCTGCATTTTTTGTGCTTGATGATTTGGAAATTGAAATGGAATAGTGATGAGATTTTAGTGCTACTTCCATCAGTCCTGCCTTTGCAACTTCCATTTGCTATTCAGAAAGTAGAATGCGGTACCTTGAATCAACAAAAACTCCAGCCAAAAAGAATTCGTTTTGAAATAAAGATAGTTCTCTCTTTTTCCATCGATTTGAGAATTCCTGTGCGGGACCAATTTGGTTGCCGGCACTGAAGTAACTCTGAATAGATTTACAGCACGTGTTTTATGTGGTTTATCCCTTTTGCCCAGTGTTCTATTTTTAAAACATTTAACAAGGTAAAAATTGAAAAGGACAAAGAATTTTGCACTAAAATTGACTGAGTTTTTATTAATCTCACAAACTTTTGTGAATTATTGCTCACTTTGTCAGGTGCATTTGCCTTCTTTTCAATTTGTAGCCCATATTTTTTTCTAATTTCAATCCCATAATCATTCTTTTCTAACCCATATTTTTGTCTTTTATTACATAATTCATAATTTATTCTTTTCTTTACATAATTTACATTCTTTTCTTTCTTTACATTCTTATTTACATAATTCATAATTCATTCTTTTACATAATTCATTCTTTTCTTCACTTACTTATAATCAATTTAAGAAGAAATTTAAACTTTTTTTAACTTGTCAATATTAAATAAGATGCCACAACAGTTTGATGAAGTCAGCTGGCACATGGAAATTTATTTAATAACAACTAATATTGCTATTTAATCTTCATTGTTTTTCTAAATGTACTGTGTTTTTGTAAGTGTGCTGCTGTGTTTTTCTGATAAAAAAAAAAAAATTTTTTTTTTTTTGTCCCACTATTTAGAGGGAGGCAGTTGACTAGAAGACCGTATGGTCATTTCGCTGCCTTCCTGTGCTTTCGAAAACTTTTTTTTTCACATATATTGGTGTATTTTTTGTTTTGAAGCACAAAACAATTAAATAGATTGATTGATTGATTGATTGATTGATTGATTCTAACATATATTTTTCTATTTCATTACGTCACATATGTCTCTTTATTACGTTTAATGCTCTTGGTATAAATTTTGTTTTGGATTGCATTATTATTTTTATTCCGTTGCAGCTGACGAAATTATCAATAGTTTACAAACGCTTGTCCCATTACTAAAAACTCGGTCAACTTCAGCTCATAATTATTTTTTCTGATTGATTTCTATTGTTGACACGGCTTTCCCAATTTTTATTCCTTCTAATCCTTTGAAGGTAAAAACTATTGCTATCTTTCTTTCAGACTATAACTCACTTTTTAATTTTTATATTAGCACCCTTGAAGTAAGCCCATTTAGGCCACTGCTATGCCCGCAAAATTGGTATGGGTAGGCATACCATATTTCCAAAGGGGAAAACCGGGCCGCTCGTTAATAGAAAAAAATTCGTTTCTAAACATATTGGTCTCTAAAAAACAAGATTTTCACTTGAAATTAATCTGGGTTTTCATGATTTTTGTTTCTAAAAACAAGTGTTTTCAAAAAAATAAGTCTTCACTTTGAATCAGTTTCTGATTTCTGGCAAACCGGCTGGGACAAAACCCGAAAAATTGGGATGTATTGTAAGCCTAGGTATGGGTCCCTGCAGGATGCCTTCACAGGGCCCTTGCAGCTCTGCATAGCATTATTGGATAAGTTGCTAATAGAATAACTGTCTGTTAATTTTTGATGTACTTATGTCTAACTTTTGTATTATAACTTTTAATGTTTATGTATTACAAATTGCAGTAAACAACATAAAAGAGAAACCTCCAGATAAGCATTGGACCATCCAAGTGGTCGAGAAATAAATGAGGGAGTCATTGAATGCAGCGTGAAATTTTCTTTCTGCCAGATTGTTGAGTAGTTTCAGCGTAGCTAGCACAAACAGGGGTCCTGATCTAAGTCTTTCTTGGTGGGCATTTGAAGCCTCATTTAAAAGGCCATTCAGTATAAGGTCCGGGGATGACCGGTAAATTTCACCCCGGTGAATCACTAGGTAAAAAGGTTAGGGTTAGAGTCGTGGTTTTCGTCGACGAAGAAAAATTTCAAAGTTTCTAATTAAATTTGGGAATTTACATGACTTGGGTGGAATTTACCGGTTTAGAATTTAGCTAGAACTAGTCAGGGTCCAGATTACCTCGGTTACACATGGTGAGTGACGCTCCTAGTTGGCAAAGCTTAACTGGTTGGATGCTTGAAAGTATGAGAAGGTGGTTCGTTGGAGTGGGACGCAAGTATCTTATGACAATGTTCAAGGCGTCATTCAAGGCGCTGTCTATGAGGCATGTGAGAGCGCTGCCAAACCAGACAGGTGCGCAGTATTCAGCTGTTTTAGGCTACAGGTAGAACTGCTGTGTGTAATATTTCGGGACCACAGCCTAACCTATGTCTGAAAGTTGCCTCAGTAGTGTCATGCGTAAAGATAGTCTTTTGTGAAATGCCACAAAATGGCGACTACAAGATTAATGTTTTTGCTTTCACTTTTATAAGCTACTCTTCAGCTAGGTTCATACAAAATCAGCTTAGGCTTACGTTAATTTGGTAAAATATTTGCACTGTAGTGACAAAATTGCAGTACAGTTGACATCACTATCATTGAACCAACGGTCCAGTATTAAGACTTTACATCTTTAGAAAATGTGCTCAAAGATGAGATTAAAGATCTTACACAAATTGACAAATTTTAAATATAGCTTTTAATAGTTGATATAACAGCAAAATACGACATGCTTATACATAGCCGATGTTTGTTAGAAAAGTTTATCTCTTATTGCGTTTTTAAAAGCACTAAAGAATTGTTAAAGTAAGAAGCTTTAGATAAAAAAATATGCCGTTTAACATTATTAAGATCAAATAAGTTGTTCATTGTTAAGTAAAAATTGCATTATTTTCTTTATGATTACAATAACCCTTTATTTCTATTGTAATTTCAATACTTGTTACGTATTTCATAGTTACCTTAAAATGTAAATAAACGCGCTTTGTTGTTCTATATTATTACTTAATGAATCTTTTTAATAAATAAAAATAAATTGATTTTGTGCTCTCCTTTTGCATTGGTTTTTAAATTTTTTTCTCTTTTTCGCTAACGCGAGTAACATTCAGTCACCTTCAGCTAGAACCCCAATTCTTAAACTGGGGACGTGAAAGGTTCAGTAAGGGGACGCAAGCACGTGGAGCAAACTGAACTGATAGCTGCGATATTTTTTTTGTCTTCATTTTAATTTCAAAGGAAAATGAACGTTTTAGACGCTGATGCTAAGCGAAGATTTCATTATTTTTAATTTCTTTTAGTCTTTACGTTGATTTTGGGACAAAATTGGAGGGTTTTGGCACCCATGTAAGGTGAAGACATTTTTTAAAATCTTCACCTTGATTTTGGGACGAAAATGGAGAGTTTTGACGCCGACGGAAAATGAAGACTTTCTTTACTCCTTACCTTGATTTTGGGGAGAAGATGGTGATAATTTTGTTTTTTGTTTCTGCCTTCAAGGGGAGCGAAAGTTTTGCTTGCATATAAAACGTGAAGATTTTGCTTACATGAAGAAGAGAAGCGAGTTTCATTTACGTGAAAAAGGAGGCGCATCTCATAACGTTTAAGAACCCCTGAGCTAGAAAAAAATGCTTGCCGCTGTCATGGCTTTTTTTACAAGCGCCATGGAATGAACATAAATAATAAGTGTTTTATAAGGTCATAAAAATGTTTATTGTTGTCAGACTATTAGATTAAAGCATTAACGGTCTTGAGTTATCAGTTTGATTTGTATACAGTTGTATTTGCTTTATCAGAATAAATCCGATCGGCAATTTTTGGCAACATTATTATTCTTTAACTCAAAAAAAATTACATAAGTTCTAAACAAATTGTTGGAATACATAAAGTGTTTAATTAACAAAAGCATAGAGAACTTGCATTAAAAATATAATATTTTTGTTGCACTTTGTATACTAGCAAAAACGATTCTTTAAATTTATTAGTTTTTAAACAATATTCAATGTTGTTGTAAAAATAATCTTATTTTAAACTTGAAGATAATATCACTTTTATATACACTATGATTTTTTTAATTTAGTAGAGCCAGTGCTGCTCAATTGGGATTCAGGATATTTTTAGTGAGTTGGATTTAAGATCCGGAAGTTAGTGACTCAAGAGATTTGTCTCAGATTTTGATGGATCGCGATATTTTTAGTAAGGCAGAGTCAATATTTATCAACACAAATAATTTACTATTTTAATTAATTGTTTCAGTTAAAGGTAAAGCCGAGATCCACATGACTATTTTTCGGAGTCAAGATCAGATAGTAAGAGTCGGGAATCAGTGTAAGACAGATATTTTTTCTGAGTCGGAGCCAAGGATCAGAAAAATAGTTTTTCTTGCGTCGATGTCGGCTTCGGCAGTTGAATGTTTCAGACGAACTCGATCGTTTTCATAATTTTATTTTATTGTGAACATTTCATTGTAAAAATCTTATTTTATTGTGAACATTTCATTTTATGTTCTGCTTATTTTGTGTGTTGTGGTTATTTCTTTTTATCGAAAAAAAGTTAGAATCTGCTAGGAAAAAAATAGACTTCAGGAGTAATCTTGTCCTGAAAATATTTTTGCTCACTTAAATCACATAATTAGTTTTGTATAAAATAAAACTTTTTTTTTTCATTAAGAGAAGGTGGTTAAGAAATGCTGATTTTCATTTACGGGAGTTACTTTGTCCATACATATTATAAATACAGTTGGTGGAAAAGTTAAAAGCTGCTTTATGTGTGCGCTTCCTAAGTATGATTTTTAAACCAGTGATTTTATAAAATTTAATTGTTTTAAGGTAGCATGATCGAATGGTTAGAGCGCCGTGATTGTGATTGACATGATCACGATTTAGAACCTACTCGCGCCATTTTGTTGTGTCCTTGGGAAATACACTTTACGGCACTTTTCCCTGCTTGGTGGTCATGGCAAGCAGTTTTAAATTAAAGCCATATCTCTATTAAATTACAAGCGGACAGAAATATCTTGGCATCTCCAGAAGCAGGTTAGGGTAATTGTTTACCCTATATATTAGCTCCTTCGTTGCTTTCCTTCGAGTGAGGAGGATAAACATAGATGTATAAAAAAAAGGTACGAAATAATCTGTAGTTTATTAATAAATATTAATGTAAAGCAGGGGTGGGCAAACTTTTTATCCGAGGGCCACATTTACTGTAAAAGTTGAATTTATTTACAGGCCGCAGCACAGTGATTTCTAAGAAAAAGGTAATCACTTTCAATCAATGTCCACAATCTACATTTTCGTCCCAAAAACGAAGTAATCCTAAATTTTGGACGTTGATTGAAACTGATGACTTTTTTAGAGATAACTACGATCGAAAGCGAAAAGAGTAAAGTTATTTACTTGAAGCTTTCCCAAGCTGTACAGAAGATCGTAGCAGGTCGTAGTTTTTCCACACTTGATCTAAAGCAAGTAAAAATTCCACAAAATGAAAAAATGTTAAGCAATCATGATGAATGAATGACAAGAGTCAAAACAAAGAACCTGAATTATTTCCGTGATCGTTTAATGATAAATAATTAAACTTTATACTTAAGAAAAAAAATAAACATATATAAAATAATTAAAATAAAGGTTGGTTCACATGTAGCGGAACCATAATTACCAATACAAGATTAAAATAGGTGGATCTTTTGTAGAAAGCTTCGCCAAAAAAAACACCCCGCCACCGCTGCGTTACTTAAAACGTGGCGGGGTGTTTTTCCCAAATCTTACATTTTTGCATTAGTGACGGGGGCTTTCTACAAAAGATCCAAATAGGTTAAAAAAATTTTACACAAATTTCTGCACGTGATCAAAATGTAAAAAAATTCCATTAGAGCATTTAAAACACGGATTTTGATAGCTTTCTTTCCTGGAACAAAACCGATCATCGATTTACTGAAGTGCATCTTCTACTTTAAACATCTACTTTGATAAAATTACTCTGTTGAGTTGAATCCAATTTTTAAAATGTTTCTTTTTTTAACATATAATGCAACAATTCATTAGACACATAGTTTTTTAATAACTGAAATTGCATAAAATGCGACTTCAGGTGTTTTTGATTTGAGTGCTCAATGCTATGATATAAACTACTCGTATTATACTAAAAAATTATAGTATTATATCCAGTGATGGATATTGGGTGGGGCGAATGCGGCAATTGTCTCGATCCTCCTTTTTTTTAGGGCCCCCCTCGAAAAGACCGCAAATAGTTTCATTTTGCAGTATATGTTTTTTTAAAAATCACTATGAAGTTGGGACGAAAAATGGGAAATAGGAGATTGATTTGAAGTAAAGACCATTTTTTTCTTTTTCTCTTTTTTTTTTTAGAGATCACCATGATTTTGGGAGAAAAATAGCAAAAAAAGAGATCAAATCGAAGGAAGACCTTTTTTTTAGAGATCACTATGATTTTGGGAGAAAAAAGGAAAATACGAGATCAAAGCCCTTTTTTTTTTTAGAGAATATCAACTTTTGCAAAATCCTTGCCTCGGGCCCCTAACCTTGAATATCCACCACTGATTATATCATAGTGTTGAACACTCGAATCAAAAACATCTCAATTGCTTTGCATAATCAAGTTAAATATTACCTGCGTCAGGATAGATATCTATGGCACCTATCTGTACTTGCTGCTGAGTGAGCAGGCCTGTGTAACCAAAGAGATTTTTTAATTCAATTGATGCTTCTGGCTCCACATCAGATTGTGGTGGAGAATCAGACATTACTGTCAACAAAGTTTTATTGAAAAGCTTTAAAAATCTATAGCAAAAGTAGCACTTATTTGTACTCTTAAAGACTTGTTATTGTATAATTCAAGGCAAAATATATATTTTAGGATTTAGTATTCAATCCTTAAATTTTTAAGATAATTCATAAATATCTTTTATTTTACATATACAATGGCATTTGCTCTTTCCCTCTTTCTACTTACATTTACAGATAAAAAATTGATCAATAATTTTATCAAAAGCAAAACTACACGTAAAATTTAAATATTCTTAAAAACCAAGAGTCTAAATTAACTGTTTTGTTAGAAACGGCACACCAAGCCGTTTATAGTCTAATACAAATAGATTCTATTTACTGTATACAAGAAAAAATTATTTGAATAAGAATACATTTGTTTTGTTTAAATCAGGCGCCGGAAGCGGAGAGGCAGGGGCAATTGCCCCCCTGCAATTTTGACCCCTTCAAATTGACCCTGTTTTTTCAAAAAAGAGGGTACAGAAACTTAACCAAAATATTAGATCGATCGAAGGTAAAGGCTTCTATTTTGTTTTTTAATGTACCTTAGATTTAGGACAAAAAATAGGTTTAATCGACTTGAATAAAAGGGGTGACCTATTTTTTTAAAAATCACTACGTTTTTGGAACAAAACTAAAGGTTTTGGACACTGATTGAAAGTGTGATCACAGTTGTTTTTTGTCCTAGTAATTACTTAACCGTTAACTTTGCGATTGTTAAAGAAAGTCGGGTACTGGTTAAACAAGCAGACTACCTGGCGTATGCGGTCTACCATCTGGTTGAGTATGTAGTCTACAATAAGGTGATGTCTACAGTACAAACATCTTATACGAAGTTAAAAAGAACATTTATTTTGTATAATTAAAAATTTAGAAATTAAAAAAGAACAAAGTAGACAGATTTTTGACCGATAGAAGACCGCATATTTAACAAGAAACTTGTTAGTAGACTTCATGCTTAACTTAATTAGTAACAAAAGTCGTAAATGAAAGCGATTAATTCAGAAGTCTTGCCGGCAAAGCAAATTTTTGACGCTACAAATATTACAGACAACTTTTGAATAAACAATTTCTAGGTGTATGTTATATTGTTGTACACAATAAACTTCGGGTATTGTTTGATTGGTTTATATTCTAACATTTCATAAAATAGGCTACCAGTATTTTGAAAACATAACTATAATCTACTCATATGTATCTTTGTAATAATAATAATAATAATACATTTGTTTTCCCCTTTAAGATGTAACAAGTATGCCATAACTGATCATTACTTTTAAACTGTATAGAAAACGCTAAAATACTATAACTATTAAATAATAATAAATTAAGTGCTACTGAAGCAGATGATTATCTTTTTCATGTTAATTGTTGGTTATGATAATTTCATTTGAAAGCTAAACTTAATTGATGCTGAACTTATAGCGTTCTCCTTAGTTTACAGAATAAAGTGCTTACTTTAAATAACCTTCTTATTAGCTCTTTTTGATCTAACTAAAACAAAAGCTATATTTTTGTAATATTTACAAATGTGCTGCAATAAAATGCATTTCTGACTACTTTAGATGAAAAAAGATTTAAATATTATATTTCATTCATTTTTTTAAAAAGATAAACAAGTATCCAGTAATTAAGATCAAAAGCCAGAAAAACTTCCACACCATCCAAACACTACTCACTTAATTTTAAATCAGACAGTTTTGTTGATACTTCACCTGACTAATTCTATTTGAATAAGATTTAACTGAAGCTGACTTGTGGATAGTTAAAATTGATTTGAAGTTGGTTTGATAGAAAAATTTTTAGCAGGTAACTTATTATTGTGGGCTAAAATAAAAAAATTGAATTAGGATAGGTATCACAAGCAATCGTCGTAAAATCGTCATTCAAAAGGGTTAATTGATCCGCCGAATTTTTTAATAAAATATGCCTGACTCAAAAGATAGAAGCAAAAGAAAAAGACAAACTGAGCATTTGCCTTATAGATGACTAAAACCTGGTACTGTTTCTTTCGTTGTTAAAAATCATTTATGATATTATGTAAACAATTATGTACCTTCAAGAAACCTTTCAAAATCAGGTTTAATGATAAATCAGCAATGTCATAAGTTCATAATGTGAACAGTTTTTAAAGTTGGACAATTTAAGAAATTTTTAAGGTAATAGAAAACTTTTAAAGCACAGTTTTGTCTCCACGAGTAGTTTAGAAGAAAACTTTTCGTGTCAATTGTGCCGGATCTGTGGTGGATCTGTGATGGATCTGTGGTGATTTTGTCGTGGGTCTGTGGGTGGATCTGTGGTGGATCTTGTGGTGGATAGTTTAACAGCGGCTTATTGCGAATAAACTTAACCCTAACCCTAGCTCTAACCCTAACCCTGGCTCTAATAGGAACCACAAGTTTGATTCCCTGGCAGAGCGACGCAGTCGCGTCTAAACGCTAGTTCGATTCTTGCTCAGAGCAACGCAGTCTCGTTTAAACTTAACGTGTGCTGAGCAACGAAGTTGCAGGTTCGATTGTCACCCAGCGCAACGAAGTCGCATTTAACTACAGCCTCGTTTTTTAAGCTGAGCAACAAAGTTGCGAGTTTGATTTTCACCATGAGGACGCAGTCGCGTTTAGACATAACTTACGTTGAGCAACGAAGTTGCGAGTTTGATTTTCACTTAGAGCGACGAAGTCACGTTTAAACATAGCTTATGCCTTACAACGAAGTTGCGAGTTTCATTTTCACCTAAAGCGACAATGTCACGTTTAAACATAGCTTATGCTGAGCAACAAAGTTGCGAGTTTGATTCTCATGTAGGGCGATGAAGTCGCATTTAAACACATTAGCTTTTACTTAGCAACAAAGTTGCGACAAATTACGGGTTTGATTCTCACACAATGTCGTCAGAAATTTAGATGTTTTTTTAATACAAGAACACGTCAGTAATCTTATCAAAATGTCATTCTAAACTTTCAGCTGTCTTTATATTGCAAGGACACGTCAGTAATCTTGTCAAAATGTTATTCTAAACTTTCAGCTGTCTTTCTATTGCAAGGACACGTCAGTAATCTTGTCAAAGATTTTATTCCAAACCAGAGGTGACGAGCATAAGGCGCGGGCCGCATGCGGCCTGCAAAAGAATTTTGTGCGGCCCGGAAAGCAATAAAGCGAGACCAGCAGTCTTGAACTTTCTTTAACCCACTTCTAATTTTTGCGATGCGATATCAACAGCTGATAGCCCAATTGAATTATGCGAATATCACACAGGAATCATACAAACGTAGTACAAACCTTTTATCTATTTCAGGACTCAGCTGTTTAATAAAATTATCTTTTGTTATTTTTGATGATGCTGATCATGATGATATTTTATTCATGCTTAGTAACATTATATGCAATGTACAGTACTATGAAGCATGAAAACGAAACGCGACACAACAACGAACGTTAAACACGCAAAAAGTATAGAGAGAGTTGAGAAAGAGAAAAAATGAGAAGCACGCCCGCGTTACCTTAAATTCAAACTAAATATTAGTATTTAAAAAGACGAAAAAGACAAAAAATGTGCAGTGCAATAACGGTTATGTAAATCATTGTCAGGCACAACCGCCCTTTATTGCTAACTATGAATTTAGCTCAACTGAGTATGGTGAGTAAAGAAAACCTCCCAAAAAGAAACCTCACCAGGTCTGGAAACCTTTTTGTTAAATTGATAAAACTCTTTTCAAAAAATGTTGTATTTTTGTTAAAATCAGCGCGTCTTAAACTCCGCAGGTAGCTTGCGCGGGTTTTGCTTATTCATGAGTTTCTTAAAAGAGCTTTACAGTGCGAGAACGGACAGAGTAGCGATAACAACGTGCGCTTGTTTTCGTGCAAGAGCCAAATATACGTATAATAACTTGAGTTGTTTTGCTTTTCCATTTGAATAAGCTGAGTAAGTCGTGTATGTATTTTTGTTAATGAAAATAATAAATTCTTAATACAAAAAATACAATAAAAAGCTATATGGGGCCAGTTGGACTACGGTCAGTTGTCCTGGACTTCGTTGCGCTTGATGCTATATCTGCGGCCCACCGGTTGGGAAACACTGCTATATATTAAACAAAATTTTACTGATTTTCTAAGTTGTTATTCGTTATTCTGTTTTTTTTTTTAAATCAAAATTAGCAGTTTATTTCAATATCTTCAGGAAAGAAAAGAAAGATTGCAGAAAAAAAAGAATTTTTCAAAAAGATTGGACTGATATGTTTTTCTTTATCTATAAAAAAGGAAACCGTTTTGTTTAAAGTGCAAAAGGCCGCTAGCAGTTATGAAAAAAGAAAATTTAAAACGTCAGTACGAGACCAACCATCCCGAATTTAAAAACTTGGATGCGGAGCTCAGAAAAATGAAGAACTTAAGAAAAATTTGTACGCGCAACAAAGTTTCATGACTTCCTTTTGCAGCACAAATGACGATGTGCTCACTGTGAACTATGAAGTATCGGAATTGATCGCTAAAAAGCTTAAGCCGTATGACGATGGGGCGTGAGCCAAGGAACTACTTGTAAAAGCAGCTGAAAAGTTGCCTCTAAAGTCAGTTCATTTGTACCAGAAACTGAGTTTGTCCCGGCCCACTGTTTGTAAACGCATTAAAGAAATGGGTCAAGATATTGCAGATAATCTCAAAAAGAGCAGAGAAAATTGTTAACTTTTCCGACTGTCTCGATGAAACAATGGACATCAAAAATACCGCGCAGCTGGCAATATTTTTTTGAGGGGTTACATCAGATTTTCAAATTAATAAAAACTTGCTGTCTCTAGAATCGATGCACGAAACTACTCGCGGAGAAGACCTGCTTCAAAAGCTCCTTCAAACCTTAAGCAAGTTTAATTTGTCGTTAGATAAGCTACGTGGTGTTGCTACTGATGGCGCACCAGCTATGGTCAGAAAACAAAAAAGAATGATATCATTGTTGAAGAATGAAATGGATGCAAGAGGAATTAGACATGATAGATTAGTATTTTTTCATTGTATTGTTCACCAACAAAGCTTTTGTGCAAAATCTGTGAAGTTACGAGATCATGGGTATCAGTGGTTACAGACTGTATTAACTTTATTAAAAAAAGAGACCTAAACAACAGCATATTTAAGCAAGTTCTCGGAGACTGATTATGATGATCTTCTTTATTTCTGTGCTGTTCGTTGGACGAGTTGTGGGAATATGCTTGGGCGTTTTCATTTTCTTCTGCCAGAAATTATTGAGTTTACAAAATTTGAAAAAATGTCCTTTGACTGAGCTGGAGGATGAAAACTGGTTGTGCGATTTAGGATTTATGGTGGATATCACAAAGCATTTAAGCAACTTCAACGTGCAACTTCAAGGACCAGATCAACTACTGCACTCGATGTTTTCCAAGATCAAATCTTTCACGTCAATGCTAAGCCTATGCGAAAATCAATTGAAAGATAACGATTGCACGCATTTTCTCAAATTGAAAAAATGCAATCCAACTTCTTGTGCTCAATAAGCTTTGGAATGATCCAGTCGTTTGGAAAGCTTCAATGCTAAATTTCAGGATATCAAAACCAAACAGCTGGAGCTTGATATCTTTTCTATCCCCTTCAATGTTACACCTGCTTCTGCACCCTCAGAGCTCCAACTAGAATTTATAAAACTACAAAGTGATGACACACTGAAAGCAATGTATATAAACAAGCTGTTGCTTGAATTTTATCGTGTGTACGTATCAAAGAAAGAGTTTTAAAAACTTGAGAGGTAGCACTCTGAAATGGTCATCTGTTTTTGGAAGCACATATCTATGCAAACAAGTTTTTTCTGAAATGAACATCACAAAAAGTCGTTACAGGTCAAGGCTAACAGACGAAAATCTTAGTATGCGGTTGAGAGTTGCCACATCGTCAGTTTGTTCTAATATTAAGCGCTTAGTAAAGCAAAAAATTTCCTAATTTCTCACTGAGCAAAAAATTTTATTAAATGCTTTTTTGTTATTTTTAAGTGTTTCATGCTTCAATATTGCGTTAAATAACTTCAGCTATATGGTTCGCATGGGTTTTTATTACTTTCGTTTGTTGTTCGTTTCTGTTGATGAACAATTTTGTTCGTTTTTAATAGGTTTTATTAGTGTTGTGCGTTGACGGCGTTAATTTAACGGCGTCAAATGTCGGCGACAATTTTTTGTTGACGATGACGCAAACGCCGTAAAAATTCGATTGACGGAATAGATGTCGCCGACAACTTTTTGCTTGTTTTTTGCGTCAAGCGTTAAGCGTCAATTATTTTTTGCAAGGCGAAAATATATACAAAAATTTTTCAAGCGCTGACTCCAATGGCGCATTTTCATTTAAGAAAAAAAGTTACGAAAGCTACGTGTAAAAACAGATTTAGACTATGTCAAATAAACTACTTGCAAAAACACGATAAAGTTTTAAAAGGGTTCTCACGAATTCTTGCTTTGTAAATGCAGCTGCTTCCAATTGCTAAAAATGTTCTCAAGGATCACAACTTTGCTTTCTAAAAGTTTTTAGAAAATCCACCTGCTGGAACTTAATTAAAAGCCGCAAAATCAAAGAAGCGCAGCTGAGGAGCTTAAGCGCAGTTGTTTTTATTAAGGGCACGATAGCAACTTTATTTGTTTTCGCAGGATGTTGTTTGAACCCCCCAAAA
Organism: Diplosoma virens; assembly: GCA_963680785.1. NCBI lineage: Eukaryota > Metazoa > Chordata > Ascidiacea > Aplousobranchia > Didemnidae > Diplosoma > Diplosoma virens. The sequence continues at coordinate 5,640,352 of OY796886.1, read as the reverse complement.
AAAAGATATGCGTGATGCTTTGAAAGTGTTCTAGTCCCAACACAGTTGGCAAATTCAATCAAACTAAAAATCACATAATTGTGGTCTGTGGAAAATGTTAGCAAAACAGAGACTCATAACACAGAAAATTGTTATTAGAAAAATAAATTTTAATTTTTGTTATAGAGCAAACAGACTAGACTACTAAATAAATAATTTTACAGTATAGTTAATTTTCATATTATTAAAACTACGAAAATATTAATTGCAATTTCAATATAGTCTGTATAGATCACAATAGTAGACTTCGACCGATATCCAGCGCTATCCATAGTAAGTGTTAATGCAGACTCGAGTTCAGTCAAGGTTAAATTTTTTAACTAAAATTAATTTTTCCGTCAATGTCTTTAAATCAAAAGTTGCTTTATTTTCGTTGCCTTACGTAATTGTTTTCGCTGTTTACATCATATAAAATTGTCTTTTCCCATCAATACCTCTTAGATCATATGTTGCTTTATTTTTGCCTTACGTAATTGTTTTCGGCAATGACATCATCAGAAGTTAGTTTTTTCAATACTTTGTAGACCAAAAGTTACTTTATTTTTTATTGCACTACGTAATTCTTGCCGATAATGGCATCATTTAAAGTTGCTTTCTCGTCCCGCCTCTCTCCGCGTGTTATCTTAGTACGAATAGTCGGACCTTCGTGGGCCATTTTCAAATCAAACGCAAACGTCAATCTTGTTTGGGAGATTGTGAAGCGATTTCAGTTAGTAAGTGTTCGTGTGTTGTGTTAATTTTTGAATTTGTGTTTATTTTTGTTTTATAAGTTTTAATATAGAAAACCGTATTCATCCAAGGTGCGCGTATTTTCATCCCAACTTCACCGCAATAGTAAGAATGACGTTTGCTGAAAATACATGTACATTGTACACAACCAAATAAATTTTTTTGTCCAGTTGACTGTTGTCAAAATTTGATAGCTTTCTAAGTTTAATTTTTTTCTAGTTGATCAAAAAATTGTCTCCTGATTCGTAACCCAGCGTAACCTCTTTATAAAAATGTGTTTCTTAAATTCAATGCTTTTTAAATTAGTGATAGGCCAGACTAAATTGACAAAAGGTTTTATAGCCTTCGATTAGGCATCCACAGTGTTTCTGAAGATTGGTATTCAATTTTATAAAAAATATCATAAACCCGTCGAAGAAGCTTCTAAACTATCTTATAGAAACAATGTTTAATGATTAGTAATTTATAATTGTAGATTTAGCAATATCTCGGCATCTTCGAAAGCTGGTCGAGGTAATCGCTTGCCTTAAGTATAACGCTTCCGCCGTTGTCTAGCGAGCTAGGAGAATAAATGGAGATAAAAATAAATAAAAAATAATAAGAAAATAAAAATTTACTCGCTATTACAGACATAGGCGATGGCATGAAGGACAAAATGCGGCCAACGGATCTTTCTAAACTGACAATTGAGATGTGACAGGTATAATCAAACTTTAAAAGACCCAGGCGTTTACGAAGAAAAAAAATATAGTTTCGGTAGAGAGGTTATTTTTTTGTACCATAAAATTGCTATTAAAAGCAGCCATATTGGATTTAACATCTTTTTTAAATAATTTATTTATTTACATATTAAAGAAAAAACAAAAAACAAAAAATTAAATAAACGTTTTCTGCTAACTTTAGCCCTCTTCAGGTTTTTATATTGAATATAGTCTTCCTGACTTTATTTCGATTTAAATAGAGAAATTATTTGTTAACGCTGACAAAGTAATTTTATACACGACGAAGACAGATTTTTTCGGAACTGTAAACACATTAGCGGTAGCTAAACGAAGCAGAAAAAAATAAGTGGATTTTAAAGACTGCAAACACATTGGCGATGAATGAAATTACTTGAGCAGATTTTTTTTTAATTTTAGTAAAAATGATGTTCCATTGGCATATAATTGGCGATTTAAATTAGAACTGGACTTTCTTATTAAATATTACCACAATAATTCGATTAATTACCACAATACACGCTAAATTTCCATCTTGGCTAGCTGTGCCGCCCATCATCATTACGCAGCCTAATCATGCACTGGTTATTTAATCGCTCAGTTTGTTTGATAATATTATTATAATGTTTTTTTTTCTTTTTTACTTCTTATATCTTTACCTGATTAAGGTGTTGCGGTCATGCTTTCTACTGTCTTGTACTTTCACTTTCTAATTATCTTTGCATGTTTTAACGTCTGACGTTGTGCTGCTTCTTCCTTTTCTTAATCTTTTCAATATTTATAATTTTTGTGTTAAACTGTTTAATAATGATCGAGAATAAAAATGAATGAATGAATTCAATGAATGAATGAATGATCTAAATTATACTAACAAAGAACGTAATTTTGCTGTTACTTCTAACCTCTGTGCATTTAATTCAGATGTATTGTCTGCAGATGTAGGGAGCTATTCAGATACACAGCACTGAATTTTGTGGAGAACCTTAAAAGAAAGGTCAATAATAGCGAATTAATAGCATATTGTAGTTTTTGTTTTAACTTATAATCTAAATATTTAGAAACTTGTCAATTGAAAATTCGTAGTTTTCTGCATTAAATTATATCAATAGCCAATTGTTTGGGTGGCTGCTTTGTCTGGTGGCAGGCACAGGTGGATTGATAATTTTAGCGCAGGTACCAATTCCCGTTAAATTGAGAACACCTTTATTTAGATAGAATCACTATAGAAAGTCATTTTGAATCTTTCATTACACCATGACCTTTTTAAACAGTCCTCACTATGAAATTTAATGAAAAAATGGGCGATTAGAAAGTGAAAGATTTTAGGAGAAAAATTTTATTTTCTCAAAATTCCAGAACTTTTTTAGTGGCAATTGATTTTTCTCTTTATCATAACTAGCGCGTTTTTGCCCCCTCTCTTCCGTAAAATCGTTCTGCCCGGCGCATTTCGCAAGTGAATATGGTGTTTGTGACGTGCTGTAGAATTAATTGAATCTCAGGTCTATCATAATATTAGCCTATTACTTTTTGTTGCTATTTTTAGAAAAAGTATACGTTCGCTTTCATAAATAGTAGCTTTCAGTCAAATAATAATTTCATTAATAGTCTTGTAAACTTAGATGTTCTTTTTAAATCCCATTTTTATGGCTTTTATAAAAATCTGCTGTGTATCTGAATTGTTCGGCCCATGTTGTACTGTAGATCCGTGAAATAGTATTTACTTCAATGCAACTTTTTTTCTTTTACTGTTGTGCTTAGTTGTTACTAATGTTTTGTGTTCCTTGTTCGTGCGGGCTCTAAACCGGAAGTAAATAAATGAATAAAACAAGAGTAACAATCATTTTGTGACGCGTTTGTTTTGAAATTAAAGCATTTTATGACAATTCAAAAATTCCTAATTTTTCTGCCCTACTACATAATCTATGATTTTTTTGTAACAGTATTTTAATTTGTGGGATTGACGCTAATCTTGACGCTGACGCTGACACCGCTAACATTTTTGAGCGTTATTGGCGTAAATGACGCCGATAAGAATTTGAAGAGGTGACGCTGACGCTAACGCCGTCAAGATTTTTTGTTGACGGGCACAACACTGGGTTTCATAATATGACTAAAAAGTTATGCGGCCCGCTTACTCAGCGGTAACTGACAAAGTGGCCCGCATTAGCAAATAGGTTCGTCACCCCTGGTTTAAACATATATAGTAGTTTGCTATTTTCTTAGAAGAGAAAGAAAACAGAAAAGTGAGTGAGAATAGCGAAAACGAGAGAAGGTTTTCAACGAGAGAAAAAAAAATTTTAGAAATAAAAGCCGATAGTGACAAAGATTGATGGGTCTGGTGCAGAATCGGCCGTCATCTCTATTTGACTTCCTTCGTTTTCTCGTTTTCGGCATTATAAGTTGTTTTTTTACCACGACAACAGCAAACAACAGCATTTGTCAAGTTACACAATTTCTTTTTCAATATTTTCACGTATCTAAACACTCTTAAAATATAGTTTAATGTCGTGACAATTGATTTTTTTTGGTTAAATATTTAACAAAACCTAATGTTTTTGTGGGGGCCCATTTTGCACATGCTAACATTCACAGGTTTGTATTATGAATTTAACTTTAAAAATCAAGCATTTACTACGCAAACATTTCTTAATCATTTTCACATAACTAAAACACTATTAAAATATAGTTTAAAGTAAAGAATTGATTTTGTATAAATTCAAGAAAACGTAATGTTTTTGTGGGGCCCATATTCTGCACAAGTTATCAAGCGCAAGTTTCAATAATAATTTTTTTCCAAAAACACTTTTCAATAATTATGAAAGCCTTATACATTCTTAAAATATACTTTCAAGTTGTAGGAATTGATTTTGCTTCAAATTATGTAATAAAACTGAAATATTTCGTGACGGCCGATCCTGCACAAGCAAACGTTCGCGGGTTTGTATTATGAAGTTAACTTTAAAAATCAACCATTCGCTACTCAAACACTTGTTAATTATTATTTTCACATAACTAAAGCACTATTAAACTATAGTTTAAAGTTGTAAGAATTTATTTTGTATAATTATTCAACAAAACGTAATGTTTTTGTGGAGGCCGATTCTGCACAGTGCACACGCCATCAATTGGACGTTTTTATCATGAATTTAACCTTAGGAACAGCGATATGGTTCCAAAACATTTTTTAACTATTATTTTTACATGTATAAAGTATACTTAAAACATGATAGGAAGTTGTACAATTTTATTTTGTGTAAAATTATTTAAAAATTATAATGCTTTTTTGTTTATTGTTTTAAACCATTTAGTAGCTCAAGTTCGTAAGCGGCGTTGTAGAATGAATAGGAAAGCGGTATTGATGGCGAACGTGGTCAACACAGTTGTGGTTCAAAATTGACCCGTAACATTTTTTTGTGTCTGTTACAAACTTTGTTCGGGAATCCCAAAGGACCAGTTGAGCTAGGTAACCCGAATACCTGCGCTGAAACAAAGTTGTGTCTAAATTTTATTTTATTCTGTCTCAAGAAGTAGTCTTGCTATGAGCCTTACGGTTTATACAGTTGATTCAAACAAAAGCTCGGATTGGTTTCGTTAAAGACTCTTCTTCACAAGAAACAGAGACCACTTTCTCTAATAAGAACGAATGTATTACAAAAATCACGTCCGACGAAACTTCTATTCCACGCTTTGCCAAACTGCAAAGCGAAATCAACACTATAACTCGACTCAATCAACACAAATAATTCTACCTCTGTAGAACAAAACTGTCAACCACTGGCGCAAAATAAATTCAACACTCGTCGACCAATACAAAAACTAACGGGCCTCCCACGCCCAACCAAATTACTTCCACTCGAGTCGTCTCAAAATCACATCTCATCTTATAATAATTCGCTACGCATCGGCTTTATATAGAAACCAAAATTACTTGATGTAAACTTTCTCGTAAATTCGAGACTTAGGCAGAACTCCCTGGAGAGATCGTTATGCGAATATTCTACTACGTTGGAGATAGCAAAGCTTGAACAAAACATATTACGTCATACCGTCGAGCGAAAGAGAAAAAAGATACATGTATCGAGCAATAGAACAAATTGGACGTATATCGCAAACAGCGCTCAAAGAGCCGGATTTATTCTTTTTTAATAAAACTACGAATTGCTACAACGGGGATAAATTACATTATTACGATTGAAATTATGAATGAAGTGTGACAGTGTCCCAAAGCAGTCTCTTTAAGGCACTTTCTTTTGTTTAGTGGTCTAACAAACGGCTAGAAATAGTAGTTATCTATCTTGATCAACAACCTAAATTTGTGTTTAAAATTTAATGAAGTTCAATAAATTAAATGAAAAACTTCAAATGGACGCCAATATTCCACCTTAGCATCTCGGAAAGCATTTAGAAGTAATCACTTTACAATTGCTTTAATCCAGTGTTTCTCAACCCCGAGTCCGCGGATTGAGTCTGCGTAATGTTTTGATGAGTCTGCGAGCACATTAATTTTGTAAATTTTTGTTTAATTATTATCTGTACATGTTACGCACATTCCCATTTGTTAGGTATTATTCGTTATTGAGCTTCATCTTAATATTTCAAATAAGTTTTGCCGCCTTTTTCACGGTACCGAATTTTGTAATCTTGCGCATTAAGATGTCATATAAAAATTTAACAAGCTCTCTCAGAAGAAAATGTACTTTTGACCAGTCAGATATATGGTCCTGTGGTTAAAAGACGATTTTTAAGTCAGTTGGTTTGAAAACGTTTAGAAAAGTTAAGTTATTTAACTTAAGTTGATACTATCCAAGTTAAGATATTTAACAAGTTAATTTAATATCTATTCATGGCAAAACGAAAGCAGGTCTTTGCATATGATGATGATTACTTGAAGCTGGGATTTACTTCAGTTGAGGTAAATGGTGAAGTAAGGTCACAGCGTGTGTTGTGCTAAAAAGTCGTAGCCCACAGCTCTGAAAGAAGCAAATTTCGTCGGCAACTGGAAGCAAACCATGAAAAATTTGTCAACAAAACTCTTGATGTGTTCAAAGAAAAAGAAAACCAGGTAAAGCAAAGTCGCATTGATCGCCCAGCTGCTTGGGGAGGAGTAGCTTATTTTCACAATAAAGCAGTGCGTGCTTCTTTTTTTGTTTCTTGGAAAATTGCTCAAGAAAAAGCGCCTCATATAGCGGGAGAGAACTTGATTAAAGCAACAGCTGTGGAAATGGCCAGGATATTGTGTGGTGATGCTGTTGCTAATAAGCTAGCTATGGTTACTTTGTCAAACAACACCATCAAGCAGCGTATTCAAGAAATATCAGAAGATGTTCTGCAACAAACTATTGCTTCTGTAAGCACAGTGGAAAGCTTTGCTTGCAATTGGATGAGACAATAGAAATCGGAAGTGATGCACAGCTCATGGTGTTCGTGCGATACCTTGACACAAACGACTATACGGAGTAGTTTTTGTTTTGCCATTCACTTGCCAAACATACCACAGAAGAGAAAATATTTAAGAAAATGGGTTTGTTCTATAAAAAACATCAGGTTAAATGGTCTTACTGTGTGTCTGTGTGAGAGGATGGCGCTCTTTCCATGATGAGATGTAAAAAGGGCTTCATAAGTTTTGTGAAAAAGGAAAATAAAAACTTTTAGTTGTTCATTGTCTTCTTTACGGAGAAAATCTGGCAGCGAAAAAGATATAAGGAGACCTTGTTATATTTGTTAAAGAAGTGTTATCTGTGGTCAATTTTGTTAAACCTCGTCCTTTGCACACTCGCATACATCATGTATTGTGTGGTGAAATGGGGACTGAACACAATAGGCTTCTGTTCCATTCCAACAATCGTTGGGTATCGCGAGGAAAGGTGCGGGAGAGAGTGGCTAACCTACGAAATGAAATTAGCACCTTTTTAAAAGAACAAGAACATGAATTTTTTGATCGCTGTAGCGATGACAAATAGATTGCCAAGTTGCTTTTCTTAGCTGATTTTTTAGCCATGTGAATTAACATAATAGCTCTATTCAAGGAAAAGAAAAAAATTTTTTAGATGTATCAGAAGGCATTGATGCATTCAAAAATAAAATAAAATTGTGGATGCATCGAATGAAATGCATCGAATGCAGAGAATTGGGAAGTTCGCTGCTTTTCCAGCATTGAATTTATTTGTTTAGGAGAAAAATGTTGATTTGCACAGCATTTCACGAATCTTTCTTGAGCATCATAATGCATTTGTTTCTGAGCTGCATCAATATATTTCTTCTCACAATTATAACAAAATATTTAACTGAGTGTGAGGTTCGTTTGAGGTGTCAGCTCTAAAGGTTCATTTAGAAATGGGCTGCACTGTTGAACAGTTGATAGAACTGCAAAGTCGACAGATATGGAGACAAGTTTAAAATTGATTCTCTGACTCGTCGTCGTCGTTTGAAGGGTATCCACTCCAGGTCAGATACAAACAGGATTGGGGTCGAGGGTTTATTCTTTTACTATCCCAGGCTACTGTACTGCCTGAATTAGATGCTGGCAGTGATGTTGTTAAGCCAGCATCGAGTTTCGTCATCCAAAACCGTCAGACATCGGGCTCCATGTGGTGCCCGATGTATGGGACACGCTATTAAAACGTGGCCTGCGGTTTGCTCAGAGGCGCCACACTCGCAATTCGGTGAAGGAGCGAGACTCCATTTGTTTATGGACGAATGGAATCGCCCAACACCAGTCCTCAGGCGGTTGAGCTTAACCCAAGCTGTTTGGGGCAAGCTCATTCCAATAGGCCTGGAACTGTTCCTGGGTATTAAAACACGGAGCCTGGAAGTATTTTCACAATATTCTGCATTCCATTTATAGTTTGTCCATTCAGAAGCGCGGATGCCAAGTCTGGCAAGATTGTCCAAAAGATTCCGCGCAGCTGGCACAAACGGGCGTCTGGATCTTAGTCTAACTTGGCCAGTATCTGAGGACCCACTTAAAAGACCTTACAAAAAATGATCAGAGTCCAGAGATCCACGGTGATCCAAGGAGAGTGTCGCTCCCATTCGGCGAGGCTCAGCTGGCTGGATGCCTGAAAGTATAGGTAGGTGTTCCGTTGGAGTGGGACGCAGGCATCCAGTGACTATGCGCAAGGCGTCGTTCAAGACACTGTCGATGAGGCGAGCGTGAGTACTGGAACACCAGATTGGCGCGCAGTACTCAGCTGTTGAGTAGACTAGAGATAAGGTGTGTCACGCTCTTCCTACCTAGTACTTTCTTGCTAACCCGAATAACAATAAAATACTAAAGGAGTACCCTAGGTGTATTTCGCAGATAACCAATTAGCCTGTTGAATGAAGCTTATACGAGTTTTGAACTGGCGGGCTCTAGCAATCTAGGTAGTCAGGCGGGTTTTATATTATAAAATAATTATATCAGAGAAACGTCAATGACTAAACGAGAATTGAAAAAAACGCCAAAATTATATACACGATGCTACGATTCACAAACAATTTAACTATACTTCACAAATTGCCTATCCAAATTTATAGAGCCGTATGAAAGTCTTAAGAAATTAACAAAGTTTCACGCTAAAACTTAATGCCTATTTGCAGTCCTGGACAGATACAATTGACACATTAAATTGTGCACAAAATACGTTCGTCAGAGCACTAACATCTAGAATCTGAATCTGCATAATCTCTTCTCGTTGCTGCTCTATATATATAAAACTTTTTAGCGACCACGTGCGAAGAATCGCTCTATACCCGTTCTTTCTCAACAACAAGAACAGAGTCACTTCACAAGCGTTAATCTATAATCCAAGCAGCGGTCCAGGGCAACAACGACAATGGAAGGATACTGGAAATTAGTCACAGATACAATTTATACAACCGCATCAAACAACAACAATCGCTCGGCTCTAGACAGCAGCGCTTTCTAAACCGGCTCCTGGCGATACCCAATTAAGAAAATGGCGAATTTTCTATTTAAACGATTAATTTAGAAAGGCGCAAAGACTCTACATGATAGTTATTGAAACAGTAGCGTGACAAGGTGGCTATGCATAGTGTTTTAGCACCAGCGCCCCATCCCGAGCCCACGAGTCGCCTCAACAGTGTGACGCGAGAGAATAGGTTTTTGCGCAATGCTACAAGATGGTGACGAAACATGAGTGATCTGTCCAGTTTTACCCCGAGATAAGTAGGGGTTGGACAGAACGGTAAAAGTCTACCATTGTTGTAGACCTTTAGCTCACGTTTGGCCCTCGGTTATTTAAGTGAAAAGCTGCCGTCACCGCCTTAGTGTGACTGAGCTTCAACCTCCAAGTCTGGAGATACGCTGAAAGTGTAGACATGTCTTGGCTTAAAGTCTATCATGATCTAACCTGGACTCGAACCACCGTAACACTTGCCTTATTCATAAGTTTATTTATTTCTATCGTTGTGATCTTCCTATGTAACTTGCTGCCTTGCGCGAACTTTTTTAACTTTAAATAGCACTCTGGTTTTGTTTAATGGATTTTAGCTAATTTAATTTCAAACGCTTAATTCTATTTCAATTATTATTATTGCTTTCTTTTCAGATTTTAGTCATAATTTTGTGAATAAAAGCCTAGTTTACGGTTTACTTTATGACAATTTTATTCAGAAAATATTAAACTATTATGGATCGCTTGTTAAGACCTGAGAAACTTGAAACGCTGCCAGAAGATCCTGATGCAGCTAAACTATTTGAATACTGGTTCAAAACGTTTGAAAGTTTTCTATCTGCTGTTACAAATGTTACGGATAACGAAGGAGCTGTGAATCGACTTGCCCTGCTAACTAATTACTTGTTACCTCAAACATACGCTTACATAAGTGAAGCTACAGAATACGGAGAAGCCGTACAATTACTTTGTTCGTCATACCAAAAGAAAAAGAATGTTACTTTCGCCCGCCACGTCTTAATGACAAGATTGCAAGCACAGAATGAAAGTATTTCTCAGTATGTTCACGCTCTCCGTGGTCTTGCAAAAGAATATTCCTTTCAAGCTGTATCAGCAGAAAAGTACAAAAATGATATCGTCGTCGTCGTCGTTTGAAGGGTATCCACTCCAGGTCAGACACAAACAGGACTGGGGCCGAGGGTTTATCCTTTTACTACCCCAGGCTGCTGCACTGCCTGGATCAGATGCTGGCAGTGATGTCATTAAGCCAGCATCGAGTTTCGTCATCCAAAACCGTCAGACCTGATGGTAGGTGCTTTCACGCATCCTGGGCCGTGAGTAAGTCTGTTCATTAATTTAAAATGACAGACCGAAACCGAACCTACCAAAACGGAAGGGTATCCACCCATTCCGATGTTCAGTGTGGGTCTGCTAATTGGCAAACGTCCTTTTCAGGACGGGGCAATGCTAGGATAAAACTGGTCTTTTCAGGGCACATTGCCAACAAGTTCCGAAGACCCACCATTCTTCAGCTGAACATCGAAGGCCTCACTGCAAGCAAGATGAACGTTCTTCATCACCTCGCTATGCAGTCTGAGGCACTCGTCATCCTACTGCAGGAGACCTACTGCACTGATGCAGAGAAGTTGGTGCTACCAAAAATGATATGACTAGGGACGCTTTCATCAACGGACTTCGATCTGATACAACCAGAAGGAGGCTTTTAGAGGAAGAAACCTTAGATTTGGACACGGCTTTAAAAAGAAGCTGAAATGTTGGAAGTGGCTAAGCAACAAACTGAACTTTACGCTAAATCCTTTGATAAACTTAACCGCGATTCAACTGACCGAAACAGAGATTCAACTGACCGTCTAGCAATTGTTCCCAACGACAAGGTCTCTAACAGCGAAGAAAGTGTCTCTTTAACTGCTACAACTTCACATTTCAAACGTTCAAAGAAAAAGTGTTTTTTTTGTGGTGGAGCTCTGCACGCTGGAGGAAGGTCTAACTGCCCAGCTAAGAACAGAGAATGTTACGGATGTGGAAAACTGGGACACTACCAAAAGATATGCCAAAGTAAAAACAAGAGAACTATTTCAGCTGTTGGAACTGTAAATGACGACTGTAAAAACTCTTTAGCCGTTCTCGCCAGCGCACCGTGCTGTTTGAAGCCAACCGTAGTGACCGGTTTCTTGAAGGATGTGAAGCTCGATTGCTTGTTAGACTCTGGTACCTCAGAAAACTTCATAAATAAAAAAGTTGTCGATGAATTGAGACTCAAAATCTTTGGTGCAAAAACGAATGTCGCTATGGCCTCTCAAGCATTCTCAGTCAAAGTGCTTGGTAAAGTAAAAGAAACTTTAAAGTTGAAAGGACGAACCTACGACAACCTTACGTTAGGCGTAGTCCCTAAACTATGCGCTGACATTGTCTTGGGACAAGCTTTTATGAGACAGCACGAGGAAGTAGTTTTTAACTGGGAGGATCAAAAAAAGGTTTGGTAGTAGCACATTGTGGAGTAGCTGCATCTCGAGTCCATACCCAGAGACTTTTCGCAATCTTATCCCCGAATGTCAACCGATAGTTACGAAATCACGCAAATTTAACAACGATGATCGACAGTTTATCCATAACGAGGTTAGTAAACTTCTTAATGACAACATTATAGAGCCGTCTTATTCTCCATGGCGTGCTCAAGTACTGGTAACGAAAGATGAACGCCATAAACGTCGAATGGTTGTTGATTACTCCCAAACTATTAACAAATTTACGCTACTAGACGCTTACCCCCTACCTGACATGGATGAGCAAGTAAGTGAAATTGCAAAAGGTACAGTTTTTAGCACCTTAGATTTAAAGTCTGCTTATTATCAACTTCCATTATGTCCTGAAGACCGACCATATACGGCTTTTGAAGCCTGCGGCAAGCTATACCAGTACACCCGTTTACCGTTTGGAGTCACAAACGGTGTTTCCTACTTCCAACGTGTAATTGACCAATTGATTGACAAATATCGTTTAAAGGGAGTTTATGCTTATGTTGAAAACATCACTGTTTCTGGCTATGACAAGGCTGACCATGATTTAAAACTAAAAGCGGTACTAGCAGCTTCCGAAGCTGAAAACTTAACCTTTAACACTGATAAATCTGTGTTTGAGAAAAACCAAATAGACTTGTTAGGATATCGTGTGTCTCATCTAAAGATACGGCCTGATCCCGAACAATTGCGCCCTCTGCGTAAACTACCCCTGCCTAAAAGTAAAACGGAACTTCAAAAAGCGATTGGTATGTTTTCGTACTATGCAAAATGGCTTTCTGATTTTTCTTTAAAAATTAAACCCCTTATTGAATCAAACAAAAACAATGTTTTTCCTCTATCTAATGAATTGGCAAGAGCGTTTGAAATGCTTAAATCTGAATTAACTTCTGCTTGTTTAACTTGTGCGAATGAAGGATTGCCTTTTACAGTAGAATGTGATGCTTCTAACCATACCTTAGCAGCTAGTCTAAATCAAGGTGGTCGCCCTATTGCTTTTCATTCTCGCACTCTTTCTCCCAGCGAACGTCGATACTCGGCTGTCGAAAAAGAAGCGGCGGCAATCATCGACGCCGTACTAAAATTGAATCATTTTTTATTTTCTAAACGCTTTCAACTAATCATTGATCAACGAGCTGTATCTTTTCTGTTTGATCCCCAACGTTTAGGAAAAATTAAAAATACAAAAATTCAACTTTGGGGAGCAGAGCTGGGCAATTTTGACTACAATATTGTTCATAGGCCGGGCAGGCAAAATATTGTTCCAGATACTTTATCAAGAGTGTGTAGTGTGATGTACAACGGGCTTAATCTAGTGGAAATACACAAAGTACTTGGCCATCCAGGAGTTACTCGATTGTCACATTTCGTAAAAACCAAGAACTTACCGTTTTCTGTCGAAGACGTCAAAAAGGTATGTTCAAACTGCCAAATTTGTGCTGAGATAAAACCGCGCTTCTTTCGAAAACCTGTAGAAACTCTTGTTAAAGCTATGCACCCATGGGAAAAACTGAGTATCGACTTCAAAGGTCCGTTACCAGGTAAAAATAAGTATGTTCTGTTTGTTGTCAATGAATTTAGTCGTTTTCTTTTTGCCTTTCCATGCGAAGACATGAGCTCAGCTACGGTAATATCATGTTTGTCAACTTTGTTCAACATCTTCGGATTACCACATTATGTTCATAGTGATCGTGGTTCAAGTTTTATTTCCAGGGAACTAAAACAATACTTGAACGATCGAGGAGTGGCTACCAGTAGATCAACGCCATATCACCCTACTGGTAACGCACAATGTGAGCGAGTGAACCAAACTGTTTGGAGAACGGTAAAGTTAATGCTACGTAACCTGAATTTACCAGAGCTTTCATGGGAAACTGTGCTCCCTCAATCTTTACATGCTGTTAGATCGTTACTATGCACGACAACTAACGCAACGCCCCACGAACGCTTCTTAAACTTTCACCGCAGAAGCATGCTGGGGCACTCTCCTCCTAACTGGTTGTTGCAACCTGGGCCTGTACTGTTGCGGCGTTTCGTGCGAACAAAGAATCAACCTCTTGTTGATGTAGTGGAACTAGTTGAAGCAAATCCCAACTTCGCTATCTTAAAATTTTCAGACGGTAGAGAGTCAACAGTTTCTGTTACAGACTTGGCTCCTTCCCCAACCCGCGAAGTGGAAGCAAATGAAATCAATCCTTATGTCCCTTATCTTACCAGCGAAACCGAAACAAGTGAAGTCAATACTTCTGACTCTTCTCCAACCCACGAAACCGAAGCAAATGAAATCGATTCTTATGCCGTAGCTCGACCACAATCAATGCCCAACGCTCCTTTGAATGAATCTCAAAGCAGTGAACTGCGTGAAAAGAGATCTCAACAAGCACTGCCTTCCAATTCCCGAGATGAAAATCGTTCAGACTTGAGACGCTCGAATCGAACGCGTAAACCACCGGACAGATTTGGCGTATACATAACTCACTAATTTTGTTTGCTTTAAATTGCGTTTTATTTTTCGATCGTAGGAAGATTATCATGATTTAACCTGGACTCGAACCACCGTAACACTTGCCTTATTCATAAGTTTATTTATTTCTATCGTTGTCATCTTCCTATGTAACTTGCTGCCTTGCGCGAACTTTTTTAACTTTAAATAGCACTCTGGTTTTGTTTAATGGATTTTAACTAATTTAATTTCAAACGCTTAATTCTATTTCAATTATTATTATTGCTTTCTTTTCAGATTTTAGTCATAATTTTGTGAATAAAAACCTAGTTTACGGTTTACTTTATGACAAATTCCCCTCCAAATCCTTTCAGTTTCCAGAAGAGTGCAACAATGCTAAATCATTAACATAAGCAAACTTTCTGGAAATCACGAAAGGTAGATCGTACGTGTAGATTTTAAACAGGAGGGGAGCCAAGATCGATCCCTGAGGAACGCCGTTTTTAAGACGGCGTAGCCTGCTTTGCTTGATGTCTCAATTTTGGGCAAATGTTTGGTCGAAGGAAACTAATCATTCTGGTCTCTGCAAGCAAGCAACAACAGCTCTTTTGCCTTTTTCGACTACATACTTGTGTGAGGCTGGCTTTTCAACATTGGCGATGGTTAAAACTAAGTACCGTAAACAACTGCAACTGGGAGACGATACCAGATGTGCATTGACGACCATAATCGCTGATTTCGACAAACTTGTGAAACAAGTTTGTCGAAATCAGCGATTAGTTAAGAAAGGGACAAAGTTCATAGTTAGATTTCATTAAGGGACAAAGTTCATACTTAGATTTTCAGTGCATGTGTTCCCAATAAATGAACCGCTTTTGCTTTTTAACTTACTATTATAGTGCTGAATTAAATTATTTTTTTATTCCTGTTACTTGAGTCCGTGAATACTTATGCTAATGGGGAAACAGTGCAGGAGCTAAATAGGTTGAAAACTAATTCTTTAATATTAAAAATTCTTTTACTAGGTTCTAATAATTGCATGTCAAGTTTATTTTTAAATAGATTTTTTGCTAAAATCAAATTGAAGATCAAAAAAAGTTAGAGTCTAATCACATTTTATTTACGTAGATGAAACCTAGTTTTAAATTGATTAATGTTTCGATTTCGTATTGAGTTTCTGATAAAAAAATTCTTCAAAAGTTTTTGCAGGTCGTACCAAAGATTTCGTGGGCTGCGAGTTTGACAAATCTGAAGTAAACAACTGCACACAAGACATTTCATTGAAAAGATTTGTCATAACTAATCGGAAAAATAACTGATATGTATTGCATATGTCGGAAGTTTTTTTCAGATTTTTGTTATTTTTTGTATTATTTAACTGGAAATCCTTCAATTCAAACGATCTCCTCTGGTGGCTCTTTTTAATGCTTAAGGTAGATTTGTTTAAGCGAAAATAAGTATTATAAATAATGTTTTTAAACATGTTTCGTTAACAAGTAACATCACAACAGAGAAATGTTAGCACAATGTTATCTATATGTTTGGCGTTAAAAATGTAATTAGATTTAAAGTCTGTTTGTGAAGGCCCGTTCACACACAATGAGACCAACGAGACATTGAAAAAAACCAATCAATGCGACATTTTAGATTGTGTTTGTTTTA
This sequence comes from Diplosoma virens, assembly GCA_963680785.1. NCBI lineage: Eukaryota > Metazoa > Chordata > Ascidiacea > Aplousobranchia > Didemnidae > Diplosoma > Diplosoma virens. The sequence continues at coordinate 5,624,325 of OY796886.1, read as the reverse complement.
TTATGACGTTCACACACAATGAAACGGTCTCATTGGTTTCAATCACAAATAGACATTTTAGATTTGTATCTAAAAAGTCTCATTGAAAAATGTCATTGAGACATTTTGCTTCAATGAAAAAACTAGTTAGCCAGGTCTCGCTAAGCTAGTTATTTAGCAAATTTACTGGTTTTTAATTTTTTTTTGACGGTTTGTGATATTTTACACATAAAATGATAGGTAAATATAAAATTCTAGGTATAGAAAAGTATAAAAAAAATTTAATCACTGGTTTTTAGTGAAAAAAGACTGTTTTATTATCAAATTTAGACAGAAATTTTTTGAAAACAAAAATTTATTTAATTTTTCTTTGGAATTACACTTAATGCTGCTTACATGTTGGTATAATTTTTTTTAATAAATTTTTCTTGTTATTTCATCTTATTTTCCACAACTTTGAATATTTTTAACCTAATTAAATTTTGACTTGGTGCTCCAACACTTTCAGTCAAATCCAATCATTGCTAGTTTTGGATATTTTTTGTTAAATAAAAGAAAAATAGGCAATTTTCCTGCTAAAAATAAATAGTATAGCAACTTACAAAAAAGTATAAGGCTAAAAGTTTTTTTTAGATGAGAAAATTGTTTAATACTTTAAGAATAAGCTATTTTTAAGTTTTTTTTTTAATTAGTTATTATTCTGGATTTTGTCCAGCTACAGTTAATTGTATGAACCTGTGAGTTTGTAATAGATCCATAATTTTTACAATAATTGCATTTCTTTTGTGACCTTTCAAATAAATGATTTCAATCAAAGCAAATAATTACAATCTTCTAATGTTTGGTTAAAAAACATTGCCTGGTGCTTGCTTAATTTTATATAAAAATGAATAATGAAATTTATTGCATTCAAATATTGTTTTTAATAGTTTTTTTATTTGTACTAATAAGATGTTTGCTCACAATGAAATTAGCAAGACATAGAAGCCAATAAATCAATACAATATTTTAGGTTTTTTTTTATTATGATTTTAACACATAAAAATTACATTCATCTCATTAATTTCAATGACAAATAGACATAATAGATTTGTATCTAAAAAGTTTCTGTAACAAATGTCATTGCGACTTTTTGTTTCATTGAAAAAACTAGTTGACCAAGTCTTGGTAAATTATTGGTTTTCAGTTTTTTTAGACAGTTTTTGACACTTGATTTAGATTATGGTATGTTGCTTGTTTGCATTATTATAAAAATTAAGTGATGGGCTTCATTTGCTTTGAAATATTCTTACATATAATATTTCCTCTTTAAGCTAATACACAATAAAGATTGCTGATTGTTTCTTTTTTGACATGATTAAAACTGTAGAATAATCTGACATTTTTTTGTTCTGTCCTGTTTTCAGTAGCTCTATTTAAAATATGGATCCTGTTATTTTAACTGCTGCTGTTTTAAACATTAAAAAAAAAAAAGAAGATGTGTTTGGGTCCATCCTATTTTAAAGAGAAGAAAAGCACTAGGTGATTATAAGCTTCTATTGTTTATTTATTTTTGTTACTAAGCTACCCAAATTATGTTAAATTTTTATGATTAAACTCACAAGTTAAAAAAGTAACATTTTTAGGTGAATATCATCGATTATTGAAAGAATTGGAGCTAGAGAGAGCATCATATTTTAGGGATTACATGAGATGCACCCCTTGCCAATTTAATGACCTGCTCAAAATTGTTAGTCCTTCCATTTTAAAATTGAAAACTAATTGGAGGGAGGCAATTTCACCTGGTGAGCGGCTAGCCATTACTTTAAGGCAGGCCTACACAACTCAAAAATTGCTCGGGCCACATTGACTACAGAAAATTTGCCGAGGGCCGCATGAATATTATCTCTGCATTAAATTACTAGTTATAACGCAATTAGGCATACCAAAAATTTATTAGAAACTTATGCACACTTTAATCACAGACACTAATGCGAAACATTACACCGCTTTCCGGCAACAAGTTCGTCATAATCTGGATGCATATGAGAAGTGGATATTTTTAGGATGTCCTCCATACTTTCATTAGACAAAGAAGAGCGCTGCTTATTCTTGTTCATGTTCATAAGCGAAAAAGTTTGCTCACATATATAAGTGCTGCCGAAAATACTCAGCATTTTCTTTGCAAGTCCGATAAGATTTTTATATCTATCACTATTCAGACTTCTGTAGAAGTTCAGCAGGCTGCTTTCTCTGTGTTTAATCTTGTACACTGACGAGGTTTGTAAGTCGATTACCTCCATCTGCAGTTGTATGGGAACTTCTTCTGGATTCATAGAAAATGGGTCTTCAACCAGTTTAAATAGGAGGTTATCTTCCTGAGAGAAAGTGAGTCGTCGGTCAAACTCTTGAAACAGTATCTCAATTTGCTGTGCGTATTTTTCTCCTTGCTCAACATATTGGGATTGGGGAATATATTGTGCACATGTAGGGAAGTGACTCATTTCACCTTTTAGGAGCTGACTTTTGAAAAGATGTAGTTTCATTTTGAAAGCTTTCACTGCTCCTACCAACTGAAATATTATTAGTTCTTTTCCCTGAAGCTGCATGTTGAGATCGTTCAGATGAGCAGTAATATCACAAAGGAAGAATAAATCGTGATTCCAGGGTTCACTTTCAAGCTCTTCGAATTTTTTTGAATCATTTTTAAGGAACTGTGAAATTTCTTCTTTCAAAGCAACAAAACGTTGTAGCACTCTTCCTCGGCTCAACCATCTTACTTCTGTATGGTATACTAGGTCTTCATATTTGGCATCCACCTCTTCCAGAAATGCTCGAAAGGTTCTATGTTTCAAAGCGCGAGCGCGAAGGTAGTTTACAATTGAAACTACCACAGACATTGCGTGTTCAAATTTTAAAACCTTACCACACAAGGCCTACTGGTGTATAATGCAGTGGTGTGTGATTATGCGCCTTCCAATGAATTCCTGAATGAGAGAAACTGCTCCAGTATGTTTTCCACACATAGCTGGAGCACCGTCGGTACAAATGGCCACTAAGTTAGTAAAGCTGTATGCCAACTTGTTGTTTACACAGTTAATTAATTCAGTACAGATGTCTTTCCCGGTAGTACGGCCCTTCATTGATTGCATGCCAGCAAGTTCTTCAGTAATATTAAAGTTCTTGTCAACGCCTCGAATATATATGAGAAGCTGAGCTGTATCGCGACAATCTGTACTTTCATCCATAGCCAATGAATAAAAGCAAAATTCTTTTACTTTCTGCTTTAACTGATTCATTAAGTTGGCAGCTATGTCACTTACCCTCCTTTGTACGGTCATGCGTGAGAGACTGATGTTTTAAAACATTCGCAGCTTTTCTGGACAAAGCTCAGATACAGCAAGCAACATACACTTTTTCACAAACTCCTCTTCTGTAAAACACTTACCAGAAACAGCAATTTCCCTTGAAATCTTGAAGCTTAAATCCGTACCTTTTGCACTTTCGCTGCCGAGTACTTTGAAAAATTGCTGTTCCTTGCCAAGACTTTTCATGAGGCTTGCTGCTTTAAGGCTCTTTTCATTTTGATCTAATTTAGCAATAGCAGGATGCTGTGTTTCCAAATGTCGTCTCAAATTATATTCTTTGGGAACTGATATCCTTTCTCGGCACACCAGGCAGATTATTTTGTCTTTATAGGTTACAAACAAGTACTTGTTCGTCCACTCAGAGTTAAACGCTCTGTGCTCGCTGTCTATTTTCCTTTTCTTTCCTTCAGACATGGTTAAGTACGGTACTAAAAAACAAAATTTAACTGCAGGCTACAACTAAAAACACAACACAGGCTACTACCAAGCAATAAACAACACTAAAGCTATAACTGTAAAAAGAAGCAAATGCGCATGTTGAACTTCTGTATGATTAGCTCTCTTTAGTTTGTACACGTATCTGATAGTTCTTTCTTTGCCTGCGCAATCGCCTAGTAAAAAATTCCAAAATTTTCTGTTCTTAATGCTCTTTTCTGAATCATCGAGGTTAAGATCGTTAGCTATAAACCTACAACAAATTCTAACAAACGTAGGATTATGCGCTATAGCACCAATAACTGTTAAGTAACAATTGAAGGAAAAGATTTATTCAAAGTGCTTTCTATTACACACAGCACACGGAATACAGAGGGCAGACATACTTCGTTTGTTGATCGACTTTGAAATGCTTTCGCGGGCCGCACAAAATGCATTCGCGGGCCGTATGTTGTGCAGGCCTGCTTTAAGGTAATACTTTTAATTGTATAAATTATTGTTAAATGTTTTTAAAATTGTTGTCTTTTGTAGGTATTTAGCCACTGGAGATTCTTTTCGCACTATCAGTGCATCTTTTCGCATTGGAAGATCTACTGTCTCCAGCATCATTCCACAAGTTTGTGATGCTCTTTGGGAAAAATTAAGTAAAACCCACTTAATGGCATCAACATGCAAAGATTTACTGGAAATTGCATCACAGTTTGAAGAAATTTGGAATTTTCCTCATTGCATTGGTGCCATGGATGGGAAGCATGTTGTCCTTCAGTGTCCAAAAAACTCTGGTTCTTTGTTTTTCAACTATAAAGGAACATTCAGCATTGTTCTACTTGCTGTAGTTGATGCCCAGTAAGTTTTCCCTGTGTAATAACTTTAAATATTTTATGGTGTACTTAATTACATGCTTTAATAGCAGTTCCATTTAGCATTCTTGCTTAATATTTTATTTATTTCTATTTTGTCTCTATATTCTCCTGACTTGCAGGGAAGCAACGAAGGCGCTAATACGTAGGGTAAGCAATTGTCCCGACCTGCTTCTGGAGATACCAAGATATTGCTGTCCTCCAGTAATTTACTAGAGATATGACTTCAATTTAAACTACTTGTCAAGACCACCAAGCAGGAGAAAGTACCGTTAAGTGTCTTTCCCAAGGACACAACAGAATGGTGTAAGTAGGTTTGAACCGGGACCATGTTGATCGCAATCCCAGCGTTCTAACCACTCGATCACGCTACCGACACTTTGCTTTTTGTCAGTGTTTTAGTTTAGTTGCTGTGATAGAAATCAGCAAAAAAGTTTAAACTTTGTTACTTTTCCTACAAAATTCTTAGTGTTATAATGGTTTACAGCAGAGTAGTAAGGCTGTACGCAGAAATAGTTTAATAGATCAACTTTGTAGTACTAAAAGTTATGCTCCTGACTCGCTGGTCAACGTCGGGGACCTAAAGCGATTACCCGCACTTTAAAAGAAACTGCTGTTGTGTTGAAGGTTTTATTTATTTGATTTTTTTTGGCTTTAATAAATTGATACGATTGAAATTTAGAACTGTTAAAGCGATAAAATTATAATTATATTGTATTTGAAATTTTTGCGAACCAATGTATTTTTACGCTGAACTTTTGAATTCAAATTTCATTTGTAATATTTTTGCAGATACCGCTTTCGAATTATTGACGTCGGAAGTTATGGGCGAAATTCCGACGGTGGAATATTTGCTTCTTCCAGCTTTGGCCAGGCACTATTAAACGGATCGTTTCCCTTGCCGAGCAGTGCGCCCATATACGATGGCGGGCCAGAACTTACTGTTTTGTAGCCGACGAGGCATTTCCTTTAAGGCCTTACTTAATGCGGCCCTATCCTGGACGGTATTTAGAGCAAAAAAAAAGTGTGTTCAATTATCGTCTTTCGCGTGCTCGTCGAGTCGTTGAGAATGCCTTTGTTATTCTTACTCAACGTTTTCGTGTTTTTTTAGGCCGATTGCTGTACGCGTTGATGTGGCTGATAAAATAGTAAAAGCATCATGTTGTCTACACAACCTTTTAATGCATGATGTTAATATAGAAACATCTCGTGGTATGCAGAACATAAGTAACTGCCCCTTGAGACGAATGCCCACTGCTGGTATGAACATAAGAAAAATATTTGCGGAATATTTTTTTTCCCGGGGTTCCGTGGCGTTTCTAAAAGATTAGCTATGGTTTCCAAAATTTATATTTCGTTCAAGTTTAATTTGTTAATTCAATAATTTTGTTTTGTGTTTAGCACTGTATTGTTATATTTCTTGTTTATTACTTATCTTGTATAAGTTCTCTACATATTTCTATTTTGTTTGTTGTTTTATGTTTTTTACTAGTTGCTTATTTTGATTTCTACTTATTTGGTTTAGTTCCGTACGTGGTACTTTTTTTAGTTAGTACGTAAATAATTTATATTTTTTTACCTGTTTTTTGCACAAGATCATTGTAGAAAATTAACAATGCGTATGTTTATTTTCTTTTGCTTTTCTAATCATTATTTGCGCGTGCACTGGTTGTTGCTATTTTTTTATGTTTATCTCTATATTTATTTTCCTGATTTAATACATAGGGTAAGCAATTACTCCGACCTGCTTCCGGAGATGCCAAGATTTTGCTATCGGCTAATAGAGATACGACTGAAACTTAGAACTGGTTGCCAAGACCACCAAGCAGGGAAAAATGCCGTAAAGTGTCTTTCCCAAGGATACAAAAGAATGGTGCGAGTAGGTTTTGAATTGAGACCATGTTGATCGCAACCCCGGCGCTCAAAGCACTCGATCACCATGCTGACAAAACAGTATCTTTTTGTTTTTTACTCAGTTAATTTTTTCCCCGAGCATAGTTTGTTTCTGCAGTGTGTTCAATTACTGCTGGCTCATTCGCATTTTTTTCACGCTTCAGTTTGTAAAGCAACCAGCAGCAATAATTGTGGCAGCTACTTGAAGTCTGAGAGATTGTAGTGTAATCCTGATTAAATATTGTGAATTTTACCCGTTTGTATGTTCCCTGTGAGTAAGCGCTGACGTGAACTACAAGGTAAGGCAACTGTGTGTTTTCTATGTTTGGTTTTTAGTTTGTTTTATTTATTTACAGATACTGCTTCGTTTCGTTTATCGTTATTTTTTTTTTATATTAAACATCCTTGGCTATTTTGACTTTTTCGTTTGTCGAAGCAGAACCGCGTTATTCGACTATTCACTTTGCGGCAATCGACCAACTTAAGCGCCTTTTATCGTTACAATCAGTTTCTTAACCCTTTAATAGTAGTTAATTTTTACGTTTGGTCTGAGATTTCTTTACCTCATATAACAGATTCGTACCTACAAATTATAGTTTGTCGACTGTTCAACTTTTTGTAACGAAAATATATTGCAATAAGCTAATTACAAAAAAAAAGAAAAGCTACAACAAAATAACGAATCCTATTCTACAAGTTCAATGTCACTTTGCGTAACATGATTTTTCTGCCATATACAATAATTACAAATTTTACTCTTTAGCATACAACTAGAGAAAATAAATATAAAAAATTTGTGACTAAATTATAATTAAGATTAATTAAGCTTATAAATAATAATCCATTAAAATCAAACTGATAAGTAAAAAAATATTCAAAAACTTTACCCTGCTTTTATTTAGGGCTACCGCACTTTGAAAGTAGGCCTAGAAAAATTAAACAAACTAGATTTTCTAACTAGCTTTTCATGAAACTGGTAATTATCTAGTTAAACTTGCAAAACCACGAGGTTTGATTATAAAGAACAACTAGAAAAACGTCATAAGCAAAACTATAGTAAAATCCGCCTGTTTTTACAATAGGGATGTTTGTGAATGTCAGCCACATGTTAGATTTTCAGCATTTTTCTTAGATGTAGGGTCTACGCTTATAAACTACTTTTTTATAAATCTTTAGCGTGTAAATAAAAGCTTAACTAAGTTACATTCCTGTTAACTTCTTTTTTGATCAAAATTCATTCATTGAAACAAAATGTCGCATTGCTTCATTCAGTGTAAACCAAATTTTTCTTCAATGTCTCGTTGGTCTCATTGTGTGTGAACGAGCCTTAAAAAGTCTCATTGACAAATGTCATTGAGACATTTTGCTTCAATGAAAAAACTAGGGGTCTGGTGCAGAATCGGCCGTAAGCGTCTTTTTATGTCCATTTTGATTTCTCTCGTTTTCTCGTCTCTCGTTTTCCGCTTCTCTTTTTGTTTCTTTATTATAAATCGTTTTTTTTAGCAAAACAACGACATACAAACACATTTATTCAGTTATACAATTTATTTTTCGATATTTTCACGTATTTGCTTCTCTAACACTTCTTAATTATTCTTTTCACTTAAATAAAACACTCGTAAAATATAGTTTAAAGTTCTAACAATTGAATTTATTTAAATATTCAAGAAAACGTAATGTATTTGGGGGCCGATTCTGCACAAGCTATCAATCGTACGTTTCAATAATGATTTATTTCCAAATACACTTCTCAATCATTATACATGCCTTATACATTCTTAAAATATACTGTCAAGTTGTAACAATCGATTTTGCTTTAAATCATTTAATAAAACTAAAATATTTCGTCACGGCCGATTCTGCACAAGCTAACATTCGCAGATTTCTATTATGAATTTAACTTTAGACCTTTTCCCACAAGGAAGAGTATCCATTTCACAACGAAATTGCTACAACCCATCCCACAGGGAAATTGCTACCTTAGCGTTGCGGAACATTTGCGTCTTTTATGAATCTAAGAGCAATGCTTTCTGGAGTTTTCAACTCTTCTCAGGAGTACCCATGGCGGTAAGGTCCAAGGTGAAAAAGGATGTGTACAAAGGTTTTTTGTTTGGGTTCAAGGACAAAGTAGATATTTTAAGTCTGTTATAGCTTTTTATGATATTATAAACAACATGAGGTATTTAGGAATATTAATAGAAACCAAACTGCTTAAAATGAGAAGCACCAGACTCGAGTTTCGCTCTTATTAGAGCTCGTCAGTGATGCATATCTCACTGCGAATCGAACTCGCTACGTGTTGTCTTCCAAGCAGGAGACAACACCACTAGACCACGCGAGCCCGACAACAACTTCTTCTCATTTTAAGCAGTTTGCTTTCTATTAATATTATAGCTTTTTCGAAGATTGACAAATGTATCGCTTATCCAAAATGCATTCATATTTTTTGCAATACATGTATTCAGATTTTGTGTATTTAGAAAAAATTACAACACCAATTGTACACCAAATAATTAAAACTGGTCTAAAATATTTTTAATAATTTGATCATTCAGGCAATAAAACAAGGTTTCCTTGACTTCTTCATTGTTTTTATTTGTCGTGTGCATTGACGTCACTCCTTATTTCCACATTTAAAACAGTTTACGGCTCTTAGAACAGCGAAACCGTTACAATTGCATTACACTTTTGTTAAAATAAAGTGTAAACGTAAAAATTAAACTGACCTTGCAAAAGCCTAATTTTACATACTTCTAGCAATAAAACTATAAAAATGTTTTGGCTCTAACACAAACTACATTCCTGATTTTTATTTTGTTTAAATTTCGAAAGAAAATGTAAAGTATTTTTTGAATTATTAATGGTCAAACTTTGGTGGCCTCTAAAGATTGCGTTGAGGTGTCCAGAACTCAAAAAAGATTGGTAATAATCAGTTTAATTAACTGAATTGTCACATTTGAACTGATTAACTTTAAAGTTTAAATACACGATAGGAATTGATTTTGCTTTAAATCATTTAATAAAACTAAAATATTTCGTCACGGCCGACTCTGCACAAGCTAACATTTGCAGATTTATATTCTGAATTTAACTTTAAAAATCAATCATTCTTTTCTCAAACACATATTAATTATTATTTTCACATAAATAGGAAGCACGGCTTTAAACAAAACACTTTCATAAAAATAGTTAAATATTCACAATGGATATTGTCTTGTAATCATTTGGAACAAATCAGACAATACTTGTTCTTTACTTCGCTTTCTCCGCCACATGAATTCGTCCAAGTAGGTTGGAATAAATGTCCCACTCGTACCGTGCATTCTTTTGAACTTATATTTACACTGAGCCCACAAAGATTCGATACGATTAGTATGAACTCCTTGCGGACTCACGAATTGTTGGCGGTGATTGACGGTACGGTGGACGTATCCCAAAGCTACCAAAAAAGGTTGTACGTAAAGAAATCATGAAAAAGTGAAACTAATGACGCACTTTCAAAAGGTATTGCAGTTGTAAAGAACACGTAAAAAAACACGGTACAAATGAAGAAGAAAACCAAAGCGTAAAATGATTTTAAAAATTTTATTTTTTTGGAAGTTTTGTTTTAGATACCGGTATTTCTTTATATCGCTTGTTTGATAAGCATGATTATTTTTTCTGTATGGCAAAAAATCATTTTTTACGGTAGAATTGTAAAAAGTACACTTAAATAGAACATTGATTGTTGTTAGACAAACGTATTATTAGATTGACGTACAAGCAACGCCTTTTGAAGTCCTTTAGGGCAAATTAAATTTTCGATACGCGATATAAGTCTATTCTTATAAATTAGCCGACCGCATTCGTGCATCAATCGTGCATCCACTTTTCTTTATCAACAATTACTCTTAGCCTATGTAAGCCTACAAAGTTCTAACACAACATACCTCCGATTCCTCTGTAAGCAGCCCACTCATCGGAATGTACCTCGCTACCCTGAGCTATACATTCCTGTATTATAGGCACCAGAGTAGCGCGGTCCCTTGTTTCCACAAGTCGAAGAAAACATTCACTAAAAAATCTTGAAATTATAATTGCTAAACCATGCAGGATAAAAATTTGTAATGATAATGCCGCACGGGAACAGACAAATGTCACCATAGTCTAACCATCCAAACAACTTTAGATGGGCAATACAATTTTTTCCACTTCTATTAACGATTCCCAAATCATGATCTTGTAGCATTGCACGAATAAGACAAGATGCATTTTATTTTGTCTAAAAAATGTGGTGATGACAACAAAAAACTCTGCAGTTTAAAGTGACATAATAAACTAGTGATGACTGAAAAAAGGTCTTTACATCAAATTGTTGTGAATTTAAAAATTTTAACCTGCATAAGTGGTTCAATGTTGGCGCTCAAATAAATTTGATGTTGCCCAAATCCTTTTTGCCGCTGCTTGAAACTTTCTGATTTTTCTTGTCGTTACCCAAAAACAATTTTGATTTTTCCCAAGTTTTTAAGACTTGGAGAGGCAATTACCCCTTTTCCCCGGTTAATATGGCTATAAATGTTACGCACGAGATTCTATTTACGTCTATCTCGTAGAATATTGTAATTAAACAGTCCCGCAATTGATTATGTCTAGTCCAGTCCCGCATAACTAATGCTAAGTCTTCGAATAAATGTTTTGTTGTGACGTGTTCTGATCTCTACAACACAGAGTTTATTACATTTGTAAATTTTTCAATAGTATTACAAAATAATAAGCAAGCCGTATATTATCATGTCTAAGCCATCTCACATTACTAAAAGAACAATACTGTTACAGAGTTAACGTATTTCATAAAATAGTTTTTACTTGGTCTCATGGTCGATACCTCCAAAAACCCATTGCGGCTGTACTGGCCGTCCTTGGGGATTACCAGGCTTTCGTTTAGCCACAAACGTTTCATCAATCGAAACAATGTGGCCCGGACCGCCAATACGTGCCGTGTTGTGAGTCAGTTCCGATGAGCATAACTTAAAACAATTATATCAAATGAAACCTATACATGCAAAGCTTAAAACATTTATAAGTGTACTTAATGCACATGTACAAATGCAATACATCAAACTAAATTTTTTGATAATATCCCAAAAAATATAGCCGAACTAGGCCTTTTACTGGAACACCCAAATCGGGGTGGGACGATTTGGCGAACCCGTTCTTCCGCGGGCGCCGTTTCTTATTTATAAAATCTTGAAAATTGTACGATTTACGGTTTAGGGTTACGTTGATTTATTATACTGTTTTATTCAAATCTTTCTGCTACTTTCAAAATAGACTGGCGCCAAAACGGCTTCGCCAAATAGTTCCCTACCCTTTCCAAATGCAGTGTAGCGCAAACGTGTCATGAGGAGACTGATAGCGTTAGAAACACTTAAATAAAATGCCGATGTTTTTTTCGGTCTTTGTATTTTTGTGCCCTAATTCTCTTTTCAATTAACTTACTATAATTTTTTATAAAGGTTTTGACCCCATACACCCCTACCTCGTGCGTACGGCTACAATACCCATAAATGGTTGTCCTTTTGATAAGTTAATCTTTTATATATCATAAGCATATTGAAATAAATGTTATCACACAAACGATTATAGGTTACATGAATGCAAGATTTTTTTATGGTGAGGTTGAGCAGTGAAGGTCAAAGTGCTTCCTTGTGGGAAAAGGTCTAGAAGACGACCCCGAACTCGCTGAAGACCTGGTCTGTTCTTTTTTTAAAAATCAAGCGGGTGAATTGGGACTAGTTACAAACGTTTGGACAGATTGGAGATGCCAACTCGAACTACTTCCCCTCAACCCCAAACGGACAAGCGAGCAAAGGGAAAGACTTTTTTTTCATTTTTGGCGTGAATCCACTTTATCTTAAGAACACGACTAACAGTGTTTCCTCTAGTTATACTTTGCAGCTAAATTGTTAGTTTTAATATTATAGCAGTATAAAATAGTGACTTGGACGAAAATAATATTCCTCTACAGTATAAACTTTTGGTTGAACAAAATGGTAAGCTATAAAAACCTTCTTTTAACATAAGGTCAAACAAGGTCATTGTATGCCAAAAATGTAGTATGTAAAGGTATCCACTCCAAGTTACATGTAGATAAGACTGGCGCCCTTAAAAGTGTACAATAGTACGTAGAAAAAAAATTGGGAAAAATTCTAAAAATTGATTAAGAAACCCTGCGAATGATAGCTTGTGCACAATCGGCGGTAACAAAAGTATTTCGTTTTCGTGCCTATTTTGAAACCAAATTAATTCTTACAACTTTCAACTATGTTTTTAAAATGTTTGGACATGTCAAAATAATAAGTAGAAAATGTTTTGGAAACAAATGGTTGTTTTGTAAACTTAAACTAGCTATACAAACTTACAAATAACAGCTTGTGCAGAATCGGCCCCCATAAAACCATTATGTTTTGTCGAATATCTTTCAAACAAAAAACTTCTTGCAACTGCAAAGTATGTTTTAAGAGTGATTAGACATGCAAAAATAATAATTATAAAGTGTTTTAAAAGCAAATGGCTTTTGAATAAAGTAAAATTGATAAATGACTTTTACGAATAATAAGCTTGTGGACAATCGCCCTTTATTAAACCATTATGCTTTTGTGAACACATTTCAAAAAAATCAATGTTTACGATATAAGCTATGTTTTAAGAGTGTTTAGACATGTGAAAGAAACAATTAAAAAATGTTTTGAAAGAAAATAGCTATTTTTTAAAGTGAAATTCATTAATGACTTTTACGAATAATAATAGCTTGTGCAGAATCGGCCGTGACGAAATATTTTAGTTTTATTAAATGATTTAAAGCAAAATCAATTCCTACAACTTGACAGTATATTTTAAGAATGTATAAGGCATGTATAATGATTGAGAAGTGTATTTGGAAATAAATCATTATTGAAACGTACGATTGATAGCTTGTGCAGAATCGGCCCCTAAATACATTACGTTTTCTTGAATATTTAAATAAATTCAATTGTTAGAACTTTAAACTATATTTCAAAAGTGTTTTATTTATGTGAAAATAATAATTAATATGTGTTTGAGAAAAGAATGATTGATTTTTAAAGTTAAATTCATAATAGAAATCTGCGAATGTTAGCTTGTGCAGAATCGGCCGTGACGAAATATTTTAGTTTTATTAAATGATTTAAAGCAAAATCAATTCCTACAGCTTAACAGTATATTTTAAGAATGTTTAAGGCATGTACGTATAATGATTGAGAAGTGTATTTGGAAATAAATCATTATTGAAACGTACGATTGATAGCTTGTGCAGAATCGGCCCCCAAATACATTACGTTTTCTTGAATATTTAAATAAATTCAATTGTTAGAACTTTAACTTATATTTCAAAATTGTTCTATTTATATGAAAATAATAATTAATATGTGTTTGAGAAACGAATGATTGATTTTTAAAGTTAAACTCATAATAGAAATCTGCGAATGTTAGCTTGTGCAGAATCGGCCGTGACGAAATATTTTAGTTTTATTAAAAATGATTTAAAGCAAAATCGATTCCTACAGCTTGACAGTATATTTTAAGAATGTATAAGGCATGTATAATGATTGAGAAGTGTATTTGGAAATAAATCATTATTGAAACGTGCGATTGATAGCTTGTGCAGAATCGGCCCCTAAATACATTACGTTTTCTTGAATATTTAATTAAATTCAATTGTTAGAACTTTAAATTATATTTCAAAAGTGTTTTATTTATGTGAAAATAATAACTTAGAAGTGTTTGAGAAACGAATGATTGATTTTTAAAGTTAAATTCATAATAGAAATCTGCGAATGTTAGGTTGTGCAGAATCGGCCGTGACGAAATATTTTAGTTTTATTAAATGATTTAAAGCAAAATCAATTCCTACAACTTGACAGTATATTTTAAGAATGTATAAGGCATGTATAATGATTGAGAAGTGTATTTGGAAATAAATCATTATTGAAACGTGCGATTGATAGCTTGTGCACAATCGGCCCCCAAATACATTACGTTTTCTTGAATATTTATATAAATTCAATTGTTAGAACTTTAACTTATATTTCAAAATTGTTCTATTTATATGAAAATAATAATTAATATGTGTTTAGAAACAAATGATTGATTTTTAAAGTTAAACTCATAATAGAAATCTGCGAATGTTAGGTTGTGCAGAATCGGCCGTGACGAAATATTTTAGTTTTATTAAAAATGATTTAAAGCAAAATCGATTTCTACAGCTTGACAGTATATTTTAAGAATGTATAAGGCATGTATAATGATTGAGAAGTGTATTTGGAAATAAATCATTATTGAAACGTGCGATTGATAGCTTGTGCACAATCGGCCCCCAAATACATTACGTTTTCTTGAATATTTAAATAAATTCAATTGTTAGAACTTTAAATTATATTTCAAAAGTGTTCTATTTATGTGAAAATAATAACTTAGAAGTGTTTGAGAAACGAATGATTGATTTTTAAAGTTAAATTCATAATAGAAATCTGCGAATGTTAGCTTGTGCAGAATCGGCCGTGACGAAATATTTTAGTTTTATTAAAAATGATTTAAACCAAAATCAATTCCTACAGCTTGACAGTATATTTTAAGAATGTTTAAGGCATGTACGTATAATGATTGAGAAGTGTATTTGGAAATAAATCATTATTGAAACGTGCGATTGATAGCTTGTGCAGAATCGGCCCCCAAATATATTACGTTTTCTTGAATATTTAAATAAATTCAATTGTTAGAACTTTAAATTATGTTTTAAGAGTGTTTTATTTATATGAAAATAATAATTAATATGTGTTTAGAAACAAATGATTGATTTTTAAAGTTAAATTCATAATACAAATCTGCGAATGTTAGCTTGTGCAGAATCGGCCGTGACGAAATATTTTAGTTTTATTAAAAATGATTTAAACCAAAATCGATTCCTACAACTTGACAGTATATTTTAAGAATGTATAAGGCATGTATAATGATTGAGAAGTGTATTTGGAAATAAATCATTATTGAAACGTGCGATTGATAGCTTGTGCACAATCGGCCCCTAAATACATTACGTTTTCTTGAATATTTAAATAAATTCAATTGTTAGAACTTTAAATTATATTTTAAGAGTGTTCTATTTATGTGAAAATAATAACTTAGAAGTGTTTGAGAAACGAATGATTGATTTTTAAAGTTAAATTCATAATAGAAATCTGCGAATGTTAGCTTGTGCAGAATCGGCCGTGACGAAATATTTTAGTTTTATTAAATGATTTAAAGCAAAATCAATTTCTACAACTTGACAGTATATTTTAAGAACGTATAAGGCATGTATAATGATTGAGAAGTGTATTTGGAAATAAATCATTATTGAAACGTGCGATTGATAGCTTGTGTAGAATCGGCCCCCAAATACATTACGTTTTCTTAAATATTTAAATAAATTCAATTGTTAGAACTTTAAATTATATTTTAAGAGTGTTTTATTTATGTGAAAATAATAACTTAGAAGTGTTTGAGAAACGAATGATTGATTTTTAAAGTTAAATTTATAATACCAATCTGCGAATGTTAGGTTGTGCAGAATCGGCCGTGACGAAATATTTTAGTTTTATTAAATGATTTAAAGCAAAATCGATTCCTACAACTTGACAGTATATTTTAAGAATGTTTAAGGCATGTATAATGATTGAGAAGTGTATTTGGAAACAAATCATTATTGAAACGTGCGATTGATAGCTTGTGCACAATCGGCCCCCAAATACATTACGTTTTCTTGAATATTTAAATAAATTCAATTGTTAGAACTTTAAATTATATTTTAAGAGTGTTTTATTTATGTGAAAATAATAACTTAGAAGTGTTTGAGAAACGAATGATTGATTTTTAAAGTTAAATTCATAATAGAAATCTGCGAATGTTAGCTTGTGCAGAATCGGCCGTGACGAAATATTTTAGTTTTATTAAATGATTTAAAGCAAAATCGATTCCTACAACTTGACAGTATATTTTAAGAATGTTTAAGGCATGTATAATGATTGAGAAGTGTATTTGGAAATAAATCATTATTGAAACGTGCGATTGATAGCTTGTGCACAATCGGCCCCCAAATACATTACGTTTTCTTGAATATTTAAATAAATTCAATTGTTAGAACTTTAAATTATATTTTAAGAGTGTTTTATTTATGTGAAAATAATAACTTAGAAGTGTTTGAGAAACGAATGATTGATTTTTAAAGTTAAATTCATAATAGAAATCTGCGAATGTTAGGTTGTGCAGAATCGGCCGTGACGAAATATTTTAGTTTTATTAAATGATTTAAAGCAAAATCGATTCCTACAGCTTGACAGTATATTTTAAGAACGTATAAGGCATGTATAATGATTGAGAAGTGTATTTGGAAACAAATCATTATTGAAACGTGCGATTGATAACTTGTGCAGAATCGGCCCCTAAATACATTACGTTTTCTTGAATATTTAAATAAATTCAATTGTTAGAACTTTAAATTATATTTTAAGAGTGTTTTATTTATATGAAAATAATAACTTAGAAGTGTTTGAGAAACGAATGATTGATTTTTAAAGTTAAATTCATAATAGAAATCTGCGAATGTTAGGTTGTGCAGAATCGGCCGTGACGAAATATTTTAGTTTTATTAAATGATTTAAAGCAAAATCAATTCCTACAACTTGACAGTATATTTTAAGAATGTATAAGGCATGTATAATGATTGAGAAGTGTATTTTAAAATAAATCATTATTGAAACGTGCGATTGATAGCTTGTGCAGAATCGGCCCCCAAATACATTACGATTTCTTGAATATTTATATAAATTCAATTGTTAGAACTTTAAATTATATTTCAAAAGTGTTCTATTTATATGAAAATAATAATTAATATGTGTTTAGAAACGAATGATTGATTTTTAAAGTTAAATTCATAAATACAAATCTGCGAATGTTAGCTTGTGCAGAATCGGCCGTGACGAAATATTTTAGTTTTATTAAATGATTTAAAGCAAAATCGATTCCTACAACTTGACAGTATATTTTAAGAATGTTTAAGGCATGTATAATGATTGAGAAGTGTATTTGGAAATAAATCATTATTGAAACGTGCGATTGATAGCTTGTGCACAATCGGCCCCCAAATACATTACGTTTTCTTAAATATTTAAATAAATTCAATTGTTAGAACTTTAACTTATATTTCAAAAGTGTTCTATTTATATGAAAATAATAATTAATATGTGTTTAGAAACGAATGATTGATTTTTAAAGTTAAACTCATAATAGAAATCTGCGAATGTTAGCTTGTGCAGAATCGGCCGTGACGAAATATTTTAGTTTTATTAAATGATTTAAAGCAAAATCGATTCCTACAGCTTGACAGTATATTTTAAGAATGTATAAGGCATGTATAATGATTGAGAAGTGTATTTGGAAATAAATCATTATTGAAACGTACGATTGATAGCTTGTGCACAATCGGCCCCCAAATATATTACGTTTTCTTGAATATTTAAACAAATTCAATTGTTAGAACTTTAAATTATATTTCAAAATTGTTCTATTTATATGAAAATAATAATTAATATGTGTTTATAAACGAATGATTGATTTTTAAAGTTAAATTCATAATAGAAATCTGCGAATGTTAGCTTGTGCAAAATCGGCCGTGACGAAATATTTTAGTTTTATTAAATGATTTAAAGCAAAATCAATTCCTACAGCTTGACAGTATATTTTAAGAATGTTTAAGGGATGTATAATGATTGAGAAGTGTATTTGGAAATAAATCATTATTAAACGTGCGATTGATAGCTTGTGCAGAATCGGCCCCCAAATACATTACGTTTTCTTGAATATTTAAACAAATTCAATTGTTAAAACTTTAAACTATATTTTACGAGTGTTTTATTTAAGTGAAAAGAATAATTAAGAAGTGTTAGAGAAGCAAATACGTGAAAATATCGAAAAATAAATTGTATAACTGAATAAATGTGTTTGTATGTCGTTGTTTTGCTAAAAAAAAAAACGATTTATAATAAAGAAACAAAAAGAGAAGCGGAAAACGAGAGACAAGAAAACGAGAGAAGTCAAAATGGACATAAAAAGACGCTTACGGCCGATTCTGCACCAGACCCAAAAACTAGTTAGCCAGGTCTCGCTAAGCTAGTTATTTAGCAAATTTACTGGTTTTTAATTTTTTTTGACGGTTTGTGATGTTTTACACATAAAATGATAGGTAAATATAAAATTCTAGGTATAGAAAAGTATAAAAAAAATTTAATCACTGGTTTTTAGTAAAAAAAGACTGTTTTATCATCAAATTTAAACAGAAATTTTTTGAAAACAAAAATTTATTTAATTTTTCTTTGGAATTACACTTAATGCTGCTTACATGTTGGTATAATTTTTTTAAATAAATTTTTCTTGTTATTTCATCTTATTTTCCACAACTTTGAATATTTTTAACCTAATTAAATTTTGACTTGGTGCTCCAACACTTTCAGTCAAATCCAATCATTGCTAGTTTTGGATATTTTTTGTTAAATAAAAGAAAAATAGGCAATTTTCCTGCTAAAAATAAATAGTATAGCAACTTACAAAAAAGTATAAGGCTAAAAGTTTTTTTTAGATAAGAAAATTGTTTAATACTTTAAGAATAAGCTATTTTTAAGTTTTTTTTTTAATTAGTTATTATTCTGGATTTTGTCCAGCTACAGTTAATTGTATGAACCTGTGAGTTTGTAATAGATCCATAATTTTTACAATAATTGCATTTCTTTTGTGACCTTTCAAATAAATGATTTCAATCAAAGCAAATAATTACAATCTTCTAATGTTTGGTTAAAAAACATTGCCTGGTGCTTGCTTAATTTTATATAAAAATGAATAATGAAATTTATTGCATTCAAATATTGTTTTTAATAGTTTTTAAGATGTTTGCTCACAATGAAATTATCAAGACATAGAAGCCAATGAATCAATACAATATTTTAGGTTTGCTTTTATTATGATTTTAACACCACTGTGATTCTAGCAGAATAACTCTCATATCTTACAGAAAAAAGAAAAAAAGCGAAAAAACCTTACGCAAATGACGCAAACCTTCATTCATTTCTATGCAACAAAAGAGAGCAACAATCTTCCACTATTCAGGATTAATTTAAAATATGTTCCCTATCGATTCAAATGACAAATTTGATATCACATTGATCAGAATTTCACGTAGATTTCAGATATAAATTCAAGTTCCGGCGACACTATATTAGTTTTCGAACAAAATGCACTTGAATGACCTCCGCTTTACGAGATAATAATTAGCATCAACAACATTTTGAGTTAAAGTGATTTCGATTTACGCTATTTGAAAGTTCATTTAGACCATGTTCCCTATCGATTCGAATGACAAATTTGATATCACATTGATCAGAATTTCACGAAGATTTTAGATATAAAATCAAGTTCCGGCGACACCATATTAGTTTCCTAACAGAATACATTTGAATGACCCCCGCTTTACGAGATAATAATTAGCATCACCAGCATTTTGAGTTAAAGTGATTTCGATTCACGCTATTTGAAGGTTTATTTTGACCATGTTCCCTATTGATTCGAATGACAAATTTGATATCACATTGATCAGAATTTAACGTAGATATCAGATATAAATTCAAGTTCCGGCAACACTATATTCACTTTTCAACAAAATGCACTTGAATGACCCCCGCTTTACAAGATAACAATTAGCGTCGACAACATTTTGAGTTAAAGTGATTTCGAGTTACGCTAATTCAAGGTTTATTTTGGCCATGTTCCCTATCGATTCGAATGACAAATTTGATATCACATTGATCAGAATTTCACGTAGATATCAGATATAAATTCAAGTTCCGGCGACACTATATTCACTTTTCAACAAAATGCACTTGAATGACCCCCGCTTTACAAGATAACAATTAGCGTCTATTACATTTTGAGTTGAAATGATTTCGATTCACGCTATTTGAAGGTTTAATTTGACCATGTTCCCTATCGATTCGAATGACAAATTTGATATCACATTGATTAGAATTTCACGTAGATATCAGATATAAATTCAAGTTCCGGCGACACTATATTAGTTTTTGAACAAAATGCACTTGAATGACCCCCGCTTTACGAGATAACAATTAGCATCGACAGCATTTTGAGTAAAAGTGATTTCGAGTTACGCTAATTCAAGGTTTATTTTGACCATGTTCCCTATCGATTCAAATGACAAATTTAATATCACATTGATCAGAATTTCACGAAGATTTTAGATATAAAATCAAGTTTCGGCGACACCATATTAGTTTCCTAACAGAATACAGTTGAATGACCCCCGCTTTACGAGATAACAATTAGCATCGACAACATTTTGAGTTAAAGTGATTTCGATTCACGCTAATTCAAGGTTTATTTTGACCATGTTCCCTATCGATTCGAATGACAAATTTGATATCACATTGATTAACATTTCACGTAGATATCAGATATAAAATCAAGTTCCGGCGACACTATATTAGTTTTTGAACAAAATGCACTTGAATGACCCCCGCTTTACGAGATAACAATTAGCGTCGACAGCATTTTGAGTTAAAGTGATTTCGATTCACGCTATTTGAAGGTTTAATTTGACCATGTTCCCTATTGATTCGAATGACAAATTTAATATCACATTGATTAGAATTTCACGTAGATATCAGATATAAATTCAAGTTCCGGCGACACTATATTCACTTTTCAACAAAATGTACTTGAATGACCCCCGCTTTACAAGATAACAATTAGCATCGACAATATTTTGAGTTAAAGTGATTTCGATTTACGCTAATTCAAGGTTTATTTTGACCATGTTCCCTATCGATTCGAATGATAAATTTGATATCACATTGATTAGAATTTCACAAAGATTTCAGATATAAATTCAAGTTCCGGCGACACTATATTAGTTTCCTAACAGAATACAGTTGAATGACCCCCGCTTTACGAGATAATAATTAGCATCACCAGCATTTTGAGTTAAAGTGATTTCGAGTTACGCTAATTCAAGGTTTATTTTGACCATGTTCCCTATTGATTCGAATGACAAATTTAATATCACATTGATCAGAATTTCATTTAGATATCAGATATAAAATCAAGTTCCGGCGACACTATATTAGTTTTCTAACAGAATACAGTTGAATGACCCCCGCTTTACGAGATAACAATTAGCGTCGACAGCATTTTGAGTTAAAGTGATTGCGATTTACGCTATTTGAAGGTTTATTTTGACCATGTTCCCTATCGATTCGAATGACAAATTTGATATCACATGGATCAGAATTTCACGTAGATATCAGATATAAATTCAATTTAAGGCGACACCATATTAACTTCCTAACAGAATATAGTTAAATGACCCCCGCTTTACGAGATAATAATTAGCATCGACAGCATTTTAAGTTAAAGTGATTTCGATTTACGCTAATTCAAGGTTTAATTTGACCATGTTCCCTATCGATTCGAATGACAAATTTAATATCACATTGATCAGAATTTAACGTAGATATCAGATATAAATTCAAGTTCCGGCGACACTATATTAGTTTCCTAACAGAATACAGTTAAATGACCCCCGCTTTACGAGATAACAATTAGCATCGACAACATTTTAAGTTAAAGTGATTTCGAGTTACGCTAATTCAAGGTTTAATTTGGCCATGTTCCCTATCGATTCGAATGACAAATTTGATATCACATTGATCAGAATTTCACGTAGATATCAGATATAAAATCAAGTTCCGGCGACACTATATTAGTTTTTGAACAAAATGCACTTGAATGACCCCCGCTTTACGAGATAATAATTAGCATCGACAACATTTTGAGTTAAAGTGATTTCGAGTTACGCTAATTCAAGGTTTATTTTGACCATGTTCCCTATCGATTCGAATGACAAATTTGATATCACATTGATCAGAATTTCACATAGACATCAGATATAAAATCAAGTTCCGGCGACACTATATTAGTTTTTGAACAAAATGCACTTGAATGACCCCCGCTTTACGAGATAATAATTAGCATCGACAACATTTTGAGTTAAAGTGATTTCGAGTTACGCTAATTCAAGGTTTATTTTGACCATGTTCCCTATTGATTCGAATGACAAATTTGATACCACATTGATCAGAATTTAACGTAGATATCAGATATAAATTCAAGTTCCGGCGACACTATATTAGTTTTTGAACAAAATGCACTTGAATGACCCCCGCTTTACGAGATAACAATTAGCGTCTATTACATTTTGAGTTAAAGTGATTTCGATTCACGCTATTTGAAGGTTTAATTTGACCATGTTCCCTATCGATTCGAATGACAAATTTGATATCACATTGATCAGAATTTAACGTAGATATCAGATATAAATTCAAGTTCCGGCGACACTATATTCACTTTTCAACAAAATGCATTTGAATGACCCCCGCTTTACGAGATAACAATTAGCGTCTATTACATTTTGAGTTAAAGTGATTTCGATTCACGCTATTTGAAGGTTTAATTTGACCATGTTCCCTATCGATTCGAATGACAAATTTGATATCACATTGATCAGAATTTCACGTAGATATCAGATATAAATTCAAGTTCCGGCGACACTATATTCACTTTTCCACAAAATGTACTTGAATGACCCCCGCTTTACGAGATAACAATTAGCATCGACAGCATTTTGAGTTAAAGTGATTTCGATTTACGCTAAGTCAAGGTTTAATTTGACCATGTTCCCTATTGATTCGAATGACAAATTTGATATCACATTGATCAGAATTTAACGTAGATATCAGATATAAATTCAAGTTCCGGCGACACCATATTAGTTTCCTAACAGAATACAGTTGAATGACCCCCGCTTTACGAGATAATAATTAGCATCACCAGCATTTTGAGTTAAAGTGATTTCGATTCACGCTAATTCAAGGTTTATTTTGACCATGTTCCCTATCGATTCGAATGACAAATTCAACATCACATTGATCAGAATTTCACGTAGATATCAGATATAAAATCAAGTTCCGGCGACATCATATTAGTTTCCTAACAGAATACAGTTAAATGACCCCCGCTTTACGAGATAATAATTAGCGTCTATTACATTTTAAGTTAAAGTTATTTCGATTCACGCTAATTCAAGGTTTAATTTGGCCATGTTCCCTATCGATTCGAATGCCAAATTCAATATCACATTGATTAACATTTCACGTAGATATCAGATATAAATTCAAGTTTCGGCGACACCATATTAGTTTTTGAACAAAATGCACTTGAATGACCCCCGCTTTACGAGATAACAATTAGCGTCTATTACATTTTGAGTTAAAGTGATTTCGATTCACGCTATTTGAAGGTTTATTTTGACCATGTTCCCTATCGATTCGAATGACAAATTTGATATCACATTGATCAGAATTTCACGTAGATATCAGATATAAATTCAAGTTCCGGCGACACCATATTAGTTTTCTAACAGAATACAGTTGAATGACCCCCGCTTTACGAGATAATAATTAGCGTCTATTACATTTTGAGTTAAAGTGATTTCGAGTTACGCTAATTCAAGGTTTATTTTGACCATGTTCCCTATCGATTCGAATAACTAATTTGATATCACATTGATCAGAATTTCACGAAGATATCAGATATAAATTCAAGTTCCGGCGACACTATATTAGTTTTTGAACAAAATGCACTTGAATGACCCCCGCTTTACGAGATAACAATTAGCGTCTATTACATTTTGAGTTAAAGTGATTTCGATTTACGCTATTTGAAGGTTTAATTTGACCATGTTCCCTATCGATTCGAATGACAAATTTGATATCAAATTGATCAGAATTTCACGTAGATATCAGATATAAATTCAAGTTTTGGCAACACCATATTAGTTTCCTAACAGAATACAGTTAAATGACCCCCGCTTTACGAGATAATAATTAGCATCGACAATATTTTAAGTTAAAGTGATTTCAATTTACGCTATTTGAAGGTTTATTTTGACCATGTTCCCTATCGATTCGAATGACAAATTTGATATCACATTGATTAGAATTTCATTTAGATTTCAGATATAAATTCAAGTTCCGGCGACACCATATTAGTTTTTGAACAAAATGCACTTGAATGACCCCCGCTTTACGAGATAACAATTAGCGTCTATTACATTTTGAGTTAAAGTGATTTCGATTCACGCTATTTGAAGGTTTAATTTGACCATGTTCCCTATCGATTCGAATGACAAATTTGATATCACATTGATCAGAATTTAACGTAGATATCAGATATAAATTCAAGTTCCGGCGACACTATATTCACTTTTCAACAAAATGCACTTGAATGACCCCCGCTTTACGAGATAACAATTAGCGTCTATTACATTTTGAGTTAAAGTGATTTCGATTCACGCTATTTGAAGGTTTAATTTGACCATGTTCCCTATCGATTCGAATGACAAATTTGATATCACATTGATCAGAATTTCACGTAGATATCAGATATAAATTCAAGTTCCGGCGACACTATATTCACTTTTCCACAAAATGTACTTGAATGACCCCCGCTTTACGAGATAACAATTAGCATCGACAGCATTTTGAGTTAAAGTGATTTCGATTTACGCTAAGTCAAGGTTTAATTTGACCATGTTCCCTATTGATTCGAATGACAAATTTGATATCACATTGATCAGAATTTAACGTAGATATCAGATATAAAATCAAGTTCCGGCGACACCATATTAGTTTCCTAACAGAATACAGTTGAATGACCCCCGCTTTACGAGATAATAATTAGCATCACCAGCATTTTGAGTTAAAGTGATTTCGATTCACGCTAATTCAAGGTTTATTTTGACCATGTTCCCTATCGATTCGAATGACAAATTCAACATCACATTGATCAGAATTTCACGTAGATATCAGATATAAAATCAAGTTCCGGCGACATCATATTAGTTTCCTAACAGAATACAGTTAAATGACCCCCGCTTTACGAGATAATAATTAGCGTCTATTACATTTTAAGTTAAAGTTATTTCGATTCACGCTAATTCAAGGTTTAATTTGGCCATGTTCCCTATCGATTCGAATGCCAAATTCAATATCACATTGATTAACATTTCACGTAGATATCAGATATAAATTCAAGTTTCGGCGACACCATATTAGTTTTTGAACAAAATGCACTTGAATGACCCCCGCTTTACGAGATAACAATTAGCGTCTATTACATTTTGAGTTAAAGTGATTTCGATTCACGCTATTTGAAGGTTTATTTTGACCATGTTCCCTATCGATTCGAATGACAAATTTGATATCACATTGATCAGAATTTAACGTAGATATCAGATATAAATTCAAGTTCCGGCGACACCATATTAGTTTTCTAACAGAATACAGTTGAATGACCCCCGCTTTACGAGATAATAATTAGCGTCTATTACATTTTGAGTTAAAGTGATTTCGAGTTACGCTAATTCAAGGTTTATTTTGACCATGTTCCCTATCGATTCGAATAACTAATTTGATATCACATTGATCAGAATTTCACGAAGATATCAGATATAAATTCAAGTTCCGGCGACACTATATTAGTTTTTGAACAAAATGCACTTGAATGACCCCCGCTTTACGAGATAACAATTAGCGTCTATTACATTTTGAGTTAAAGTGATTTCGATTTACGCTATTTGAAGGTTTAATTTGACCATGTTCCCTATCGATTCGAATGACAAATTTGATATCACATTGATCAGAATTTAACGTAGATATCAGATATAAATTCAAGTTCCGGCGACACTATATTAGTTTCCTAACAGAATACAGTTAAATGACCCCCGCTTTACGAGATAACAATTAGCATCGACAACATTTTAAGTTAAAGTGATTTCGAGTTACGCTAATTCAAGGTTTAATTTGGCCATGTTCCCTATCGATTCGAATGACAAATTTGATATCACATTGATCAGAATTTCACGTAGATATCAGATATAAAATCAAGTTCCGGCGACACTATATTAGTTTTTGAACAAAATGCACTTGAATGACCCCCGCTTTACGAGATAATAATTAGCATCGACAACATTTTGAGTTAAAGTGATTTCGAGTTACGCTAATTCAAGGTTTATTTTGACCATGTTCCCTATCGATTCGAATGACAAATTTGATATCACATTGATCAGAATTTCACATAGACATCAGATATAAAATCAAGTTCCGGCGACACTATATTAGTTTTTGAACAAAATGCACTTGAATGACCCCCGCTTTACGAGATAATAATTAGCATCGACAACATTTTGAGTTAAAGTGATTTCGAGTTACGCTAATTCAAGGTTTATTTTGACCATGTTCCCTATTGATTCGAATGACAAATTTGATACCACATTGATCAGAATTTAACGTAGATATCAGATATAAATTCAAGTTCCGGCGACACTATATTAGTTTTTGAACAAAATGCACTTGAATGACCCCCGCTTTACGAGATAACAATTAGCGTCTATTACATTTTGAGTTAAAGTGATTTCGATTCACGCTATTTGAAGGTTTAATTTGACCATGTTCCCTATCGATTCGAATGACAAATTTGATATCACATTGATCAGAATTTAACGTAGATATCAGATATAAATTCAAGTTCCGGCGACACTATATTCACTTTTCAACAAAATGCACTTGAATGACCCCCGCTTTACGAGATAACAATTAGCGTCTATTACATTTTGAGTTAAAGTGATTTCGATTCACGCTATTTGAAGGTTTAATTTGACCATGTTCCCTATCGATTCGAATGACAAATTTGATATCACATTGATCAGAATTTCACGTAGATATCAGATATAAATTCAAGTTCCGGCGACACTATATTCACTTTTCCACAAAATGTACTTGAATGACCCCCGCTTTACGAGATAACAATTAGCATCGACAGCATTTTGAGTTAAAGTGATTTCGATTTACGCTAAGTCAAGGTTTAATTTGACCATGTTCCCTATTGATTCGAATGACAAATTTGATATCACATTGATCAGAATTTAACGTAGATATCAGATATAAAATCAAGTTCCGGCGACACCATATTAGTTTCCTAACAGAATACAGTTGAATGACCCCCGCTTTACGAGATAATAATTAGCATCACCAGCATTTTGAGTTAAAGTGATTTCGATTCACGCTAATTCAAGGTTTATTTTGACCATGTTCCCTATCGATTCGAATGACAAATTCAACATCACATTGATCAGAATTTCACGTAGATATCAGATATAAAATCAAGTTCCGGCGACATCATATTAGTTTCCTAACAGAATACAGTTAAATGACCCCCGCTTTACGAGATAATAATTAGCGTCTATTACATTTTAAGTTAAAGTTATTTCGATTCACGCTAATTCAAGGTTTAATTTGGCCATGTTCCCTATCGATTCGAATGCCAAATTCAATATCACATTGATTAACATTTCACGTAGATATCAGATATAAATTCAAGTTTCGGCGACACCATATTAGTTTTTGAACAAAATGCACTTGAATGACCCCCGCTTTACGAGATAACAATTAGCGTCTATTACATTTTGAGTTAAAGTGATTTCGATTCACGCTATTTGAAGGTTTATTTTGACCATGTTCCCTATCGATTCGAATGACAAATTTGATATCACATTGATCAGAATTTAACGTAGATATCAGATATAAATTCAAGTTCCGGCGACACCATATTAGTTTTCTAACAGAATACAGTTGAATGACCCCCGCTTTACGAGATAATAATTAGCGTCTATTACATTTTGAGTTAAAGTGATTTCGAGTTACGCTAATTCAAGGTTTATTTTGACCATGTTCCCTATCGATTCGAATAACTAATTTGATATCACATTGATCAGAATTTCACGAAGATATCAGATATAAATTCAAGTTCCGGCGACACTATATTAGTTTTTGAACAAAATGCACTTGAATGACCCCCGCTTTACGAGATAACAATTAGCGTCTATTACATTTTGAGTTAAAGTGATTTCGATTTACGCTATTTGAAGGTTTAATTTGACCATGTTCCCTATCGATTCGAATGACAAATTTAATATCAAATTGATCAGAATTTCACGTAGATATCAGATATAAATTCAAGTTTTGGCAACACCATATTAGTTTCCTAACAGAATACAGTTAAATGACCCCCGCTTTACGAGATAATAATTAGCATCGACAATATTTTAAGTTAAAGTGATTTCAATTTACGCTATTTGAAGGTTTATTTTGACCATGTTCCCTATCGATTCGAATGACAAATTTGATATCACATTGATTAGAATTTCATTTAGATTTCAGATATAAATTCAAGTTCCGGCGACACCATATTAGTTTTTGAACAAAATGCACTTGAATGACCCCCGCTTTACGAGATAACAATTAGCGTCTATTACATTTTGAGTTAAAGTGATTTCGATTCACGCTATTTGAAGGTTTAATTTGACCATGTTCCCTATCGATTCGAATGACAAATTTGATATCACATTGATCAGAATTTAACGTAGATATCAGATATAAATTCAAGTTCCGGCGACACTATATTCACTTTTCAACAAAATGCACTTGAATGACCCCCGCTTTACGAGATAACAATTAGCGTCTATTACATTTTGAGTTAAAGTGATTTCGATTCACGCTATTTGAAGGTTTAATTTGACCATGTTCCCTATCGATTCGAATGACAAATTTGATATCACATTGATCAGAATTTCACGTAGATATCAGATATAAATTCAAGTTCCGGCGACACTATATTCACTTTTCCACAAAATGTACTTGAATGACCCCCGCTTTACGAGATAACAATTAGCATCGACAGCATTTTGAGTTAAAGTGATTTCGATTTACGCTAAGTCAAGGTTTAATTTGACCATGTTCCCTATTGATTCGAATGACAAATTTGATATCACATTGATCAGAATTTAACGTAGATATCAGATATAAAATCAAGTTCCGGCGACACCATATTAGTTTCCTAACAGAATACAGTTGAATGACCCCCGCTTTACGAGATAATAATTAGCATCACCAGCATTTTGAGTTAAAGTGATTTCGATTCACGCTAATTCAAGGTTTATTTTGACCATGTTCCCTATCGATTCGAATGACAAATTCAACATCACATTGATCAGAATTTCACGTAGATATCAGATATAAAATCAAGTTCCGGCGACATCATATTAGTTTCCTAACAGAATACAGTTAAATGACCCCCGCTTTACGAGATAATAATTAGCGTCTATTACATTTTAAGTTAAAGTTATTTCGATTCACGCTAATTCAAGGTTTAATTTGGCCATGTTCCCTATCGATTCGAATGCCAAATTCAATATCACATTGATTAACATTTCACGTAGATATCAGATATAAATTCAAGTTTCGGCGACACCATATTAGTTTTTGAACAAAATGCACTTGAATGACCCCCGCTTTACGAGATAACAATTAGCGTCTATTACATTTTGAGTTAAAGTGATTTCGATTCACGCTATTTGAAGGTTTATTTTGACCATGTTCCCTATCGATTCGAATGACAAATTTGATATCACATTGATCAGAATTTAACGTAGATATCAGATATAAATTCAAGTTCCGGCGACACCATATTAGTTTTCTAACAGAATACAGTTGAATGACCCCCGCTTTACGAGATAATAATTAGCGTCTATTACATTTTGAGTTAAAGTGATTTCGAGTTACGCTAATTCAAGGTTTATTTTGACCATGTTCCCTATCGATTCGAATAACTAATTTGATATCACATTGATCAGAATTTCACGAAGATATCAGATATAAATTCAAGTTCCGGCGACACTATATTAGTTTTTGAACAAAATGCACTTGAATGACCCCCGCTTTACGAGATAACAATTAGCGTCTATTACATTTTGAGTTAAAGTGATTTCGATTTACGCTATTTGAAGGTTTAATTTGACCATGTTCCCTATCGATTCGAATGACAAATTTGATATCAAATTGATCAGAATTTCACGTAGATATCAGATATAAATTCAAGTTTTGGCAACACCATATTAGTTTCCTAACAGAATACAGTTAAATGACCCCCGCTTTACGAGATAATAATTAGCATCGACAATATTTTAAGTTAAAGTGATTTCAATTTACGCTATTTGAAGGTTTATTTTGACCATGTTCCCTATCGATTCGAATGACAAATTTGATATCACATTGATTAGAATTTCATTTAGATTTCAGATATAAATTCAAGTTCCGGCGACACCATATTAGTTTTTGAACAAAATGCACTTGAATGACCCCCGCTTTACGAGATAATAATTAGCGTCGACAACATTTTGAGTTAAAGTGATTTCAAGTTACGCTAATTCAAGGTTTATTTTGACCATGTTCCCTATCGATTCGAATGACAAATTTGATATCATATTGATTAAAATTTCACATAGATATCAGATATAAAATCAAGTTCCGGCGACACCATATTAGTTTTTGAACAAAATGCACTTGAATGACCCCCGCTTTACGAGATAACAATTAGCATTGACAGCATTTTGAGTTAAAGTGATTTCGATTTACGCTAATTCAAGGTTTATTTTGGCCATGTTCCCTATCGATTCGAATGACAAATTTGATATCACATTGATCAGAATTTCACATAGACATCAGATTTAAAATCAAGTTCCGGCGACACTATATTAGTTTTTGAACAAAATGCACTTGAATGACCCCCGCTTTACGAGATAATAATTAGCGTCGACAACATTTTGAGTTAAAGTGATTGCGATTTACGCTATTTGAAGGTTTAATTTGACCATGTTCCCTATCGATTCGAATGACAAATTTGACATCACATTGATCAGAATTTCACGTAGATATCAGATATAAAATCAAGTTCCGGCGACATTATATTAGTTTCCTAACAGAATACAGTTAAATGACCCCCGCTTTACGAGATAATAATTAGCATCGACAACATTTTAAGTTAAAGTGATTTCGATTTACGCTATTTGAAGGTTTAATTTGACCATGTTCCTTACCTGGATACCTGAAAAGCATCCAAAAAATTGGGGGCACGTATAGCTTGTATTGCCCCCATGGGGCGGGCTTGTATTGATGACATCTACCACAAAATTGTACTCTCTATGGGTAAATAATAAATGATTTTTTATCATAAGTTAGAACCGATATTTCTTGCACAATACTTCTTAGTTAGAAAAAAAAGCGTTTTTTTCACGCTTTTTTCTATCAAAAAACAAAACCTCACATAATTTAATTTGATTAACGTGCATTCTTTTAAGTTAAAGGTGATGAGCATGTGGCCTGCGAGTCGCTTTGACAAACTCAACCCACTAGGTTTCAGGTTTTCAAAAGCAAGCAGTTTGTGCTTGATGTCTTTTCTATCCCCTTCAATGTTACACCCACTTCCGCAACCCCTGAGCTTCGTCTGAAACTGATAAAAGTACAGAGTGATGACAAGCTGAAAGCGATGTATCTGAATAAGCCGTTGCTTAAATGTTGTTTGTTGTTTAGTACTGTTGTTGAACAATTTCTTTTTTCGTTTATGAAAGGTATATAATTTTGTGTTACAAAGAGGTCATTAATCCTAAAAACAAAATGAATTTGTACATTGAACTTGTAATACAAATTGTAACACTGTACAACTTTAATGAGAAAATGAATATGTAACACAAAAGTTGAGAACCACTGTGCTATTTTTATTAAGATTGTCTTATTTTGTCTCTTGCCTTATTCAATTTAACCATTGTTGCGATCTAGGTGGAGTTTTATTCTAGTTCAAATTCGAGTTCGAGTTTTGTGCTGTAAAAACTGAAAGCTCAATCACGCCTATCTACGCAATAATTAAAACTTTAAAAAATGGAAAACCTACCATAATGCGATAAATAATATAAAAATTATAACCAAACTGATTGTTATTAACAAAATAAACAAATTTATTTAATGGGTTCAAGTTAAACAGAAAACAAATATTAATTGAAAAATAAGTTGTTCTACGTCAAATTTAGCAATATACTGTAGTATTAAAAGTAAAATCCAAATGCTTTTTATTCTCTTTTCACAATTCTTCAATTAATGAAGTCAAATTGGATCACATAATTTTTGAGTTTGAGCTAAAGTTTAATTTCGATTTTGAGTTTGCAGACCTGCTTTTAACATACCCTATAAGGGGACGTTTATGCTTTTTGAATTATAAAAAAAAAATTTTATAGTAGGACTAAAAATTTGCGTGGCCCGCTTATTTATCAGAAACTGAAAAAGCGGCACGTAACAATCATTTATCACCTCTCTTTTAGCAAATAAAATGATGGTTGTTTTATATTTACATGAATAGGATATGAAGTAAGTACAATTTTTATTATTAAACTTTTTCTTTTTTGCCACATTCCAATCCACCCATGAGGTTGTGACAATGGATCGTTAGGTTTTTTTTAGCAGGACCTTCACCCGTAGTCCTATTTTACCTGCATGGTAAACCTTAACTTAGTTTTATAAAAAAATATTTCCTTACACGTTTTCAAGAAGTGATCGTAACCAGGAAAGAATCCAGTTTGATATTACAATTTTTTATATTTCAAATGCATGTGCACCCCCTACGTCGGACACCAGAAGCGTTTGTTTATTGATCGCTACGGGAATAAAATTGAGAATTGAAAAACATTGCAATTGGCGATAAGTGGAAAAACAAACCGAAAAGACAAACAAACCAATTGGCGATAAGTGGAAAAACAAACCGAAAAGAAAACAAACTGAAGTGATTGAAAAAACTGAAGAACTTCCAAAGCATGCCGCCCTCAAGAACAGCGAATAGAAAACCAGAAACCACTCTAATCAAAAAGACATAATAGTCAATCCTACAATCCCACTTTTAAAAAACTCAAATCAAAAAACCTAATTAAGAAAAATTGTAACTATTCACATTATAAAGTTGACAAGAACGCCAGCTAAAATATTCAGTTAAAATAAATAATTTTTTATACTGTAGACCAAAATAAAACAATTATTGCCGTTCCGTTTATTACATTCAATCTTGAATTTATAAACCACATTTGTACAAACAATTCTTTATTATAATCAGTCTCAACTACTAAAACAATTTTGTTTTTTCAAACTAGAATTAATTTGAGTTAAAATCGCTTCAATTGTAATTCTGTGGCCTTTCTGTAATTTTGTGGGTTTTATAATTCCGTTCTTCCTACTTTCCTGTAAAGTGGGTGTCATTCAACTGTATTCTGTTGAAAAGTAAATATGGTGTCGCCGGAACTTGATTTTATATCTGATATCTACGTGAAATTCTGATCAATGTGATATCAAATTTGTCATTCGAATCGATAGGGAACATGGTCAAAATAAACCTTGAATTAGCGTAACTCGAAATCATTTCAACTCAAAATGTAATAGACGCTAATTATTATCTCGTAAAGCGGGGGTCATTCAACTGTATTCTGTTAGAAAACTAATATAGTGTCGCCGGAACTTGATTTTATATCTGATATCTACGTGAAATTCTGATCCATGTGATATTGAATTTGGCATTCGAATCGATAGGGAACATGGTCAAAATAAACCTTTAAATAGCGTAACTTGAAATCACTTCAACTCAAAATGTTGTCGACGCTAATTATTATCCCGTAAAGCGGGGGTCATTCAACTGTATTCTGTTAGGAAACTAATATAGTGTCGCCGGAACTTGAATTTATATCTGATATCTACGTGAAATGTTAATCAATGTGATATCAAATTTGTCATTCGAATCGATAGGGAACATGGTCAAAATAAACCTTGAATTAGCGTAACTCGAAATCACTTTAACTCAAAATGTTGTCGATGCTAATTGTTATCTCGTAAAGCGGGGGTCATTCAAGTGCATTTTGTTCAAAAACTAATATAGTGTCGCCGGAACTTGATTTTATATCTGATATTGACGTAAAATTCTAATCAATGTGATATCAAATTTGTCATTCGAATCAATAGGGAACATGGTCAAAATAAACCTTCAAATAGCGTAAATCGAAATCACTTTAACTCAAAATGTTGTCGACGCTAATTGTTATCTCGTAAAGCGGGGGTCATTTAACTGTATTCTGTTAGGAAACTAATATAGTGTCGCCGGAACTTGAATTTATATCTAATATCTACGTGAAATTTTGATCAATGTGATATCAAATTTGTCATTCGAATCGATAGGGAACATGGTCAAATTAAACCTTCAAATAGCGTAAATCGAAATCACTTTAACTCAAAATGCTGTCGATGCTAATTGTTATCTCGTAAAGCGGGGGTCATTCAAGTGCATTTTGTTCAAAAACTAATATAGTGTCGCCGGAACTTGATTTTATATCTGATATTGACGTGAAATTCTAATCAATGTGATATCAAATTTGTCATTCGAATCAATAGGGAACATGGTCAAATTAAACCTTCAAATAGCGTAAATCGAAATCACTTTAACTCAAAATGCTGTCGACGCTAATTATTATCTCGTAAAGCGGGGGTCATTCAACTGTATTCTGTTAGGAAGTTAATATGATGTCGCCGGAACTTGATTTTATATCTAATATCTACGTGAAATTCTGATCAATGTGATATCAAATTTGTCATTCGAATCGATAGGGAACATGGTCAAAATAAACCTTGAATTAGCGTAACTCGAAATCACTTTAACTCAAAATGTTGTCGATGCTAATTGTTATCTCGTAAAGCGGGGGTCATTCAAGTGCATTTTGTTCAAAAACTAATATAGTGTCGCCGGAACTTGATTTTATATCTGATATTGACGTAAAATTCTAATCAATGTGATATCAAATTTGTCATTCGAATCAATAGGGAACATGGTCAAAATAAACCTTCAAATAGCGTAAATCGAAATCACTTTAACTCAAAATGTTGTCGACGCTAATTGTTATCTCGTAAAGCGGGGGTCATTTAACTGTATTCTGTTAGGAAACTAATATAGTGTCGCCGGAACTTGAATTTATATCTAATATCTACGTGAAATTCTGATCAATGTGATATCAAATTTGTCATTCGAATCGATAGGGAACATGGTCAAATTAAACCTTCAAATAGCGTAAATCGAAATCACTTTAACTCAAAATGCTGTCGATGCTAATTGTTATCTCGTAAAGCGGGGGTCATTCAAGTGCATTTTGTTCAAAAACTAATATAGTGTCGCCGGAACTTGATTTTATATCTGATATTGACGTGAAATTCTAATCAATGTGATATCAAATTTGTCATTCGAATCAATAGGGAACATGGTCAAATTAAACCTTCAAATAGCGTAAATCGAAATCACTTTAACTCAAAATGCTGTCGACGCTAATTATTATCTCGTAAAGCGGGGGTCATTCAACTGTATTCTGTTAGGAAGTTAATATGATGTCGCCGGAACTTGATTTTATATCTAATATCTACGTGAAATTCTGATCAATGTGATATCAAATTTGTCATTCGAATCGATAGGGAACATGGTCAAAATAAACCTTGAATTAGCGTAACTCGAAATCACTTTAATTCAAAATGTTGTCGATGCTAATTATTATCTCGTAAAGCGGGGGTCATTCAAGTGCATTTTGTTCAAAAACTAATATAGTGTCGCCGGAACTTGATTTTATATCTGATGTCTATGTGAAATTCTAATCAATGTGATATCAAATTTGTCATTCGAATCAATAGGGAACATGGTCAAAATAAACCTTCAAATAGCGTGAATCGAAATCACTTTAACTTAAAATGTAATGGACGCTAATTGTTATCTCGTAAAGCGGGGGTCATTCAAGTGCGTTTTGTTGAAAAGTGAATATAGTGTCGCCGGAACTTGAATTTATATCTGATATCTACGTTAAATTCTGATCAATGTGATATCAAATTTGTCATTCGAATCGATAGGGAACATGGTCAAAATAAACCTTCAATTAGCGTAAATCGAAATCACTTTAACTTAAAATGTTGTCGATGCTAATTGTTATCTCGTAAAGCGGGGGTCATTCAAGTGCGTTTTGTTGAAAAGTGAATATAGTGTCGCCTTAACTTGAATTTATATCTGAAATCTTCGTGAAATTCTGATCAATGTGATGTTAAATTTGTCATTCGAATCGATAGGGAACATGGTCAAAATAAACCTTGAATTAGCGTAAATCGAAATCACTTTAACTCAAAATGCTGGTGATGCTAATTATTATCTCGTAAAGCGGGGGTCATTCAAGTGCATTTTGTTCAAAAACTAATATGGTGTCGCCGGAACTTGAATTTATATCTAAAATCTACGTGAAATTCTGATCAATGTGATATCAAATTTGTCATTCGAATCGATAGGGAACATGGTCAAAATAAACCTTCAAATAGCGTTACTTGAAATCACTTTAACTCAAAATGTAATAGACGCTAATTGTTATCTCGTAAAGCGGGGGTCATTCAAGTGCATTTTGTTGAAAAGTGAATATAGTGTCGCCGGAACTTGAATTTATATCTGATATCTACGTGAAATGTTAATCAATGTGATATCAAATTTGTCATTCGAATCGATAGGGAACATGGTCAAAATAAACCTTGAATTAGCGTAACTCGAAATCACTTTAACTCAAAATGCTGTCGATGCTAATTGTTATCTCGTAAAGCGGGGGTCATTCAACTGTATTCTGTTAGGAAACTAATATGGTGTCGCCGGAACTTGAATTTATATCTGATATCTACGTGAAATTCTGATCAATGTGATATTAAATTTGTCATTCGAATCGATAGGGAACATGGTCAAATTAAACCTTGAATTAGCGTAACTCGAAATCACTTTAACTCAAAATGTTGTCGATGCTAATTGTTATCTCGTAAAGCGGGGGTCATTCAACTGTATTCTGTTAGGAAACTAATATGGTGTCGCCTTAACTTGAATTTATATCTGAAATCTTCGTGAAATTCTAATCAATGTGATATTGAATTTGTCATTCGAATCGATAGGGAACATGGTCAAATTAAACCTTCAATTAGCGTAAATCGAAATCACTTTAACTCAAAATGCTGTCGATGCTAATTGTTATCTCGTAAAGCGGGGGTCATTCAAATGTATTCTGTTAGGAAACTAATATGGTGTCGCCGGAACTTGAATTTATATCTGATATCTACGTGAAATTCTGATCAATGTGATATTAAATTTGTCATTCGAATCGATAGGGAACATGGTCAAATTAAACCTTGAATTAGCGTAACTCGAAATCACTTTAACTCAAAATGTTGTCGATGCTAATTGTTATCTCGTAAAGCGGGGGTCATTCAACTGTATTCTGTTAGGAAACTAATATGGTGTCGCCTTAACTTGAATTTATATCTGAAATCTTCGTGAAATTCTAATCAATGTGATATTGAATTTGGCATTCGAATCGATAGGGAACATGGTCAAAATAAACCTTGAATTAGCGTAACTCGAAATCACTTTAACTCAAAATGCTGGTGATGCTAATTGTTATCTCGTAAAGCGGGGGTCATTCAAGTGCATTTTGTTCAAAAACTAATATGGTGTCGCCGGAACTTGATTTTATATCTGATATCTACGTTAAATTCTGATCAATGTGATATCAAATTTGTCATTCGAATCGATAGGGAACATGGTCAAAATAAACCTTCAAATAGCGTAAATCGAAATCACTTTAACTCAAAATGTAATAGACGCTAATTGTTATCTCGTAAAGCGGGGGTCATTCAAGTGCATTTTGTTGAAAAGTGAATATAGTGTCGCCGGAACTTGAATTTATATCTGAAATCTACGTGAAATGTTAATCAATGTGATATCAAATTTGTCATTCGAATCGATAGGGAACATGGTCAAATTAAACCTTGAATTAGCGTAAATCGAAATCACTTTAACTCAAAATGCTGGTGATGCTAATTATTATCTCGTAAAGCGGGGGTCATTCAAGTGCATTTTGTTCAAAAACTAATATGGTGTCGCCGGAACTTGAATTTATATCTAAAATCTACGTGAAATTCTGATCAATGTGATATCAAATTTGTCATTCGAATCGATAGGGAACATGGTCAAAATAAACCTTCAAATAGCGTTACTTGAAATCACTTTAACTCAAAATGTAATAGACGCTAATTGTTATCTCGTAAAGCGGGGGTCATTCAAGTGCATTTTGTTGAAAAGTGAATATAGTGTCGCCGGAACTTGAATTTATATCTGATATCTACGTGAAATGTTAATCAATGTGATATCAAATTTGTCATTCGAATCGATAGGGAACATGGTCAAAATAAACCTTGAATTAGCGTAACTCGAAATCACTTTAACTCAAAATGCTGTCGATGCTAATTGTTATCTCGTAAAGCGGGGGTCATTCAACTGTATTCTGTTAGGAAACTAATATGGTGTCGCCGGAACTTGAATTTATATCTGATATCTACGTGAAATTCTGATCAATGTGATATTAAATTTGTCATTCGAATCGATAGGGAACATGGTCAAATTAAACCTTGAATTAGCGTAACTCGAAATCACTTTAACTCAAAATGTTGTCGATGCTAATTGTTATCTCGTAAAGCGGGGGTCATTCAACTGTATTCTGTTAGGAAACTAATATGGTGTCGCCTTAACTTGAATTTATATCTGAAATCTTCGTGAAATTCTAATCAATGTGATATTGAATTTGTCATTCGAATCGATAGGGAACATGGTCAAATTAAACCTTCAATTAGCGTAAATCGAAATCACTTTAACTCAAAATGCTGTCGATGCTAATTGTTATCTCGTAAAGCGGGGGTCATTCAAATGTATTCTGTTAGGAAACTAATATGGTGTCGCCGGAACTTGAATTTATATCTGATATCTACGTGAAATTCTGATCAATGTGATATTAAATTTGTCATTCGAATCGATAGGGAACATGGTCAAATTAAACCTTGAATTAGCGTAACTCGAAATCACTTTAACTCAAAATGTTGTCGATGCTAATTGTTATCTCGTAAAGCGGGGGTCATTCAACTGTATTCTGTTAGGAAACTAATATGGTGTCGCCTTAACTTGAATTTATATCTGAAATCTTCGTGAAATTCTAATCAATGTGATATTGAATTTGGCATTCGAATCGATAGGGAACATGGTCAAAATAAACCTTGAATTAGCGTAACTCGAAATCACTTTAACTCAAAATGCTGGTGATGCTAATTGTTATCTCGTAAAGCGGGGGTCATTCAAGTGCATTTTGTTCAAAAACTAATATGGTGTCGCCGGAACTTGATTTTATATCTGATATCTACGTTAAATTCTGATCAATGTGATATCAAATTTGTCATTCGAATCGATAGGGAACATGGTCAAAATAAACCTTCAAATAGCGTAAATCGAAATCACTTTAACTCAAAATGTAATAGACGCTAATTGTTATCTCGTAAAGCGGGGGTCATTCAAGTGCATTTTGTTGAAAAGTGAATATAGTGTCGCCGGAACTTGAATTTATATCTGAAATCTACGTGAAATGTTAATCAATGTGATATCAAATTTGTCATTCGAATCGATAGGGAACATGGTCAAATTAAACCTTGAATTAGCGTAACTCGAAATCACTTTAACTCAAAATGTAATAGACGCTAATTGTTATCTCGTAAAGCGAGGGTCATTCAAGTGCGTTTTGTTCAAAAACTAATATGGTGTCGCCGGAACTTGAATTTATATCTGAAATCTTCGTGAAATTCTGATCAATGTGATGTTAAATTTGTCATTCGAATCGATAGGGAACATGGTCAAATTAAACCTTGAATTAGCGTAAATCGAAATCACTTTAACTTAAAATGTTGTCGATGCTAATTATTATCTCGTAAAGCGGGGGTCATTCAAGTGCATTTTGTGGAAAAGTGAATATAGTGTCGCCGGAACTTGATTTTATATCTGATATCTACGTGAAATTCTGATCAATGTGATATTAAATTTGTCATTCGAATCGATAGGGAACATGGTCAAAATAAACCTTGAATTAGCGTAAATTGAAATCACTTTAACTCAAAATGTTGTCGATGCTAATTGTTATCTCGTAAACCGGGGGTCATTCAACTGTATTCTGTTAGGAAACTAATATGGTGTCGCCGGAACTTGAATTTATATCTGAAATCTTCGTGAAATTCTGATCAATGTGATATTAAATTTGTCATTCGAATCGATAGGGAACATGGTCAAAATAAACCTTGAATTAGCGTAAATCGAAATCACTTTAACTCAAAATGCTGTCGATTCTAATTGTTATCTCGTAAAGCGGGGGTCATTCAAGTGCATTTTGTTCAAAAACTAATATAGTGTCGCCGGAACTTGAATTTATATCTGATATCTACGTGAAATTTTGATCAATGTGATATCAAATTTGTCATTCGAATCGATAGGGAACATGGTCAAAATAAACCTTCAAATAGCGTGAATCGAAATCACTTTAACTCAAAATGTTGTCGACGCTAATTATTATCTCGTAAAGCGGGGGTCATTTAACTGTATTCTGTTACGAAGTTAATATGGTGTCGCCGGAACTTGAATTTATATCTGATATTGACGTGAAATTCTAATCAATGTGATATCAAATTTGTCATTCGAATCGATAGGGAACATGGTCAAAATAAACCTTGAATTAGCGTAAATCGAAATCACTTTAACTCAAAATGTTGTCGACGCTAATTATTATCTCGTAAAGCGGGGGTCATTCAACTGTATTCTGTTAGGAAGTTAATATGGTGTCGCCGGAACTTGATTTTATATCTGATATTGACGTGAAATTCTAATCAATGTGATATCAAATTTGTCATTCGAATCGATAGGGAACATGGCCAAAATAAACCTTTAAATAGCGTAAATCGAAATCACTTTAACTCAAAATGCTGTCGATGCTAATTGTTATCTCGTAAAGCAGGGGTCATTCAACTGTATTCTGTTAGGAAACTAATATGGTGTCGCCGGAACTTGATTTTATATCTGATATCTACGTTAAATTCTGATCAATGTGATATTAAATTTGTCATTCGAATCGATAGGGAACATGGTCAAATTAAACCTTGAATTAGCGTAACTCGAAATCACTTTAACTCAAAATGCTGGTGATGCTAATTATTATCTCGTAAAGCGGGGGTCATTCAAGTGCATTTTGTTCAAAAACTAATATGGTGTCGCCGGAACTTGAATTTATATCTGAAATCTTCGTGAAATTTTGATCAATGTGATGTTGAATTTGTCATTCGAATCAATAGGGAACATGGTCAAAATAAACCTTGAATTAGCGTAACTCGAAATCACTTTAACTCAAAATGCTGTCGATGCTAATTGTTATCTCGTAAAGCGGGGGTCATTCAATTGTATTCTGTTAGGAAACTAATATGGTGTCGCCGGAACTTGAATTTATATCTGATATCTACGTGAAATTCTAATCAATGTGATATTAAATTTGTCATTCGAATCGATAGGGAACATGGTCAAAATAAACCTTCAAATAGCGTAAATCGAAATCACCTTAACTCAAAATGTTGTCGACGCTAATTGTTATCTCGTAAAGCGGGGGTCATTCAAGTGCATTTTGTTCAAAAACTAATATGGTGTCGCCGGAACTTGATTTTATATCTGATGTCTATGTGAAATTCTAATCAATGTGATATCAAATTTGTCATTCGAATCAATAGGGAACATGGTCAAAATAAACCTTCAATTAGCGTAAATCGAAATCACTTTAACTCAAAATGTTGTCGATGCTAATTATTATCTCGTAAAGCGGGGGTCATTCAAGTGCATTTTGTTCAAAAACTAATATAGTGTCGCCGGAACTTGATTTTATATCTGATATCTACGTGAAATTCTGATCAATGTGATATTAAATTTGTCATTCGAATCGATAGGGAACATGGCCAAATTAAACCTTGAATTAGCGTAACTCGAAATCACTTTAACTCAAAATGCTGTCGACGCTAATTGTTATCTCGTAAAGCGGGGGTCATTCAACTGTATTCTGTTAGGAAACTAATATAGTGTCGCCGGAACTTGAATTTATATCTGATATTTAAGTGAAATTCTGATCAATGTGATGTTGAATTTGTCATTCGAATCGATAGGGAACATGGTCAAAATAAACCTTGAATTAGCGTAACTCGAAATCACTTTAACTCAAAATGCTGTCGATGCTAATTGTTATCTCGTAAAGCGGGGGTCATTCAATTGTATTCTGTTAGGAAACTAATATGGTGTCGCCGGAACTTGAATTTATATCTGATATCTACGTGAAATTCTAATCAATGTGATATTAAATTTGTCATTCGAATCGATAGGGAACATGGTCAAAATAAACCTTGAATTAGCGTAAATCGAAATCACCTTAACTCAAAATGTTGTCGACGCTAATTGTTATCTCGTAAAGCGGGGGTCATTCAAGTGCATTTTGTTCAAAAACTAATATGGTGTCGCCGGAACTTGATTTTATATCTGATGTCTATGTGAAATTCTAATCAATGTGATAT
This sequence comes from Diplosoma virens, assembly GCA_963680785.1. Classification (NCBI taxonomy): domain Eukaryota; kingdom Metazoa; phylum Chordata; class Ascidiacea; order Aplousobranchia; family Didemnidae; genus Diplosoma; species Diplosoma virens. The sequence continues at coordinate 5,581,218 of OY796886.1, read as the reverse complement.
CAAATTTGTCATTCGAATCAATAGGGAACATGGTCAAAATAAACCTTCAATTAGCGTAAATCGAAATCACTTTAACTCAAAATGTTGTCGATGCTAATTATTATCTCGTAAAGCGGGGGTCATTCAAGTGCATTTTGTTCAAAAACTAATATAGTGTCGCCGGAACTTGATTTTATATCTGATATCTACGTGAAATTCTGATCAATGTGATATCAAATTTGTCATTCGAATCGATAGGGAACATGGTCAAATTAAACCTTGAATTAGCGTAACTCGAAATCACTTTAACTCAAAATGTTGTCGATGCTAATTGTTATCTCGTAAAGCGGGGGTCATTCAACTGTATTCTGTTAGGAAACTAATATGGTGTCGCCGGAACTTGAATTTATATCTGATATCTACGTGAAATTCTGATCAATGTGATATTAAATTTGTCATTCGAATCGATAGGGAACATGGTCAAAATAAACCTTGAATTAGCGTAACTCGAAATCACTTTAACTCAAAATGTTGTCGATGCTAATTGTTATCTCGTAAAGCGGTGGTCATTCAACTGTATTCTGTTAGGAAACTAATATAGTGTCGCCGGAACTAGAATTTATATCTGATATTTAAGTGAAATTCTGATCAATGTGATATCAAATTTGTCATTCGAATCGATAGGGAACATGGTCAAAATAAACCTTGAATTAGCGTAACTCGAAATCACTTTAACTCAAAATGTTGTCGATGCTAATTGTTATCTCGTAAAGCGGGGGTCATTCAACTGTATTCTGTTAGGAAACTAATATGGTGTCGCCGGAACTTGAATTTATATCTGATATCTACGTGAAATTCTGATCAATGTGATATTAAATTTGTCATTCGAATCGATAGGGAACATGGTCAAAATAAACCTTGAATTAGCGTAAATCGAAATCACTTTAACTCAAAATGTTGTCGATGCTAATTGTTATCTCGTAAAGCGGGGGTCATTCAACTGTATTCTGTTAGGAAACTAATATAGTGTCGCCGGAACTTGAATTTATATCTGATATTTAAGTGAAATTCTGATCAATGTGATATCAAATTTGTCATTCGAATCAATAGGGAACATGGTCAAAATAAACCTTGAATTAGCGTAACTCGAAATCACTTTAACTCAAAATGTTGTCGATGCTAATTGTTATCTCGTAAAGCGGGGGTCATTCAACTGTATTCTGTTAGGAAACTAATATAGTGTCGCCGGAACTTGAATTTATATCTGATATCTACGTGAAATTCTGATCAATGTGATATTAAATTTGTCATTCGAATCGATAGGGAACATGGTCAAAATAAACCTTGAATTAGCGTAAATCGAAATCACTTTAACTCAAAATGCTGTCGATGCTAATTGTTATCTCGTAAAGCGGGGGTCATTCAACTGTATTCTGTTAGGAAACTAATATAGTGTCGCCGGAACTTGAATTTATATCTGATATTTAAGTGAAATTCTGATCAATGTGATATCAAATTTGTCATTCGAATCGATAGGGAACATGGTCAAAATAAACCTTGAATTAGCGTAACTCGAAATCACTTTAACTCAAAATGTTGTCGATGCTAATTGTTATCTCGTAAAGCGGGGGTCATTCAACTGTATTCTGTTAGGAAACTAATATAGTGTCGCCGGAACTTGAATTTATATCTGATATCTACGTGAAATTCTGATCAATGTGATATTAAATTTGTCATTCGAATCAATAGGGAACATGGTCAAAATAAACCTTGAATTAGCGTAAATCGAAATCACTTTAACTCAAAATGTTGTCGATGCTAATTGTTATCTCGTAAAGCGGGGGTCATTCAACTGTATTCTGTTAGGAAACTAATATAGTGTCGCCGGAACTTGAATTTATATCTGATATTTAAGTGAAATTCTGATCAATGTGATATCAAATTTGTCATTCGAATCAATAGGGAACATGGTCAAAATAAACCTTCAATTAGCGTAACTCGAAATCACTTTAACTCAAAATGTTGTCGATGCTAATTGTTATCTCGTAAAGCGGGGGTCATTCAACTGTATTCTGTTAGGAAACTAATATAGTGTCGCCGGAACTTGAATTTATATCTGATATCTACGTTAAATTCTGATCAATGTGATATCAAATTTGTCATTCGAATCAATAGGGAACATGGTCAAATTAAACCTTGAATTAGCGTAAATCGAAATCACTTTAACTCAAAATGTTGTCGATGCTAATTGTTATCTCGTAAAGCGGGGGTCATTCAACTGTATTCTGTTAGGAAACTAATATAGTGTCGCCGGAACTTGAATTTATATCTGAAATCTTCGTGAAATTCTGATCAATGTGATATCAAATTTGTCATTCGAATCGATAGGGAACATGGTCAAAATAAACCTTGAATTAGCGTAAATTGAAATCACTTTAACTCAAAATGTTGTCGATGCTAATTGTTATCTTGTAAAGCGGGGGTCATTCAAGTGCATTTTGTTGAAAAGTGAATATAGTGTCGCCGGAACTTGAATTTATATCTGAAATCTACGTGAAATTTTGATCAATGTGATATCAAATTTGTCATTCGAATCGATAGGAAACATGGTCAAAATAAACCTTCAAATAGCGTTACTTGAAATCACTTTAACTCAAAATGTAATAGACGCTAATTGTTATCTCGTAAAGCGGGGGTCATTCAAGTGCATTTTGTTGAAAAGTGAATATTGTGTCGCCGGAACTTGAATTTATATCTGAAATCTACGTGAAATGTTAATCAATGTGATATCAAATTTGTCATTCGAATCGATAGGGAACATGGTCAAAATAAACCTTGAATTAGCGTAACTCGAAATCACTTTAACTCAAAATGCTGTCGACGCTAATTGTTATCTTGTAAAGCGGTGGTCATTCAAGTGCATTTTGTGGAAAAGTGAATATAGTGTCGCTGGAACTTGAATTTATATCTGATGTCTACGTGAAATTCTGATCAATGTGATATTGAATTTGTCATTCGAATCAATAGGGAACATGGTCAAAATGAACTTTCAAATAGCGTAAATCGAAATCACTTTAACTTAAAATGTTGTCGATGCTAAGCTAATTATTATCTCGTAAAGCGGGGGTCATTCAACTGTATTCTGTTAGGAAACTAATATAGTGTCGCCGGAACTTGATTTTATATCTGATATCTACGTGAAATTCTGATCAATGTGATATCAAATTTGTCATTCGAATCGATAGGGAACATGGTCAAAATGAACTTTCAAATAGCGTGAATCGAAATCACTTTAACTCAAAACGCTGTTGATGCTAATTATTATCTCGTAAAGCGGAGGCCATTCAAGTGCATTTTGTTCGAAAACTAATATGGTGTCGCCGGAACTTGAATTTATATCTGAAATCTACGTTAAATTCTGATCAATGTGATATCAAATTTGTCATTCGAATCGATAGGGAACATATTTTAAATTAATCCTGAATAGTGGAAGATTGTTGCTCTCTTTTGTAGCATAGAAATGAATGAAGGTTTGCGTCATTTGCGTAAGGTTTTTTCGCTTTTTTTCTTTTTTCTGTAAGATATGAGAGTTATTCTGCTAGAATCACAGTGGTGATTTTAACACATAAAAATTACATTCGTCTCATTAATTTCAATGACAAATAGACATAATAGATTTGTATCTAAAAAGTTTCTGTAACAAATGTCATTGCGACTTTTTGTTTCATTGAAAAAACTAGTTGACCAAGTCTTGGTAAATTATTGGTTTTCAGTTTTTTTAGACAGTTTTTGACACTTGATTTAGATTATGGTATGTTGCTTGTTTGCATTATTATAAAAATTAAGTGATGGGCTTCATTTGCTTTGAAATATTCTTACATATAATATTTCCTCTTTAAGCTAATACACAAAGATTGCTGATTGTTTCTTCTTTGACATGATTAAAACTTTAAAATAATCTGACATTTTTTTGTTCTGTCCTGTTTTCAGTAGCTCTATTTAAAATATGGATCCTGTTATTTTAACTGCTGCTGTTTTAAACATTAAAAAAAAAAAAGAAGATGTGTTTGGGTCCATCCTATTTTAAAGAGAAGAAAAGCACTAGGTGATTATAAGCTTCTATTGCTTATTTATTTTTGTTACTAAGCTACCCAAATTATGTTAAATTTTTATGATTAAACTCACAAGTTAAAAAAGTAACATTTTTAGGTGAATATCATCGATTATTGAAAGAATTGGAGCTAGAGAGAGCATCATATTTTAGGGATTACATGAGATGCACCCCTTGCCAATTTAATGACCTGCTCAAAATTGTTAGTCCTTCCATTTTAAAATTGAAAACTAATTGGAGGGAGGCAATTTCACCTGGTGAGCGGCTAGCCATTACTTTAAGGTAATACTTTTAATTGTATAAATTATTGTTAAATGTTTTTAAAATTGTTGTCTTTTGTAGGTATTTAGCCACTGGAGATTCTTTTCACACTATCAGTGCATCTTTTCGCATTGGAAGATCTACTGTCTCCAGCATCATTCCACAAGTTTGTGATGCTCTTTGGGAAAAATTAAGTAAAACCCACTTAATGGCACCAACATGCAAAGATTTACTGGAAATTGCATCACAGTTTGAAGAAATTTGGAATTTTCCTCATTGCATTGGTGCCATGGATGGGAAGCATGTTGTCCTTCAGTGTCCAAAAAACTCTGGTTCTTTGTTTTTCAACTATAAAGGAACATTCAGCATTGTTCTACTTGCTGTAGTTGATGCCCAGTAAGTTTTCCCTGTGTAATAACTTTAAATATTTTATGGTGTACTTAATTACATGCTTTAATAGCAGTTCCTTTTAGCATTCTTGCTTAATATTTTATTTATTTCTATTTTATCTCTATATTCTCCTGACTTGCAGGGAAGCAACGAAGGCGCTAATACGTAGGGTAAGCAATTGTCCCGACCTGCTTCTGGAGATACCAAGATATTGCTGTCCTCCAGTAATTTACTAGAGATATGACTTCAATTTAAACTACTTGTCAAGACCACCAAGCAGGGGAAAGTACCGTTAAGTGTCTTTCCCAAGGACACAACAGAATGGTGTAAATAGGTTTGAACCGGGACCATGTTGATCGCAATCCCAGCGTTCTAACCACTCGATCATGCTACCGACACTTTGCTTTTTATCAGTGCTTTAGTTTAGTTGCTGTGATAGAAATCAGCAAAAAAGTTTAAACTTTGTTACTTTTCCTACAAAATTCTTAGTGTTATAATGGTTTACAGCAGAGTAGTAAGGCTGTACGCAGAAATAGTTTAATAGATCAACTTTGTAGTACTAAAAGTTATGCTCCTGACTCGCTGGTCAACGTCGGGGACCTAAAGCGATTACCCGCACTTTAAAAGAAACTGCTGTTGTGTTGAAGGTTTTATTTATTTGATTTTTTTTGGCTTTAATAAATTGATACGATTGAAATTTAGAACTGCTAAAGCGATAAAATTATAATTATATTGTATTTGAAATTTTTGCGAACCAATGTATTTTTACGCTGAACTTTTGAATTCAAATTTCATTTGTAATATTTTTGCAGATACCGCTTTCGAATTATTGACGTCGGAAGTTATGGGCGAAATTCCGACGGTGGAATATTTGCTTCTTCCAGCTTTGGCCAGGCACTATTAAACGGATCGTTTCCCTTGCCGAGCAGTGCGCCTATATACGATGGCGGGGTAGAACTTCCTTACTGTTTTGTAGCCGACGAGGCATTTCCTTTAAGGCCTTACTTAATGCGGCCCTATCCTGGACGGTACTTAGAGCAAAAAAAAAGTGTGTTCAATTATCGTCTTTCGCGTGCTCGTCGAGTCGTTGAGAATGCCTTTGTTATTCTTACTCAACGTTTTCGTGTTTTTTTAGGCCGATTGCTGTACGCGTTGATGTGGCTGATAAAATAGTGAAAGCATCATGTTGTCTGCACAAATTTTTAATGCGTGATTTCCCTCTGACGCATGATGTTAATATAGAAACATCTCGTGGTATGCAGAACATAAGTAACTGCCCCTTGAGACGAATGCCCACTGCTGGTATGAACATAAGAAAAATATTTGCGGAATATTTTTTTTCCCGGGGTTCCGTGGCGTTTCTAAAAGATTAGCTATGGTTTCCAAAATTTATATTTCGTTCAAGTTTAATTTGTTAATTCAATAATTTTGTTTTGTGTTTAGCACTGTATTGTTATATTTCTTGTTTATTACTTATCTTGTATAAGTTCTCTACATATTTCTATTTTGTTTGTTGTTTTATGTTTTTTACTAGTTGCTTATTTTGATTTCTACTTATTTGGTTTAGTTCCGTACGTGGTACCTTTTTTAGTTAGTACGTAAATAATTTATATTTTTTTACCTGTTTTTTGCACAAGATCATTTTAGAAAATTAGCAACGCGTATGTTTATTTTCTTTTGCTTTTTTAATCATTATTTGCGCGTGCACTGGTTGTTGCTATTTTTTTATGTTTATCTCTATATTTATTTTCCTGATTTAATACATAGGGTAAGCAATTACTCCGACCTGCTTCCGGAGATGCCAAGATTTTGCTATCCGCTAATAGTAATACGACTGAAACTTAGAACTGGTTGCCAAGACCACCAAGCAGGGAAAAGTGCCGTAAAGTGTCTTTCCCAAGGATACAAAAGAATGGTGCGAGTAGGTTTTGAATTGAGACCATGTCGATCGCAACCCCGGCGCTCAAAGCACTCGACCACGATGCTGACAAAACAGTATCTTTTTGTTTTTTACTTAGTTAATTTTTTCCCCGAGCATAGTTTGTTTCTGCAGTGTGTTCAAATTACTGCTGACTCATTCGCTTTTTTTCACGCTTCAGTTTGTAAAGCAACCAGCAGCAATAATTGTGGCAGCTACTTGAAGTCTGAGAGATTTTAGTGTAATCCTGATTAAATATTGTGAATTTTACTCGTTTGTATGTTCCCCGTGAGTAAGCGCTGACGTGAACTGCAAGGTAAGGCAACTGTGTGTTTTTATGTTTGGTTTTTAGTTTGTTTTATTTACAGATACTGCTTCGTTTCGTTTATCGTTATTTTTTTTTTATATTAAACATCCTTGGCTATTTTGACTTTTTCGTTTGTCGAAGCAGAACCGCGTTATTCGACTATTCACTTTGCGGCAATCGACCAACTTAAAGCGCCTTTTACTGTTACAATCAGTTTTTTAATCCCTTAATAGTAGTTAATTTTTACGTTTGATCTGAGATTTCTTTACCGTATATTACAGATTCGTACCTACAAATTATAGTTTGTCGACTGTTCAACTTTTTGTAACGAAAATATATTGCAATAAGCTAATTACAAAAAAAAGAAAAGCTACAATAAAATAACGAATCCCATTTTACAAGTTCAATGTCACTTTGCGAATCTTGCTTGGTGAATGAGTTGTAAAATTTGAATTTTAATTTCGCTTTTTGTTTGGTCATTTAAACGTTTTAATTCCGGCAGTAAGGACTTCAAAAAGAGCTCGTCTTCGTCTTCATCACTTGCTTTTTTGCTAGCTGCAATAAAAAAATAGTCATTAGTCAATGAAATTTTACCGTAAATTGTATACAAGTGAAATTTGAAATTCTAATTGGTAAAAATTAATAAATGTAGCGGCCTACTTTGTATGTAATCTAGTAATGCGTGCTCCAATTCGGAAGTATTTTTCTGAGGAGTGCGCTTCTTTCTTTTTAATAATTTGGTTGATAAGTCTGTGCTAGTTTGGGGCTCACAAGACAAGTCTTCGTTAATAGTGATTGTATCAGTTGGATCCAAGCACTCCATGAACACTGTAGACTCTTCATTAAAATCTCCACACGAAGAAGAGTTGTAATTTGACAGGTCCAACACCTGTTCTTCCTGGGCCAATAACGGTTTTTCTTGTGGCCTTTCCATATTTCCATGAGTCCTAAGATTAAACAACACGTTTAAGAATTAACAAATTATATTGCATTTCAAAAAATAATTACGTACCGTCTTTCTTGCAAAAAAGGCTCCAAAAAGCTAAGGCTGGACATGTGCTTCCACGGATATTTAAAGGAAGCTGCAGAGCCACTTTTTTTATGGGAACGATTTTGTCGCTTTTCCCTCATGTACCTCGTACGAAGTTTCCTCCATGTTTGTTGCAGTACTTGAGCTGAAATAAATAACTAAATAAAAAAAGAAGCCACAACAATATTCTTTTTCAATTTCAAAAAAATTGTATAAAACTTACTTTGATCCCAAAACCAGAAAAATTACTCAATAGCAATGAACTGATTGATATCACTAGTTAATTAACGCGGTCATAGTAAATCTTTGGAAGGCAGGGGCAAACTATGAGGCAATTGCCCAATTTATTTGTTTTGTTAATACGCTAGTGATCTGCATGGGCTGAGTAAAATTCTTCATGGTGATAGTATGCATTTGGATTACGATTTTATGCTAGCCTACACATATATTTACTTTTTAAAAACTATTTTGTCAATAAACTTACCATCAGCATTCATTGCTTCAGCTATTTGCTTCCACGAGTTTTCTCTTAACCGTACACACTTGTAGCTTTTTGTGCTGCAGTCGTAAAGATGGGGGTGTTGTTCAACTAAATTTATTAATGTTGTCTCATCGACGTTTCTGCCATATTCTTCTGCCATATTCAATAATTACCAGTTTTACTCTTTAAAATACAACTAAAGAAAATATGTAGAAAAAATTTTGAGACTAAATTTTAATTGAGATTAATTAAGCTTACAAATAATAATCCATTAACATCAAACTGATAAGCAAAAAAATATTCAAAAACTTTAACCTGCTTTTATTTAAGGCTACTGCACTTTGAAAGTAGGCCTAGAAAAATTAAACAAGCTAAATTTTCTAACTAGCTTTTATAGAACTTTGGTAATTATCTAGTTAAACTTGCAAAACCACGAGGTATGATTATAAAGAACAAACTGAAACGTCATAAACGAAACTATAGTAAAATCCGCCTGTTTTTATAATAGGGATGTTTGTGAATGCCAACCACATGTTAGATTTTCAGCATTTTTCTTAGATGTAGGGTCTACGCTTATAAATTACTTTTTTAATGAATATTTAGCGTGTAAATAAAAGCTTAACTAATTTACATTCCTGTTAACTTCTTTTTTAATCAAAATTCATTCATTGAAACAAAATGTCGCATTGCTTCATTCAGTGTGAACCAAATTTTTGTTCAATGTCTCATTGTCAATGAAACAACGTCTCTTTGGTCTCATTGTTTGTGAACGGGCCTTGAGAGTCACAATAAGAATTAAAAATAATTGGCAGTCACTTTTTAAAACTTCATTGCCTGAAATTGATTCCGTCCAAAATCTTGTCTCAAATTTTTTATAAGATTTCAGAAAATATTTTATAAAAAGTATTAGCAGTTTGATTTAAGTTTTGAACGCTTAACTAATTTTAGAATAAAAAGAAAGCCAATATATTTCGAAACATAGTTTATTTACGACGTTTCAGAATTGTATTTCATTCCGTAATCAAATGCGTTAAACTAAATAATTAATTGTAAATTTAAAAATTTCAATAAAAATTTCAATAAAAATTCCGTATTAACTGAGATTTACTGTAAAATACAGTAAAATCTCAGTCAATAAAGTAAACTGTAAAATACAGTAAACCTCGGTTAATCCGGATTCGATTTGACGCACAAATTGATCCGTATTATGCAAAGATCCGGATTATCCAAAAGTTATTGTTTCAAGCCAAACCTTATCCAGAGTAGTAAGATGTAGATAAAAATCACCTTATTTGAATATATAAAAGACTGAATGATACAATGCTTTACAATAAACAAATTTATTTATACAGTTTAAACACTTGTAGAGAACTAACAAACTTAGTGTACTTTAATAGCTTAGCTATGCAACACAATTATAACACACTTATATACGACCCAACTATAGCAAATCAACGAACACACTCTCTCAGTTGAACTGATAGAAATTTCAAGCAACAAGCAACATAGCCAACGATTGTAAACCATAACGAACTTTTTGGAATTGTAACTATTTCCATCATCAACTGCGTGAAACTAAATAATTAATTGTAAATTTAAAATTTTTAATTTAGATAATTTATGACTAACAAAATAAAATATTGCCAAAACGTGTTACTAAATAAAACGGAGTTATCTGCGCGTAACTTTAAAATTAAATTGATACAACAGCAATTTGGGCGTATACAAAATAACCTGGTATAAGAAATTTAAAACAAAATATAAAACACCTCGTTTAAACATTTACTGCACAGTAGCTACTATTGATAAAATATAACAAAGAATCATTTCGTGTTAAATAAATACAGTGAAATACAATTGTTTGTCGATATTCTAGAATTCTAGATGGATTAAATTTTTGAAGGTATAACGATTTTTTTATCATATATTTTTACCAATGATTTTAAAAATCTAAAATTGCCCATTTATTAAAGTCGATTTTATGGGTTGATTTGTCAACTTGTGTGTTTTGCTACATCACTTTTTTAACGGAATTGTGTGTGTATTATATATAACGGAATTGTGTGTGTATTATTACAGATTGTGTGTATTATATATAAATGCAGGTTTTTTTCAAATTTTGGAAAAAAGGAATTTATTTCTTTGAAAAGTTGATTAAAAATTTCTCGAACATATGATAATTCGTAGTAGTTAGGAGTGGAGTTAAAAATCTTAAATACCTTATGTCCTTGTGTTTAGATTTTAAACTCTACTTATAACAATATTGCCTTTACCAAAGAATTGGAAGAAAATAATACCTTACCTGTTCTGGACGCTTATAATTCATTGGACCGAAAAGAACATTAATATTTTTGTAAATAGAAAATCAACAGACACCGAATTTTATAAGTAATGCAATAGTTTCCTACCAATTCAAGTAAAATTTATTTAATAGTTCCCCCCACTAAGAATTTCAAATTATTTTTAAAAGGCCTCTACGTAATGGTTATCCAAAATCTTTCAAAAATAAAAATAATAAACAATTTTTAATCAAAATTCAATCTCAAATAATTCTATTCTACAATTATACGCATCTAATCAACCATAAAAAATTGCTTACATAAAAACTACCTTATATTCGAAAAATTTTTAATCAATTTTTCAAAGAAATGAATTCCTTTTTTCCAAACTTTTGACAAAAACATTCATTTTTTGAAAACACACAACCGTAAATTAAAGAAATTATTTCGGTATAAAGATAAGCAACCTCATCTGCAGCAATTCAACGTCATCTATCAATTAATATGTGATTGAAATCATTGGTAAAAATGTTTGATAAAAGAATCGTTATACCTTCAAAAATTTAATCCATCTAGTAGAATTCTAGAATATCGATAAACAATCTATTTGACTGTATTTATTTAACACGAAATGATTCTTTGTTATATTTTATCAATAGTAGCTACTGTGCAGTAAATATTTAAACGAGGTGTTTTATATTTTTTTTAAATTTCTTAAACTAGGTTATTTTGTATACGCCCAAATTGCTGTTGTATCAATTTAATTTTAAAGTTACGCGCAGATAACTCCGTTTTATTTAGTAATACGTTTTGGCAATATTTTATTTTGTTAGTCATAGATTATCTAAATTAAAAATTTTAAATTTACAATTAATTATTTAGTTTCACGCAGTTGATGATGGAAATAGTTACAATTCCGAAAAGTTCTAAATAAACTATGTTTCAAAATATATTGACTTTACTTTTCATTCTGAAGTTTGATTTAAGTTTAAACACTTTGTCTTAAAATTAGAGGCAAAATGTAGGTGAAATCACTACAACTTTTGTAAATATCTAAACTACAAACCAGTTTGGTTTTCAACTTTACTCTCTGTTTGTCTTTGTACAGTGCCTGTTTCGACAATGTCAACTACAAAAAAAGTTTTTTAATCTTTATGCGTAAAAGAATAGTTGAATGAAATACAAGAAGTAAAATTATTTAGTCGAGGATAACTATGCCAACAGTTTTTTATCCTTAAAACAAAAAATCCAGATATTTATCAATCAATTTTTGATATTCAAACATTAGTAAATCTAAAAAATAAAACAAAACACTATCAAACTATCAAAAAAGGTTTACCATAAGATATAACATGACCCAATACAGTTTAGCAAAATGTTTTATTTAAAAATGATTGCAATTTCAAAAGCAAAGCCTCATTTCAAAGTCTTTATTATTGATGAAAAGAATTTTTTAATAAATTAAAAGAGCTAAACGCTTCTTGCTCATAAAACCTAAACTGATTAGAAAACTTGAATTTGTTAAAAATAATTTTTGTTTTAATTTCAGTTTATCTCTATATTTATCCTCCTTACTCCCAATACTTTATATACAATATTTATCTCCATATTTGTCTTTATTTTGCAACTATATTCAGTGTTAAAACACAAAGTCTGAATCTCTCTCTACAGCGTTCCTGCTGTCTTCTCAGGTAGACGACTCAAGTTTGCCTGCTACAGGTTTACTTGCAAAGATTAAAAGAAATCGGAGAGGTTGATGATTTGAAGCAGTTTCTTAACATCGACTTTTCACACTCTAGTCGTAAAGCATAGAGTATATTGAACAACCTTACTGATAGGTCATAACACTTTCTTCATTACTGTTTTATTTTGGCTGATATTATTGAATCTAAATTAGTCAAAAACGGGAAATACGAATTTATTGACCCAAGTCATCTCGACTGGTCTCTTGGAAGGTGCCTTACCTTCAAAAAAAGGCCAGAACACCAGACCCAGTGAATATTTTGGAGAATTTCTCACAGAGAGATTTCACTGCTGTCCTCCAATACTTAAACCTGGTAAAGCTCCGGGTTCCGATTTCATCTTCCCAACACTTATAATCCATGCAGGAGCATGGATTTACAAATAATGGCTCTGAAGTCCTGGTTACGTGACTTTCTTTTTTTTGCTTTCGCCGACTCAAAAGCTTACAACAGCAATAGAATCTTTTATCCTACATCAGGAATGTCCAATCTTTTTCATAATAGGTCAAATTATAAACTGAATTACATTCAGCGGCCCGCAAAATTACATGTATATGAAATTTTCTCTTTTTATTATTAGATGCCATGACTAAATTACGAGTATTAAAACAAAAATCTAAAATTGATTAACGATTAAAAACCTAGGGAATGTAACACTCTTAAAATCATTACGTTATTGTTATTGAAAATGTCCATGCTGGAGTTGCAAGTGCTGGTTACGTGACTTTCTTTCTTGCTGCTTGCACCGACTCAAAATTCCCAAGATCTGAAAAAGAAGGCTTGTCGTGGCGATTTCAAAGCTGATAAAGCCCGTAAGAAACTCAAAAAGTTATCGACTGATATCGCTGCTCTGCGTCTCCTACAAGGTCCTCAAGAGGCTTATCTACGCCAAATTGAACCAATTATAAATCCATGCTCCCTAAAGAGCAGGCTGGGTTTTGCATGGAAAGTCAACCGTGGATTAAGTCATTCTATTGACAAAAGACATTGAGAATTTCTTTGTCGATTGGTCGATCTGACGGCGGCATATGACTCTGTCTGGCGCCGTGGCCTCACATGCAAGCATCTCGAGACTTCTGCCAGATAAGCCCATGATCAGAGTGATTATGGAGCTTGTCCAAAACCGAAGTTTTTTACCCTTACTACCGGTGACAGCAAACAAAACAAGATTAATCCCTTGAAAAAACCCATTTCTCAGTGACCGGTGTTGGCTCTCCTCCTTTTCAACCCCTCTATTTTTACGTGTACATCTGCCCTCCAGGATTTCCAAAAACTTTACCTACGCAAACGATTTAACATTGTTGCACTTTTCTGAAAACTGGAAAGCCTTTGTGGGGAATTTACGTCAAGACATGACTACACTTTTAGTGTATCTTCAACTTGAAAGCAGAAGTTCAGGACAGTGACGAAAGTCTTTCATTTAAACTTTTATTTAAATAACAAACGGAACTAAATGTTTACAACAGAATTAGGTTTTTACCTTTTTGTCCAATTCTACTTATTTTGTGTAAAATTGAACAAGTCGCTCGCGTTCTCTCAAAAACTAGTGGCATTACTTAAAAAACTATCTTCGCGCGTTTCACTGCTAAAGCGACTTGTAGGCTCAGGATGGGGTTTTCGTGCCAAAACATTGCGAAAAGCTGCCCTATCTCTGGTTTGCTTAACGGCTGATTACTGTGCACCATTCTGGTGCCGCAGTGCTCACACTTTCCTCATGGACAGTGTCCTGTATGAATCCTTGCGCATTGTCACTGGATGCTTGCGTCCCACTCTAACATACCACTTACCAATATTTCCAGGCATCCAGCCAGCTGAGCTTTGTCGACTCGCAGCGACATTCTCTTCGGCTAACGGTGCAACCCTGGACCTTGACCATATGTTAAATTTCTAGATTGGACCTAGATTCTTTAAAAGTGTTTGATCTTCTTTCTACTTTCCTAATAAATCTACACGATTTCCTTTTTTACCACTTGCTGTCATCTTATACCAAATCACTCTGCATTGGTTCAAAGTTATTATTTTTACTACCACAAAAGTTATTAATTAATTTAATCGCAAAAGAATTTGAATATTGAAAATGATACTTGGGAAAGCGTGTATATAATAAACTTTATATCAGAGAAAATACACAGCTCGTTGCAATAAAACCTAAAAGGTACTCTCAAGCTGATACAGAATTTATTTTTTCTGAAGTAAAAAGATTTCTTAGGGATAATTTGATAGAACCGAGTAGCTCTACCTGGAAAGCACAGCCTCTAGTTGTTACGCAAGTCAACCACAAGAAAAAGATGGTTATTGATTATAGCCAAACTGTAAACAAGCTTACCTTGTTTGATGCGTACCTTTACTACACATGCAAGACATTGTAAGAAGAATTGCTCAATATACATGTATAGTATACTTAACGTTGGAATTGAAGAGTGTTTATCATCAAGTAAAACGGCCTTCTTCTGATCGCTTGTACACTTCCTTCCAAGCTGATGGATCTTTATGGCAATAAAAGAGAATACCTTTCGGACTTACAAACGTTGTTCCATGCTTTTAACGGATCGTCGATGATATCATTAAGTCTAATAGATGAGAAAGTACTTTTGCGTATTTAGATAACATTACTGTTTGTGGCGCCACGCAAGAAGACTGTGATAGAAATCTTTCTAAATTTCTGTCTGTCGCCAAAACATATAATCTTACTTTTAATGTGGCAAAATGCGCGTATTCTACTGACAACATTAAATTACTAGGATATGAAATCCACAATGGCTCCTTGCGACCTGACCCATACAGGGTAAAAACTCTACGAGAGCTTCCCTTCCTAAAACTAACAAAGAGCAACAGCGTGTTGTGGGATTATTTGCATATTATACTCAGTGGATTTTGCACTATTCCGACAAAATAAAACCGCTTATCACCAACAGGGCCTTTCCATTAAAAGATCAGACTTTGTCTTCGTTCGTTAACTTGAAATCTGAACTTGCGGACATAACTCTAGGTGTTGTAGCGTGAGTGGTTTTGGCACACAGTTAATCTTTAAACTCTTTTTATTGAAAAGGGGCACAATTTGAAATGAACAGACAAAATAACACGAAACTTCGGAATGAAACAGTAAGCAGAATCTTTGCTTGATGACGTCACAGCAATCAATCTCAAGTTAAATTACACAGCAGCTATATGAGTCTCTAATCTAATCTGTTCTGTTCTGTTCTGAGGCGACGAATCGGTCTAGCGCGTATATGTAGTCGTAAAAGATTTTATGAGTATTATTGTGACATCTGCCTAATTTATTGATAAAACCACGTGATCAGGCTACGTTCTGAGAGCTGTGTGTTAAGAATGTTTACACAAATGGCCTTGATGGCGCGATCAGCCAACGATTAGCTGGGGGGAAACAACAGGAAGGCGGTACATAAGCAAAATATAAAGAAATGCGAAATTATCACATGACGGTTGTCATGGCAGTAGACAAACATTGTGCAGCGAGCGGGAGGCCGCTGTTAAAAAACATTAATTTAAATACTATGTAACCTCTTCGACTTTTTTTGCAACACTAGATATAACCCTAAAAACTAAAAATAATAAAAACAACACTGCTAAAAGTTAACAAACCAATTTAATTAAACATTCGACAAAGAGTTCTACTTAAAAATATAGCAAAGTATAAGATTAGCAGAAGTATGAAAATATAGTATGATTAAGATATAAATATTGTAAACAAATTTAGTACCAAACAGCAATTTTTATAGGGGTTTATATTAACCTTCAGGGATGAATTAGACCAGGGGTTTCCAAACTGGGGTACATGTACCCCTAGGGGTACATTTAGGCTTCTCAAGGGGTATATTATTATGTGAGAGAATATCCTTATTTAAGTTAAATTCCGTGTCCGGAAGAAATAATAGACTCAAATGTCTAGAATTTTCGAATCTGGTTGATTGTTATTACGTCAAACAGGATAATTAAGAGGGAAGACTTTTTTACAGATCACCGTGATTTTGGGTTTGAATGGGGAAAATTTGTGGCTGCTGAAAAGTAAAGAGTTTTCATTTTTTAAAGATCACCTTGATTTTCGGCATGAATTGGGAAAATTTGTATCTGATTCAAAGTGAAGACTTTTTTTCAGAGATCACCTTGATTTTGGGCATGAATTGGGGGAAAATTAGTGGCTGATTCTAACTAAAGCCTTTTTTTTAGAGAAACGTCACAAAATTTCGATGGTACATGCAAACCTGCTACAGTGTCCAAAGGGTACCGATGAACTAAAAGTTTGGAAAACCCTGAATTAGACCATCCTAGGAGTTGATGAATAGTCAAAGGGGTCACTGAATAACCAGGGGGTCTACAGGAGCTATAAAACTTTTTATTTAAAACTATTTATTAATCAGGAAACAATTGCAACTAATGCCTTTCAACAAATCAAATGCAATTAAGAGAGCTGATCAAATCTCGGTTACAGTACAATAATTTAAAGTAGCCTATAATTGATTCGATTAGTTTTTGTGATATCAATTCATCTATTGCGACCATATTTTGAAAACTATTCTTTTTTCTCTTGTTAGGTCAGAAAAAATATTTTCGTTGACGTATGCAGTTGTCAGCTGTTAGTTGTACAGCTGTTGTGCTTGTAGATTCCCATCAGGCTCATTTTTCGCATTAATAAAATTGAAAAAAGATAAAATGATGTTGTTCTGTTACATCTTACATCTGTTGTTCTGTTAGATCCAATATTTTGTTTTGGAAACTAATTCTAATATAGTACAATAGACTTATTCAAGTAACATCAATGAAATTTAATTACACTGGTCAACAGCAAATTTTAATCAGAGATGGCTTTATGCGTTTCTAAACGTATTTTTAACGCTGATTTCTAAAATGTGTTGACTATTTCTCTAGCACATCAGGTTTTTGAGTTATTTTTATTTTTGTTTTTATAGTTTGACCTACATAAACTTCTTCGATGTGGATTTTACCATGCTTTGTAATTGAGGTATGACGTTTTAGAAAGAATTTTATAAGTGGGTGAACTGATACTGCTAAGACATAACTGATAAAAAACAGCGTTTTGCTGAATATGTCATATACTGTATTTGGTAGTTAAGAACCTATGTGGTGCGCTTCAGGTCTTCAACATTAGGTAGTTTTAGTGGTTTGTGTGTCTTTCAGAGCTTATGTAGATTGATTTGCTGTTTGTCTTTACGGTAAATTTGATGTAATCATGCCAAGAAAGTGTAAAAATAGTCCAAACTTGTTTTGCTATGTACAGTATGTGGCAGCCTTACTGTTAAACCTCAACGACGAGCCATCACATCAGATGTAAAAAGAATATACCAACTTTATTTCGGTTGTCCGTTGGGAGACCAAGATAAGCAGTGGGCACCACATCAAATATGCACTTCATGTTCAAGCGGCTTGCAAAACTGGTTGAACAAACGAATATCAGCAATGCTTTTTGCTGTTCCCATGATATGGAGGGAACCAAAAGACCACAATCAAGACTATTATTTTTGCCTTGCAAATGTAAAAGGATTTAGTAGGAAACATAGAATGAAGATTTCATATCCAAATCTGTACTCAGCGAGAAGGCCTGTTCCACATGACAATTCCATGCCTGCACCAATCCCACCTAAAAATGGACTTGACACTCTTGCTGATAAAGTCGAGGAAGATTATGATGAAGAAAATATTCCTGCTCCAAAGGATTCAACAGATTCTGAATATGACCCAGAAGAAAGTTTAAAACCTATTTTGTTTTCCCAAAAATGTTTAAATAATCTTATAAGAGACCTAGCACTTTCAAAACAAAAGGCAGAGCTGCTTGCGTCAAGATTACAAGAAACAACTTGCTTTATGCAGATGTTGTGGTTACCCATTAGAGAAAGCGTAACATGGACTTTTCGACAGTTTCAGAGTGGATGGACTGCTGTGCTACTATCATAATATTGAAAGTTTGTTTGAAAAATTGGGAGAGGATCAAGTAGCAAATGAGTGGTGTTTTTTCCTGGACTTCTTTAAAAGAAGTCTCAAGCTGTTCTTCTCCACAATAGTAATACAAAACCGTCTGTTTCAGTAGCACACTCGGTGCATTTAAGGAAATCTTATGGAAATATTGAAATCCTCCTCAATGCTATTAAGTATAGCAATTATAAATGGAAGATTTGTGGAGACCTTAAGGTCATGGTATTTTAATGGGAATGCAAAGAGGTTTTACCAAACATTGCTGCTTTCTCTGTCTATAAGATAGTCGTGCTACTGCAGAGCTCTATGTTAGAAGAGACTGGCCAGCTCGAGGTTAATATATTTCAGGAATTGCAAATGTCCAAAGTGTTCCTTTAGTTGAGTCCAAGGATGCATTAATGCCACCACTTCATATAAACTGGGATTAATGAAGAATTTTGTTAAAGCACTGGAGAAGAGCAATTCCAGTGAGTTTGCATTTCTTTGCAAGAAGTTTCCCAAAATAAGTGAAGCAAAATTGAAAGGAATATTTGAAAGATTCAAACTTTGAGAAAACGCTGACTGCACTCAAACAACATGCTTGGAAAGCATTTGAGTGGCTCTGTGCAAACTTTTTGGGCAATATAATGTCACCTTTATTTCAGGAGGGAGTTGAAAACCTACTTAAAGCTTCTAAAGAGATGGGTTGTCGCATGTCCCTAAAAGTGCATTTTCTACACTCACACCTGGACTTTTTTCCCGCAAACCTTGGTGTGGTCAGTGATGAGCAAGGTGAACAATTTCACCAGGATATACTGTACAAGCAATGGAGGCACGCTACCAAGGTTTCTGGAATGAAGGAATGATGGGGAATTACTGCTGGATGCTGTACTGTGATGATCAAAGTCATTCTTACAAACAAAATTCATATTCAAAGCATTTTTAAGTGTTCGCAATTATCTTCCTACCAATAAAGTAATTCTGTATGTCATATTGTATGTAGTGGAATCAAAGAGATCAATGGATTCGCGAAGTCCAAAACTTCGACCATAATAACGTTAAAGTGGGAGGATCTGGTTGTATAACCAGGCGTAATTAACGATTTTTCTTTTAATGCCTGCTATTGCAGAAATGCCGCAAACCTCTTTACCATCAACAGTGACCCCCGACACGAAACACAATTTCACAGCCCACCATTGGCGTCCACCCACGTTGTTAATGAAGCCTCCTCTGAGGCCATAGATTACAGGCAAACACAAGATGTCCATGATGACGTACCTACGACCACACATCTCACATTTGTGATGGACACTAATGCGCAGGTAAGCGACCCTGACACCTACGAAACCAACAAATAAATGCTTCCTAAATGGTCCTTCCGCCCGCGAAGACCTGCTGTCAAATTGGATTCGATATCTGATCAAAGGTGATCTAGGGATAGACTGCAGAACCATGCTTAGTTGTAGGAGTACGAACTTGGAGAATGTAGAAATGTGATTGTTTAATTCAAACTATGACGTCATAATATATCGTTTCCCTGAACAGTTAGTTTCTGCTTTAAATTTTAGTTTAGTAAGCGTGTAATTTTAGTTCAGTAGCATATAAAGTTTTTAAGTAGCTTTTGTTATTTAATCTTTTATGTTGCAGGTAAAACAATTTCGTCATTTTCGTTATATTTATAAAATTATATCGTTTCGAAAATCAACAGTGTCACAGACTTTGTTCGGGAATCCTTAAGGACCAGTTGAGCCAGGTAACCCGAATACCTGTGCTGAAACAAAGATGTGTCTAAATTTATTTTATTCCTGCTCAAGAAATAGTCTGCTGTGAGCCTGAAGCTTTTATACAGTTGGTTCAAACGAAAGCTCGGATTGGTTTCGTTGAAGACTCTTCTTCACAGACAAACAGAGACCACTGTCTCTAATAAGAACGAATGTATTACAAAATTCACAACCGACGAAAATTCTATCCCACGTTTTGCCAAACTGCAAAGCGAAATCAACACTATAATTTGATTCAATCAACACAAATGATTCTACCTCTGTAGAACACAACTCCAAAACACTAGCGCAAAATAAATTCAACAATCGTCAACCGATACAAAATCTAACGGGCCACGTCCTGCGACCAAACCTTTCACTCGAACCGTCTCTCGAGTCGTCTCAAATTATCTCTCTTGTTTACTTTGTTTTCGTCTGTCTGTGTCGTCTCTCGCTTCGCATTCATTTATATAGACAAAAGATCACGTGACTCAAATTTATTTGTATATTCGAGATTTAGCCCGAATTTCCTAGAGAAAGCGCTATGCTCAAATGCGCCAGAACATTCTACAATAAGCGAGTTATAGGAAAGCTTGGACAAAAACATATTACGTCATTACGAAATGAGAAGAAGGATACATCAGCGAATCGTAGACATTATATCGCATACTACGAAAGCAGCGCCTCACGGCTGCGCGATTACTATTTTACAATAAAACTTTAAATTACTTTTAACGGGAATAAATTACATCGTTATGATTAAAATTATTAGGAATGAACTATGACAAGTAGTATTTTTTCAATTTCCTGTGGCCGTTTTTCTTCTTAGTAGATCCAAAAAATATTTCCTTGATCACTTTTCATTTTAAATTTTCTAACCTATTTTTTGAAAATGCTTTATTGGTGCCACAATGGTTGTCAAAGATTTGAAAAAGATAAAAATGAAAACATCTTTCTTATTAGAATTGACTTGATTTATTTTAATACGTTCTCGCTCTTTATTGTCAAAAGGCTGTTTCATTTTTGTGCACTTAATACAAAGTTCTAACATTTTTCATTGATATTTTATATGAAAAAGATTATTCAAAACGCGGTCAGACAGGGATCAGCCGACTTTGCTTAACCACATGCAGCATGCTGGTGGACTAAGTTGCCATCTATTCTTTTGTTGGGGTACTAGATTATTAATATTATTTTCAAGTTATTAATATTAATCTCAAATATGTTATTAATCTACTTTTACAACATTGTTTTTCCACCTTTCATATTAAACTCAAATCGAACTTATACTAAACTGATATTAAACTCAAATCAAATCGACATATTAAACTCAAAGTTATTTTGAGATTGGATAACTTTTTTTCAAAAAAACAACAAATGCTGATAATTACAACCTATCAATTGTTCATTGCTCTGACCGGACGATCATGACAATAACAAAGACCATTGCATTCGATTCTATCAGGACAGGCCAGCAACCTAGACTCATAAAAATTTTAACCTCTGACCTAGTCCTGACCGATATCCTAGCATAGCGAGAATGCTGTCATTATTCTAAGATCGAGATCATGTTTAATGATTTTTGTTTTTCACAAAAAATGAAAGTATCGCTCATAATCTACTGATAGAAAATGCGATAATTTCTATTAGAAACCTGTTTACAGTTTTGCTGATTGCAATTATTTAGAGTAGGTGTGGCAATAAGCAGGGAATATCTCACACTTTAAACTTGTATTAGTTTTCTGTTGTATCTTTATCTGAAACAAATAGTAGGTCATATGTTGCTATGCATTAATACATTAATACAAATGATAAGTGTAATTAAATGGAACAAAACACTAACAGTCATCTTTTCGATTATATAATTTTGACAAACCTATAAAAAAAGACAATTAAACCAAAACATAAAAGTAATCCAACAACCGCAGACGGTGACAATAAAATTAGTTTATTTTATTTTTTATGTTACATTTTTCTTTTTCTTTTTTTCATGTCAGGACAAAGACAAAGGCATTTAACTTATAGCCGGTCCGATACTTTGAAAGCTCTGAGATTTGGATTCATTACTGTGCAGTTAAAACTTTTGTTGAACCGCGTAAATTTTCTGCAGCATAAATATGTCAAGATTTTCTAACTAAAAATGCATGTTATGGGTTTGGTTCTTGAACAGCAATACGAAACCGTTTTAAATTAGTGTCGAACCGCTGATCATTCTACCTCGATTTGAAAAAACACATTTTTAACTTCAATGCTATGCAAATAGTTAAACCCTGGTTTAAAATAAAGACAACTAAAGTTCAAAATAAAGACAACTGAAAAAGGTTCAAAACGAAGACAACACACTGATTCAAAACGAAAACCTTTTTTTTGGAGAACACTACTTTTTAAAAACAATTTTTTTTCTGTTAAGGAGCCTTCCGGTTTGTCCTTTTGGAAATATACTAATTTATAATTTAAGTTGGAAACACTCTTGCTAAAGATTTTTGTAATTGAGTTTGTACAGAAGACAAATTCAATTAATTGCTTTTAGTCTGCATTGGTCTGGTCCGATTATTTTACATGACTTACTCTGGCAATGACATCTTATACAGTGTTACTTCCACAAAATTTAGTTTTTTAAATTTTGGAAAGTTTTTGAAATTTTGTAGAATTTAGTAAATAGTTTTTGAAATTTTTGTAGCAAATTTATTCGGTAACTTAGTACGTTATTTAATCGTCTACCTTTTTGGCTCCTGTAAAGAAAGCCTCGCCAATAACGCAATCTAGGTGTCTACTAAACGATAAATTTCTTAATCTTCTTGCTGGATCTGACCTTCGAACCAGCGACAGCAAAAATATAGTCTAGCTAAATCACAGCTCAGACTACCACAATATCTTCTTTATTAAGAAATATGCTCCAATCCACTTAGGAGCCCGAATAGTATAAATCAAAGCAACAGGTTAAAGCTCAATAGCTTAATTCTTCACAATCACGTAGACAACCAAAGACTTGCGGCCAAAAAACTATGACTTCACACAATTAACAATTTTCCAATGTTTAGTTACCACAACGAAACATCGAATTTAATAATTACTGCTTTTTAGCGAACCTTATTTATACCAATCGGTAAGGTTACTCGAATGTTCTGAAATTATCTCAATGAAGCCAATCACATATAAGCATTATTGCGTCACATGCAAAAACAAGTCAAGAGGAAATCCAGAATGTTCTCAATAAAGCGAAATTATGCAGTGTTGCCATTTTTTCTTGTAACTAAATATAAATATTTAAATTGCTCATAGAACCGTTATTTCTTCGGCTATTTGAGCCGGACCAAAGCGAAATCAAAGAGATTTTTTATGAGATTGTGAATCTACATAATTTGGGCGATTTTTAGGAACGGAACATACAGTATATTTGATTTATTTCAGTAATTTTTTAAAGCTTTAATAACTTATTCACCATTCCAAGCGTTATTTCAATTCAAGTATTCAGTCTTAATAGAACATGTTTGAATAAAATTTGGGTGGTATGATTGAAACTAACTTTTTCCTGCAATTGGGACAGTATTTCAGTGATAAAAATTTTTTTCTCGTTATATATACTTTGAATTTAATAAGTATTTCGAATTATCTTACATGTGAACTGGAATCAAACCCTTCCCCAAAAAAAGCGATTATTTCAATCATGCCTAATTTTTCCTAAATAAAGGGAACAAATTCTTTTTGTAACAAAATTTATATTAGCAATAATTTGAACACCATGTTTATATATTTATTAATAGCCCGGAATTTTTCATAAAAATATAGAGTTGGAGGCCTTCTCAGTCACAACGTTTGCGCACTTCTCTAATTTGTTTATTTATTTTTCTAATTTCATCTTTTTACTCATCCTCCTGCCTGGCAGAAAAGCATCAAAGAAGTTATATTTAGGACAGGTAATTACATTCTTCTTCTTTCAAAGATAACAAGATATTGTTGTCCGTTAAAACTTTTTATTTGGATTTTTTAAATTTTTAAAGAGATATGACTGAAATTTAGAACTGCTTGCCAAGACTGCCAAGCAAGAAAAATGAGCTGTAAATTGTTTCTCCCAAAGATACAGCAGAATGACGCAAGTAGGCTCTGAACTGCAGCCATTTTAATCACACTCACAACGTTCTAACTCGACCACGCTTCCGATATCCCAGTTAATACCGGTTAAAAAGTTGTGATCTATGAATCCATAGGCGTATGCGTGGAAGAGAAGGGTTGAAGATTAAAAAAACCTCCATAAAAATTGATCGTCAAAGGTTCATAGTAGAACTACAGTAAGACAACTTAAATATTGTTAAAATAAAATAAAGATTTTTTCTGTGAGTCCGGGTGTCAGGAGGATAAAAATAAAGTTAAAACAATTGATATTAACCCTTTCACGCCGTATGTATACAAGTATCTTACATTAACTTTGCAGCCAGTTTTGAACTTTATGCATATAAGAATTAAGGTGTATTTTGCATTCAACCTCTTTAGTAGCTTCACAACTGTCATAAAAGAGTCTATATTGGCTCTGCTTTATCAGTATGTCCCCAGTAGCGAAGGGAAAAGGTTGCAAAAATTAGCTTGTGAAAAATTTTTTATGATCCTTATGATCCACGTGTACGTTTGCTTCAGTAAAAGGTAAGTGTGGTCGAGTGGTTAGAGCACCGGACTAATGATCAGCATGGTTTGGGTTCAAAACCCACTTGCGTCATTCTTTTGTGTCCTTGGGAAAGACACTTTACGGCATTTTCCCCTGCTTGGTAGTCTTGACAAGCAGTTCTAAATTGCAGTCATATCTCTACTAAATTACTAGCGGACAGCAATATCTTGGCATCTCCGGAAGCAGGTCGGGGTAATTGCTTACCCTATGTATAGCGCCTCCGTTGCTTTCCTGCGAGTCAGGAGGATAAATATAGAGAAAAATGTAAAATATATAAAATGTATATATTTTTATACAAATATTTTTGCTTTTATGTAGTTACATACTGACTAAAGGTATTTCGAATTTTTTTCTAGTCTATTCGTGAACATAACAACTTCATAAAATAAGCCTAACTTTTATGTATACAAGTGGCAACATCAGGCAGAAAGCTATGCTTTTTGTCGTAGTTTTAGAGAATTAGATTTGAATATGATCAATCATTTCGGTTCTATTATTTTATTTATTGGTCTTTACTATTTCAAATTTTTATACTTTGCCATAACACACAAATTTGCATCACATCTCTACCAAATTTATCTATTGATTAGGTTTTTTCAAAAGCAATGTATAAATCACTAATAATAAATTGCCCTGCATATATTTCTAAAAACTTTGTTGAATATAATGAAGTAACCCAAAAATGTTTTACTTGTTAGTGGTTGAGTAAAATATTTCCTTTCTATATTTATACCTGATATGTTAAAGTTATTTCAAGGGCAGGGTCAAATGGGTATATTTATGATTTTGAAGCATAAATTTTTTATCAATATCTGCCTGACGTAGCCATATGGCAACATTTTGTATTTTTTATATAAAAAAAAAAAATTAAAAGGTGTTTTGTCATTTCAAATATAAGTACTAATAAGAAAAAAGCAAAAAAAATTTTTTATAAGCGTTTTCATAATTCAGGCGTGAAAGGATTAAAAATAGATAAATAATTTTATTATTTTTTTCTTAATGTTTTTTTTGTTATACAAGGCTTCCCTTTTGTAAAAGACATTACAAATTATAGTAATCGTGTTTTTGGCTCTCAACCACTCCCCCTCCATAACAAATTTCAACATATGCCACTGTATGAATTTTATTGCTTAAAACATAATACTAAATTTTTTTTAAGTTTAACAAAAAAAGTGTTAATATGACAAAGTAGAAAAGCGCAACGTCGTAAAAACTACTCTGAATTACCTGCCCCAGAATAAAAACAGGCATAATACCGAAAGAAAAGCGAACGAGTTGTTAAAAAGACGTTATTTTTAATCTTTTTGAGGTGATTTATTAGAGAAATTCTATTTTATGTTAGATAAATATAGCCAACAAATCCAACAACTGCAACATGC
This sequence comes from Diplosoma virens, assembly GCA_963680785.1. Lineage (NCBI taxonomy): Eukaryota > Metazoa > Chordata > Ascidiacea > Aplousobranchia > Didemnidae > Diplosoma > Diplosoma virens. The sequence continues at coordinate 5,554,993 of OY796886.1, read as the reverse complement.
CAACACACATTAGCTGAGCTAATCAAATATTTGAATCAAGTTTCAATCATCACCGTGATGACCGTGCCTTCAGCATTTTAGAGTTTTGATAAAAGATTTTTAATAAACATCAAGCTTTTTAACCAGCATGCCTTAAGTGTTTCAGCTTTTTTTTGCTCTAGTTGAAGGTTTTTTAAAGCGCATTGTTTAATGATGCAACCACACAGAGCAAAGCGCTTTCCAACATGTTAAAGATGCATGTTTATATAAAATGTAATATCAGATCATTTTTAAAAAGTTTATTGTATTTGTGTCACAGACTTTGTTCGGGAATTCTAAAAGACCAGCATCTTAAAAGACCCAAATACCTGCGCTGAAACAAAGATGTGTCTAAATTTTATTTTATTCTGGCTCAAGAAGTAGTCTTGCTATGAGCCTGAATCTTTTATACAGTTGGTTTAAACAAAAGCTTGGATTGGTTTCGTTGAAGACTCTTCTTCACAGATAAACAGAGACCACTGTCTCTAATAAGAACGAATGTATTACAAAAATTTACGACCGGCAAAACTTTTATTCCACGCTTTGCCACACTGCAAAGCGAAATCAGCGCTATAACTTGATTCAATCAACATAAATAATTCTACCTCTGTAGAACACAACTCCCAACCACTAACGCAAAATGAATTCAACAATTGTCAACCAATACAAAATCTAACGGGCTACCTTCTGTACCCAAACAAAATCACATCCACTCGAGCCGTCTCTCGAGTCGCCTCAGATTACCTCACAATAATATTAATTATCTCTGGCTACGCGTCGGCTTTACATAGACAAAAGATCACGTGACGCAAATTTGCTCGTATATTCGAGATTTAGCCCAAATTCCCTGGAGAGATTGCTATGCTCGAATGCGCCAGAACATTCTACAATCAGCGAGCTGTAGTAAAGCTTGAAAAACTATTACGTCATTCTGTCGGCGAAAAGAGAGAAAAAAGATACATGTATCGAGCAATAGAGAGCAAATCGGACGTATATCGCATAATACAAGAGCAGCGCTCAAAGAGACGCAAATATTATCTTATAATAAAACTACGAATTACTTTTAAAGGGGATAAATTACATCATCACGATTAAAATTATTAGGAATGAAGTGTGACAATTTGGAATAAATAAAAATGGACTATATTTTTGTAAAATTTTTGGTCTTAGTCTTGGTTTCGATTATTTCTAGTCTCGGTCTCGAACCTTAGGTATCGAAATTTTCCGGTCTCTACATTTGTGGTCTCAACAACATTACTGATACATTCACAAATATCAAACATTTAATCACGGTTTAATATAATGTGTTTGGAGCAACAAACCTACAAGTCGCATTAAGGTTTAGCGCCTTCGAAAATTGTGATTTTTTGTGCATAAAACATGGTTGAATGTAGCTTCTTGGTTATTCGAAATAATTAAAAATTTCGGTTTGCTAGGGCGCCGTGATTATTTTTTGGTTTTAAAAGGTCTTTAGTTCGTATGGTCTTCATCTGTCTTTTGTTTCTTAAAGCAATGTCTTTCTAATTGACATTGCAAAAATTCTATCGTTTAATCAACATGCTAGCACTGGCAAAGCAAAACTTGGTAATGTAAGCTAATAGGAGAGGGTCAATGTTTTAACTTGAAAAATTTTTTGCAACGTATGTTGAAGATTTTTTTGATGTAGGAAGGAGTGGCATGTTTTAGAGCAGATTCAGGATACTTTTTTTAGATTTGATAAAGTTGGAGTCGCGAGTAGGAGTTGGATTTTTAGATTTGTTGGAGTCGGGAATCAGAGTTCTTATTGCTTTTGAAGACTTTGATTTACACTAAAGTATTTTGCATTTTAACATTTTATCTCTGTATTTATCCTCCTGACTCGGAAGAAATCGACGAAGGCGCTATAGAAAGGGCAAGCAATTAACCCGACATGCTTCTCGAGATGCCAAGATATTCCTGTCCAATAGAAATTTTTTGGTTTAGCTTTTTAGTTTTATAAAGATATGGCTGAAATTTAGAACTGTTTTCCAAGACTGACAAGCAGGGGAAAGTATCTTTCCTGAGGACACAACAGAATACTGCAAGTAGATTTTGAACCAAGACCATGTCGATCGTCGATCACAATTACAAAGCATTGGCGTGCTTTAACCACTCAACAATTAGGCCTCCTAAATTGTCCTCAAAGGCTTTAACATATTTTAAAAACTACTTCGACTCCACCAAAAAACATGCGGTTTCAAATTCCGACTTTAACTTCACAACTCTGGCTTAAACTAAAGCAGCTTATGTAAAGTCTCGTGTAACGCTTCGGTTTCTGTACTACAAAGTCTTATCTTGTCTTAATTTCGTTATTCTAAATTCTCGTCTAGTCTCAGTCTTGTTAGCCCACAGTCTCGTCTCGCCTTGGTATCGAACCACCATGTCTCGACTCCACCTCTGGTATCTGCATAGCAACAACAGAACATCAGCTACAGATTTTCGTGGAAAAGCAATGCAGTTTTTCTTAATAACCGTTAATCTGTTTTGAAACTATCTCTTTATAAAACAAACTAAATTTGCTTTCATTCCAAGATTACTTTTGAAAAGTCACTCCTGCTGACTTTCTCGGGCTTTCAATCATAAATTGTTATTTTTTCCAAACCTAATTTATTTCCTCCTTTTGTACGTGTTGGCTGGTCGTAAATTCGAATTTGTAATGCCTTTATTGCTTAGTTAATTAGGCAGCATATTACTAAGAAACTGCTGATCACTTACTAAGAAATTTCGTGAATTTCGTATAGAAAAAGAATAATTGTCACGAAAGAAAATAATAATTAAATCGCTTGTTTAAATGCCGTAACTCAGTCGTGACCAGGCAGTGGAGATCAGAGAAAAAAACTTGGAGACTTAAGTTCAGGCAAACTGCCTGTGGCGGTATACTGAGCCATTTTTAAGAATCTTTAATTCCGTACTTCTCATGCTGTGATAACTGTCCTGCTGCTAGTTATTTAATAGACTCATCTTTGTAATAAACGAATTCAGCTTTGTTGATTTGTGTGCCAAACTTGCCACAACCTTTTCAACTTCAGCAGTCAAGCAGCAAAAAACACTGATGAGGACTAATAAAAAGTCTTCACTTTAAATTTGTGTCAAGTTTCTCCATTTTTGTCTCAAAATACTATTAAAACCAAAACAAAGTCTTCGCATCAAGTCTTAGTTGTACTTTGGATTGTTCCAAATTGGGTAACTTTATCTTGCTTAAACAGTTTATTGTTGGTCCTGGAAAAATCTGATTTTGACTAAATAATTTTTTGTCTCTGCCCGAAAAATTCTGATTATGCCCAAATTTTTTGAGTTGTGGGAAAGCAACTGCCCTGGCTTGTACAGCTATACTTCTATATTAATAAATCTAAAACTATCAAATTATCAAGAAATGTTTTTCGATGAAATATGACATAAGCCAGTAAAATTTGATAAAATGCTGCATTTGAAACAAATCCCACTTTCAAAAACAATATTCCATTTTGAAGTCAAATGAGCAATAATTTAAAAAAAAACTTTGCAAAAAATTATTTATTTATTTCTGAGTTTGCAAAGTAATAAATATAAAAGCAAACGATAGTTTGCTCGGGAAAAAATTGTTGAAAAAAGTTGCCAGGATACTTCACTGAGATAGGACTCTCAATTTGAGAGCAAAACAACAAGAGTTCAATTCTCATTCAACTGAAAGATTTCTGTTGTGCCCGTTGAGCAAGTCACTTCATGACAAATTTTTTAATAGGGTCATCCTGCTTGTTTAGAATGGTGACTTTGCTTAAAATGCAGCAACCAAACAAAGTTGGCCATATAAAAAAAGCTGAAAAAAATATTAAAATTCTAACTTAAGTTGAAACAAAAAGCTACACAACTGCAAAAAAGCAAGAGGTCTTAACTAGACGTTTTTGTTTGTAAATTAACAAAACTCAAGCTAAATAAGAAACAGAATTTGTTGGAATCATTTGATATTTCTAACTGTTAAAGTGCTGTTTAAAAGCAATTAATATAAAATACTGTGTTCTTGGACAAGATGATCTCTTCAAGAAAAACACAAAACATATACAAAAAAAAATTTTTAAAGAATGGAAAAAACGAACACTACTAATATATTACATGTAAATAAAATAATTTCAAAACGTAAAAAAGATAATTCTTATTTAATAAGCCAAATATTTACCAAACTTTTATATTTTAAAATTAATTATCAAAATCAACAAAATTTAACATTTAAAAACAATATAAACAGCGTAAAAATAAGAACACAGCGAAATTTTATTTTTATAAATATGAATTTTATTTACGATTAAAACTGTCGCTCTTACCCATCAAATTGGTCTCTTCATCATTGTAACTTTCATTAGATGCATGTTTAACAGTCACCCACAACCTCTTCATCTATAAAATAAACATTTTATTGATTTAAAAATTAAACGACTAAAACCTAAAAATGTGCATACAAGCATACAAATGATTTATCATACAATAAGTTAGTAAGTGTAGCTTCTGACGTTGATTCAAACTAAATTTCAACAACTTAAATCGTCTTTGTAACCAGTAGTGTATTTAGGGGGAGGGCATTATATCATGCTCCTTCCCCCTTAGAAATTAAATTTTTCAGAGGTCACAAAATTTTGGCAACCGAAATCAAGAAATTAGAGACAGATTACAAGTGAATTTCTTTGTGTTTGGAAATAAATACTTAATCTACCTGGAACATAAAATTCATTATCAAGATGTAAAAAACAATTATAATAACAATGTTTTATAAAACTATTTTAAAGCTTTAAAAACTTATGCATTTATTGCATTGCTAGAAATTTATTTTAAGTTTTAAAAAACAACTGAGCACAATTCAAAAAAAATCTTGAGTTGATCATTAAGATTACGTCAAACAATGTCAACTCTTAATAAATAACTCTAAGAAATAATTAAACTTATTGGACTTTAGTATTAGAGATCAGTTGCTAAATAAATGTAAATGAATATTTTGTGTGAATTGGTGATTCACTATCTCTTTAATTTTTTCTTATTGAATTAAGTAAATTTATTTGGGTGTCTTCAAGAAATCACCGTAAACAACTTTTTGGTGAAACTAACCAAAAATCCCCTACAGAACAAGAATGAAATAATAAAAAAAGCAAGAGGAAAGGACCTCTTTAAAAACCAATAGTAACCACAGGGAGTATACAAATTAGTTTCATGAACTAGTCACTTATGGGGACTTTTTGAAAGGACCCGTATACTCATAGTATACTGATATGATGACTGATTATACTAAACAGTTTACTATTGTATTACTGTAATGTATTGCAATTTAAATAAGATATTTATGAAGTTGAAAATTAATATTTATCTATTAAAACTCTTTTGAAAAAATTGTAGTCTTTTTTATTGAAACAATAAAATGTTACATATAAAGTGCACAAATAGGTTACATTTTGAAATTTCACAAGTATTTAAAATTTAGTTGATCCACAAAAAGTTTGCCAAGACATAACTGTCCAAGTTTCTATGCCAAAAGATGCTAGTTATTTGTGTTTGACATAATCCCAAACCAGCTAAATGCCTAACATTTTATAGAAATCAAATTTAAGTAAATAACATTAACTTATTGGCCATATCCAGTTTTTAGAACATTAAAACCGCACTTATCTAACTTATCCCATTTAATCCCATTGTTGCGTATACGCCACACGGAAGTAGGTTGTGCCTTTTTCTTTCTGGAGAGCCGTGTCCACGTGGTTTCTCAATCTTAACCATTTCATTCGAGTTAGGAGTGTTGCAACATCAAGTAGAAAGAAAGAAAAGCTTTAAAATCATTTTTGTCAAATATTTATTCTGGATTTATTTTCGAAGTAGTTTTTAAAAAGCATGGCTTCAAATAAAAGCAGGTATGTTGGCTTTCTTCTTGCTAAATTGCAAATTTTATAATATGCGCTTTGTTTTGTAATGTCTTAACTATATATTTAATTAGTTTAACAATTTCAGTTTGTTCAACGTCTAGTAGGAATTTTGTCATAAGAACGCCTCAATGATTTTGTTGCGCTTACGCAACATTGGGCGTTTCGTTCTGACATGTTGCTGCGTATGCGCAACAACGGGCATATTTGAGACGTAATTATTATAAAAATCATTTTTATACATGTACAGTCAACTAATCACTTATGAACTAGCTGCATTGGTACAAATTGTTGTCTCGATAGAAATATATCGTTAAAATAGAGATCTGACCAGGTGACTTGCATGGAGCAATCAACTTATGCTAGACCACGATTACGTAGAACAAGAGTTTGATTCTTGCCATGGTCAATATTATATCAAACGTTTTCTTTTTCAACTGTAACTTTAGCGCTTTTTTTAGTTTGAGGCTGATTGAGACTTTATAGATTATGTTTTGTATGTAATATATTTATTTTGTTTGTGCATTTACATTATTCGGTTGTTCATAAAATTTATATAAAAGTCAAAAATAGGTTGCAGTATAATTGGTATTGAGAAACGAAGCTCAAATAAAAACCTATGATTTCTTCAAATTTGTACCCAAACAAAATAAAATAACAACGTGTTTATATTTTAGAAAAGTCAGGTTGGATGAAGTTTTGGAAGAAGTTGAAAAGTATTGCGATTCGGATGAAGCAAGCGATGAAAACGAAGAGCAAATGAACGTGATAGTCAGCACAAAACAAATTGCTGTTTACATTTCTCCACCTGACAATGGAGGTATAACCGACGAGGATTCTGGTGATAAAGATACAGTCACGTTAGCCAATCTTCCTGGAAACCAAATAACAGCCGCAGCGGAGATAAAATACTCTGCGCCTACTTCGCAAACTTCACACGATCGGGGTTTTCAAAGTCAAACAGCAAAAAGCCGCAAAGCACGTCACTGGCAAAAGAAAGATGAAGATGGACAAATTATTTTGGTGCGATGGTGCGACAATGGTGTAGTGAGCATTACCTCCAACCAGCACGGTCTTCATCCCATTAAAAGGGTTGAGCGTTATTGTGCTTCCGAAAAAAAAAAAGATCAATGTGCAGATGCTCAACTTGATTAGCAAGTATAATCAAAATATGGGAGACGTGGATTGTGTGGACGAAAACATTGAACACCATCGAATCAGCGTTCGCGGAAAAATATGGTATCTTCCCATTTTATCATATCTTTTCAATGTTTGGCGAACAATACCTGGCTGTTTGCGCATCAAAGAGGGAATGATGACGACCTGCTTGTTGTTGCATTTACTCGTTCAACTGCGCAAGCTTGGTTGAAACAGTATAAGAATCCTCCCAAAAATGATAAAATGCGTCACATGTTTGCCAGTGTGATTGGTGTGGAAAAGCGATTTGACAACGTCGGCCACTTTATAGCGGAGTCAAATCCTAAAATCAGAAAGCCCTGCAAAACGTGTCAAAGCAATTCCATATATTTTTGTGTAAAATATGATGTTTATTTGCACCCGATATGCTTCTTGGAGTATCACTCAAAAAATGAATAATGACTTTTTGCTGACTGTTATTAGTGTAACAATGTAAACTCGATTAATTGCGAAGTTTATGACAGGACAGCGGCAAACAAGACGTGTAAAAAGATTGCTAAGACTGCTAGTTGATATATCGTATTCCCAATGTTGCTCTTACGCAACATCGATTCGTTGCGGTGTGCCCAGTGTTGCGTATACGCAACACCACATTTAGGCTTATAACTTGAATAAAAACAAAAAAGATTAATTTCTGACACCAGATTTGTTCTAGGAAAACTAAAACTCAAATAATATGTAAATTTCGCAAGGATTTGAAAAAATTAATTTTTCTGGGAACAAATGGGTTAATACAGGTAATACCAGTTGACCTGCCAGTCCTTTGTAATCTAGTCGAGTGAAGCAGAAACCGTAAAAAGTTTAAATATTTCAACTTTGAAATTTTTCCACTAAGCACGAAAAATCTTGCACTTTGGCGCTTTTTTCCGCTTTCCGCTTTTAGTATGAACTAACTTTCCGCTTTGTTTTTTTTGCGCTTTCCGCCTTTCCACTTGATTTTTCCGCTTCCGCTTTCAGGTAAACCAACCTTTAGATATCTTCTGGTGTGCACGACTCATTCCCAAAATTAGCAAAAAATGCTTTAGAAATTCTTATGCCTTTCGCAACAACTTATTTATGTAAAATTGGCTTCTCAACTCTTTTAACACTAGAAGGACGGGACGCGTCAATTAACGCATTTTTCAGCTTTGCGCGTCTATAACTTTTAAACCGTACGGATTACAACACTCATATCCCTTGACTTTTTCTAATTTGGCCAAGCCCACATGCCTTGAAATTTTCATGTTTCTATTTTATCAATGAAGCGAAAAAGAGTGGCAACTACCTAGGAGGACGGCGTGCGTCAATTGACGCAGTACTGTTTTATTTTATTTATTTTTTATTTTATCTCTATATTTATCTTCCTAATTCGCAGGAAAGCGACGGAGACGCTAATACATAGGGTAGGCAATTACCCCAACCTGCTTCCGGAGATGCCAAGATATAGCTGTCCGCTTGTAGTCTAACCCTGCAGAGCGCCCGTTGGGTCTTACAGACCCAGACGATCTTTTATTGCATAAAATAATATGTTTGTGGCGTAGTATCAATTCAGAACATTCTGTAGCTGATTTATTTCGGCTTTACTTCAATTTCGACCAAAAACATCAATATATTAGCAGCCGTCTATATGAAAAATTGCTATCTGGGTCTGTTAGACCCAATGCGCGCATTCTTGTTCTCTAGGTGTATTGTTATTCCTTGAGCTTTATTGACCTCTCATTGTTTAAATATTTGCTACTAAAGTGTTTATTATCTTTTCAGACAGTAATATTAACATTCTATACCATTTTTGATTATAAAATAACAATGGATCCAGTCGAAAAAGAAAACGAAATAATCCGAAGATTAATAGAAACATGTGATATAAGTTCTGATGAACCTGATGATGATGATGATGACTCAGGGGAAGAAGACAATTTGGAAGTGAGACATAAATCTACTGATACTGAACAAGAAATGAGTGATGTCGCTTCCGAGAATGAGTTGGATACAGATGATTTAGACTGGTACACTGGTAAAGATGGTGAGACAGTTTGGAAAAAAAGCAAACCCAGAGTAAATATAAGAACTCGCGTTCACAACATTATTACGGAGCCGACTGGTGTGAAGGGCTGTGCCAAAAATGCTAAAACTCCAAAGGATTGTTGGAGCTATTTTTTTGATGAAAGTATAATGAGTATTTTGGTGGAATGCACGAATAAGTATATCAATGAAAATAAAGCAAGCTGTTCAAGAGATCGACATGCAAAAAACACCTCAAAAGAAGAAGTGTCCGCCTTGATTGGACTTATTTACCTCGCTGGGGCATACAAGAGTGGAAGACAAAATTTGGACGATCTATGGGCGCAAGATGGTACAGGAGTTGATTTATTTCATACTGCTATGTCACTACGACGATTCAAATTTCTTCTTTAATGCATCAGGTATGACGATAAAACCACAAGAATTGAAAGACTGAAGAGTGATAAACTAGCCCCAATTAGAGAGATATTTCAAATATTTGTAAATAACTGTCAGAAATCCTATTCTATCTCTGAATATGCCACTGTTGATGAAATGTTAGCTGCTTTTCGAGGAAGATGTAGTTTTCGACAGTACATTCCATCTAAACCTGATAAGTATGGAATCAAGATTTTTGCTTTAGTGGACGCGCAAACTTTCTTTACAAGTAAGATTGAAGTCTATGTCGGAACTCAACCGGATGGACCCTATAAAGTTAGTAATAGTCCTGGTGATGTTGTTAAACGGTTGTGCAGTGGTATATTTGGCACACAGGTAGAAACATAACTCTGGATAACTGGTTCACTAGCTATGATTTAGCTAAAAAAATGCTTAAGCATCAAATAACACTTGTTGGTACTTTGAGTAAGAACAAACGACATATTCCTCCTCAATTCTTGGACCTTCGAAACAGAGATGAAAACACAAGTTTATTTGGGTTTGGGGATAACTGCACTTTAGTCTTTTATATTCCTAAGAAGAAGAAAAATGTTTTGATACTTTCTACGCTCCACAATGATGACAAGATTGACGAGGAGATAGGAACAGCTCGTAAACCGGAAATAGTAACTTTCTATAACGCTACAAAAGGAGGACTGGACACAGTAGATCAAATGTCTTCACTTTACAATTGTGCTAGAAACACCAGACGATGGCCGATGGTCATATTTTATCGCTTACTAAATATCGCAGGTACCAATGGGTTTATTATTTATTGCAAAAATGGAAACGAACCAATGCAAAGAAGAAAATTCCTCAAAAAATTGTGTTTAGAATTAATTAACGAGCACGTCAAGAAAAGAGCTACGATTGTCACCTTGCCAAAGCAACTGCGACAGAAATTGACCAAAGTGACAAACACAGAAGTACAAAATGATCCCCCCAGAAGTGGCAAACGAGCACGTTGTCATGATTGTCAGGGTAGAGACAGAAAGACTCAATACTTCTGTGCCATCTGCTACAAGTATTTGTACTTAGAACACGCTAAGTTCATTTGCAAACAGTGTCTTCGTGATAATCAATAGTTCTTTGCTTCATATTACATAGTTCTTTTTTGTGCGTTGTTTGTGTAATGAATAATTCTTTTGTTCATCTGGAATATTTATTAGCATTATGTGTTCTTAAAGCAAAAGTTTTTTGCCTGATGTGAAATAGTTCTTTCATTGATTTATGTGTTCTTTGTGTAATCAATAGTTCTTTGCTTTATGTGAGAAGTTGACAAAGTGAATATTTTAAATGTAAAAGCTCTCCATTTGATATTGCTTCATTTTGCTCACTTTACGGTATTATATTTGTTACATAAGAGTAGAAAATCCTAAAAAACAATCTTGGGTCTGTGAGACCCAACGCGCGCATCCGTGTAATTTTATTAGCGGTCGCTCCGCAGGGTTAATAAAGATATGACTAATTTAGAACTGCTTGCCAGGACTACCAAGCAGGGGAATGTGCCGTAAAGTGTCTTTCCCAAGGACACAACAGAATGGCGCGATTGAGTTTTGAACCGAGACCGTGTTGGTCACAAGCCCGGCGCTTTAACCACTCGACCACGCTGTCGACTACTCGACCACGCTGCCGACTAAATCCTAACTTAGTATTGAAAACGTACGATAAAACGCATCGCCGCTTTTTACAGTTTATATCCAACTAAAGGTTGGAAAACGAAAGATAAACAGCTGCTGTCTGCATTCAGAAGCGTGAGAAAATTCACAAGTTTTGGTGTGAAAAAGCAATGTGAGATACTTACTGTAACTTCAATGCAACTTACCGTTACTGCAATACAGAGCAAAAGTTTTGTAACACGCATATTATCAGATACGTTTAGTAGTTTATCTAGAATGTTTTACTGTACTTTTTGTAATGTATTTATTTTTAGGAATTAAAGTACTTTCTAAAAGCCTAAACTGCTAAAAATGTCTAGACAGAGAATCGCAGCAAGTCGTGCTTTAGAAATTTTGCAAAATTTTCCCTCAAACTGCTCTGATAACAATGGCGCTGACAGTGAAATCGACCCAGTTGTAAATGCAGCATTGGCCAATGTATCAGCGGTAGAATCTGACAAGTCAGATAGCGACAATGAAGCTGATGACCAAGTTACACATTCTGTCGTGCAAGGTGGACCAGGTCTGATTCAAGGTAGGGATGAGTCAAAGTGGCGCAAGATTGCTGTGTCATCTGCTGCTAAGAGCCGCTTGCAATCTCACAATGTCCTGCGATTTCAGCCTGTACCTATATTATATTCCACAAGTCGTGTTGATAGTGACAGCCGGTTTCATCGTTTCGGATACTATTTGATGAAACAATGTTGAGAAACATAAAAAAATGCACAGTTGAAGAAGAAAAAAACGCGAACTGAAGATCAGACTTGGGATGTGTCCTTGCATGAATTAGATAAATTTATTGGGTTGGTGGTTGCTCGTGGCGTGATTGGAGGACGAAACTTTCCTCTGAAGAGCTTTTGGGGTAAGTCGTGGGGTTGTTAAATGGTTTTGCAAACATTCCAAGAGTTAAAAATTATGAGATTTCTTCGCTTTGACCTGAAGACGGAAAGACGTAGAAATCTTTTGCAAGAAAAAATTGCTCTCGTTTTACAACTTGGGAATAGCTTCATATCAAACTGCCAAAAAGCATTTATTCCACAATGGAACATCACAGAGGATGAGCAGCTGTTGCCATGTAAGACACAATGCAAATTTATCCAGTATATGGCCAATAAGCCTGACAAATTTGGCCTAAAGTTTGGCTTGCAGTTGATGTAAAAAACAAATACTTATTCAACGGGTTTCCTTTACGTAGGAAAAGACGATACAAGAAGCAGTGACATGCCTGTGGCCACAGATGTTGTGCTGAAACTCATGGTTCCGCTTTTCCAACGGGGTTACAATGTCATGTGTGACAATTATTTCACTTCATTTAGTCTTGCTTTGAAACTAGTAGAGAAAAAGTGCAGTCTTGTTGGGACATTGCGCCAGAATAGAAGAAAAGTCCCGGATGAATGGAGGAAGAAAAAGGAACTGCATAAAACCGAAGTGTTTAGGTGTGATGACCAAACGGCAATCACATTCACATCCAATGCAAATCAGCAAAAAACGTGGCAGTTTTGAGCAGCTTGCATCCGTATATCCTTATTTCAAGCGAAGAAAACCCAAAAAAAACCTGATTCATTATTGTACTACAATAAAACAAAAGTGGGAGTGGACCTTTACGACCAAATGACAAGACTTTACTCGGTGAAAGCAGCAACTAGACGTTGGCCTCTGAATGTATTCTACAATGTAGTTGACATGGATCTTATAAACAGTTGGATTCTTTACAAGCAGGTCTGCCAAAGCAATATCAGTCACAGAGAATTCATACAAAGGGTAGCAGAAGAGCTAACTGGAAGTGCGCCAACCGTGTCTCGTAAACGGCGTGCTAAAAAAGTTTGTAGTCCCAATGACACAAACGTTAGTTCTATGGTGAAACGCCGCCTTATCGGCTTAACTTCAAAGTGCAGAAATCGGACCACTGACATATGCCAACAATGTAACAAACCAGTGTGTGGGAGATGTCCCACAAAAAAGTGCAAATTGTAATGCATAAATCCACAAAAAGTGCAAATTGTATGCAAATTGTAAGCATGTGTTTGAGCAACAATAGCTTAGCCTTCACTAGTTATCAAAAACGAACCCTTATTTTTTGGGAGTGTTACATCGTTCGCGTAAAGTATTTGAGAAGTACATGTTGGGTGCGGGTTTCGAGCCAGCGCGCCTTTTGTATCGGCGCTGAATAATCAGCGCTACCTTTAACGCGTTCTCGCGCGGCTGTGGGCATAAAGTGATGCCACGTTGTTTAGTGAGTCCTTTGACTTGAGCTGGCTGTAACTTCGCATTTGAACAGAGCCTTTAGATTGATTTGGCTGCTGTATTTTTATCCCTTTCGACGTTGTCTACTTTGGTAGAGAATTTAATAATTTGATACTTTCCTTTGCTCGTCCGCCCAACATCGTTGGTAAGTTTGTAAGTGTCTACGCATCGAAACATATTGAAAATTAATGTAATATATGTTTAGAAAACCGTTTCCGACCAGCGCAGTAATTATTGACTTGTTTTCAAATAAAATAAATCATAAAGTCTGGTGCTGGTTGTGAAGCGCGTTGTGCGGAGCTGGAAGGACGAGGCAGTTTTGCGACTCCGTCACAGGGAGTGATTTCATTAATTCAATAAAACATCAAAACTATCTTCTGATTGAAAAGAGTTTTTAGAGTTAGGGTGCCTTTTATGTACGAAATACGTTATTCTTGCAGCTTTCTAAAATTTTGCGTCAATTGAAGCTCTCCGTCCTTCTATGTAAGTGAAGATTGCCATCCTTCTAATGTTAGACATGAAAACCAAGGTGGGAAATCATTTGAAACCAAGTGACGACATACGTGTATCTATCTCAAAGAAAAAACCTTGCTTCAACATGATCATTGATACAAAACAGCAACAAAAGACCCTTTAATAATGTGACGAATAATTGGTGTGCAATGAATACTGTTAAAGTTATAATACATTGCTTTTATGCATGCTATAAAATGTTGAGTCTCATGTCGCTTAGAACAATTTTTTATATTTCTGTGCGTCAGTGTAAATAAGGGGTACAAGAAAATTTCATGAGAGCTAAGGGTTATTAGCACACAGAAAATTTCACTAGATTAAATGAAAAATCAAAAAAAACTTTGCATATTCCCTTTTGTAAAACTTCATGATTACAAAGATGTATAAAATATCAAGGAGTTAAGATATGGAACGAAATTCTCATTCTAATTCAAAATGCTTCTTACCGTGTTTTCAAATATGAATTTAAAAAATACTTATTGAAACCTTATATTTAAAATAAAAAAAACCTTATTTAAAACGAAAAACCCTCTTCTCTGCAACAGTTAAATTTTACAAGTTGTTTTATCTGTAGTTTTGCTCTCAAGGGTGGCTGCTGACTAGAAGACCGAAAGGTCAAATCGCAGACTCTCTGCGGCTAAAAAAAATTTATTGTTTTATTTTTTTATTTATTTATTTTTTTATTTGATTTTAGTGTTTAAATTCGTTATGTGTTTTTATTTTTTTTTCTCGCAAATAAAAGTATGTTGATTGATTAAGAACCACAAACGGTTCCAGTTCAGATGATCTGACTTTAATTATTGATTTATTTATCTGACCTTGATGAATAAAATTTTGGTATTTAAAGTTGTAAAAATTTGTTTCGTCACTGATTTCCTGTATGAAAAACAGATAAATCATAAGCAACTTTCTAGACAATAAATTAAAGCAAAAAACTTAAATTAGAATAAAGAAAGTGCAGTTTCAAATAGATATTATGATAAATGGTCATACTAAAGCTGATAACAAAATTGTGTATCCAATAATCCGTGCTAAAAGTAAACCAAAGTAGCATTGTTATATTTGCTTTGAAAAATTGCTCATTGTAATTAAATATTTATATGAAAATAGTCAAGTTAAAAAATATTTAAATTAACCGTAAAATGACATAACTATAATCAGTTGAAAAATTCAAATTAAGGTTTTAATTATTAAAAATCTTTAAACAATCAATAAAAAAATTGTACAATTTTAATAACATATTACAACATAATATTCAACAAACTTCATTTTTAATATCTATTTTACAACTCACGTGATGATTTGACGTCACCAGTGCATCAGCCAACGATTCAACTCCTTTCTTTGTGACGCCACAATCGCCAATATGAACCTCATCAATTAGATGAATACATTTGGAGAGAGCAATCACTCCCTCATCTCTGATATTGTTTCCACGAAGATCTAATACTTTGATCTATAAAATATTTATGATTAATGGTTGATACCTTTATAAAATAGAAAACTAGTTTAAATGTTAAATCATTAAATTATATTAAATTGTTTATTGTAATACTTAACAAAATATTTATATGTAAACAATCAAGTTAAAAAAATATTTAAATTAACAGTAAAATGACATAAATATAACCAGTTGAAAAATTCAAATTAAGGTTTTCATTATTAAAAATTTTTAAAAAATCAATAAAAAAATTGTACAATTTTAATAACATATTTACAACATAATATTCAACAAACTTCATTTTTTAAATTCTATTTTACAACTCACGTGATGATTCGACGTCACCAGTGCATCAGCCAACGATTCAACTCCTTTCTTTGTGACGCCACAATATCCAAAATGAACCTCATCAATTAGATGAATACATTTGGAGAGAGCAATCACTCCCTCATCCCAGATATTGTTTATACAAACATCTAATACTTTGATCTATAAAATATTTATGATTAGTGGTTGATACCTTTATAAAATAGAATACTATTTTAAATGTAAATCATGAAATCATATTAAAGTGTTCATTGTAATATTTAAATAAATATTTATATGAAAACAATCAAGTTAAAAAAATATTTAAATTAACAGTAAAATGACATAAATATAATCAGTTGAAAAATTCAAATTAAGGTTTTAATTATTAAAAATCTTTAAACAAATAATAAAAAATATTACAATTTTAATAACATATTACAACATAATATTCAACAAACTTCATTTTTTAAATTCTATTTTACAACTCACGTGATGATTCGACGTCACCAGTGCATCAGCCAACGATTCAACTCCTTTCTTTGTGACGCCACAATATCCAATATGAACCTCATCAATTAGATGAATACATTTGGAGAGAGCAATCACTCCCTCATCTCTGATATTGTTTATACGAACATCTAATACTTTGATCTATAAAATATTTATGATTAATGGTTGATACCTTTATAAAATAGAAAACTAGTTTAAATGTTAAATCATGAAATTATATTAAATTGTTCATTGTAATACTTAATTAAATATTTATATGAAAACAATCAAGTTAAAAAAATGTTTAAATTAACAGTAAAATGACATAAATATAATCAGTTGAAAAATTCAAATTAAGGTTTTAATTATTAAAAATCTTTAAACAATCAATAAAAAAATTGTACAATTTTAATAACATATTTACAACATAATATTTAACCAACTTCATTTTTTAATATCTATTTTACAACTCACGTGATGATTCGACGTCACCAGTGCATCAGCCAACGATTCAACTCCTTTCTTTGTGACGCCACAATCGCCAATATGAACCTCATCAATTAGATGAATACATTTGGAGAGAGCAATCACTCCCTCATCCCTGATATTGTTTCCACGAACATCTAATACTTTGGTCTATAAAATATTTATGATTAATGGTTGATACCTTTATAAAATAGAAAACTAGTTTAAATGTTAAATCATGAAATTATATTAAATTGTTTATTGTAATACTTAATTAAATATTTATATGAAAACGATCAAGTTAAAAAAATATTTAAATTAACAATAAAATGACATAAATATTAATCAGTTGAAAAATTCAAATTAAGGTTTTCGTTATTAAAAATCTTTAAACAATCAATAAAAATATGTTGCAATTTTAATAACATATTACAACATAATATTTAACCAACTTTGTTTTTTAATATCTATTTTACAACTCACGTGATGATTCGACATCACCAGTGCATCAGCCAACGATTCAACTCCTTTCTTTGTGACGCCACAATATCCAATATGAACCTCATCAATTAGATGAATACATTTGGAAAGACCAATCACTCCCTCATCCCAGATATAGTTTCCACCAACATCTAATACTTTGGTCTATAAAATATTTATGATTAATGGCTGATACCTTTATAAAATAGAATACTATTTTAAATGTAAATCATGAAATCATATTAAAGTGTTCATTGTAATATTTAAATAAATATTTATATGTAAACAATCAAGTTAAAAAAATGTTTAAATTAACAGTAAAATGACATAAATATAATCAGTTGAAAAATTTAAATTAAGGTTTTAATTATTAAAAATCTTTAAACAAATAATAAAAAATATTACAATTTTAATAACATATTACAACATAATATTCAACAAACTTCATTTTTAATATCTATTTTACAACTCACGTGATGATTCGACGTCACCAGTGCATCAGCCAACGATTTAACTCCTTTCTTTGTGACGCCACAATATCCAATATGAACCTCATCAATTAAACGAATACATTTGGAGAGAGCAATCACTCCCTCATCTCTGATATTGTTTCCACGAACATCTAATACTTTGATCTATAAAATTTTTATGATTAATGGTTGACCAATTTAAAAAATATTAAACTATTTTAAATGTTAAATCATGAAATTATATTAAATTGTTCATTGTAATACTTAATTAAATATTTATATGTAAACAATCAAGTTAAAAAAATATTTAAATTAACAGTAAAGTGACATAAATATAATCAGTTGAAAAATTCAAATTAAGGTTTTAATTATTAAAAATTTTTAAACAATTAATAAAAAAATATTACAATTTTAATAACATACTTAGAACATAATATTTAACCAACTTCATTTTTTAAATTCTATTTTACAACTCACGTGATGTCTCAAAATCATCAGTGTATCAGCCAACAATTCAACTCCTTTCTTTGTGACGCCACAATATCCAATATGAACCTCATCAATTAGATGAATACATTTGGAGAGACCAATCACTCCCTCATCCCTTATATTGTTTTCACAAATATCTAATACTTTGATCTTTAAAACATTTATGATTAATGGTTGACCAATTTATAAAATAGAAAACTAGTTTAAATGTTAAATCATGCAATTACGTTAAATTGTTTATTGTAATACTTGTGACGAATCGAACCTATTCAACTGAACGCTTCTTAATCAACGCCTTTTGTATTTTACCTTATTATTGCGTGGCCTTTTAGTTGGTTATAACTTTGCGTTAAGAAAATTCTTTTGTTGCATTTTATTTGAGCAGTGTGAGTTTCAGTTCAAGGTTTTGTTCTATGTGTTTAAATTCGCGTTTATAATATTAACTTGTACCTTTTGTTTATAGATTTTAGTTGTATTATTTTTACGTGAATAAAGCCAATTTTACTTCTGGTTCACAATTAAGTATTTATATAAAAGCAATCAAAAAAAAATATTTAAATTAACAGTAAAGTGGCATAAATATAACCAGTTGAAAAATTCAAATAAAGATTTCAATTATTAAAAATCTTTAAACAATCAATAAAAAAATTGTACAATTTTAATAACATATTACAACATAATATTCAACAAACTTCATTTTTTAAATTCTATTTTACAACTCACATGATGATTCGATGTCACTAGTGCATCAGCCAACGATTCAACTCCTTTCTTTGTTACGCCACAATCGCCAATATAAACGTCATCAATTAGATGAATACATTTGGAGAGAGCAATCACTCCCTCATCTCTGATATTGTTTCCACGAAGATCTAATACTTTGATCTATAAAATATTTATGATTAATGGTTGATACCTTTATAAAATAAAAAACTAGTTTAAATGTTAAATCATGAAATTATATTAAATTGTTCATTGTAATACTTAAATAAATATTTATATGTAAACAATCAAGTTTAAAAAATATTTAAATTAACCGTAAAATGACATAAATATAATCAGTTGAAAAATTCAAATTAAGGTTTCAATTATTAAAAATCTTTAAACAATCAATAAAAAAATTGTACAATTTTAATAACATATTTACAACATAATATTCAACAAACTTCATTTTTTAAATTCTATTTTACAACTCACATGATGATTCGATGTCACCAGTGCATCAGCCAACGATTCAACTCCTTTCTTTGTGACGCCACAATTGCCAATATGAACCTCATCAATTAGATGAATACATTTGGAGAGAGCAATCACTCCCTCATCCCTGATATTGTTTCCACGAACATCTAATACTTTGATCTATAAAATATTTATGATTAATGGTTGATACCTTTATAAAATAGAATACTAGTTTAAATGTTAAATCATAAAATCATATTAAATTGTTCATTGTAATACTTAAATAAATATTTATATGAAACAATCAAGTTAAAAACATATTTAAATTAACAATGAAGTGACGTAAATATAATCAGTTGAAAAATTCAAATCTTTAAACAATCATTAAAAAGATATTACAATTTTAATAACATATTACAACATAATATTTAACCAACTTCATTTTTTAAATTCTATTTTACAACTCACATGATGATTCGATGTCACCAGTGCATCAGCCAACGATTCAACTCCTTTCTTTGTGACGCCACAATATCCAATATGAACCTCATCAATTAGATGAATACATTTGAAGAGCGCAATCACTTTCTTGTCCCCAGTAATATTTCCATGAACAACTAAAACCCAATTGCAAGTTTAGGTTGTTTTTCAGCATTAGATCTTAGCACAAATTAATCACAACATCATTCACCTTTTTCATGGGAATCTGAATTTGTACAATCAGACACCACAAACGCGTATAAGAATTTAACACCATTAGAAAAATTACAGCAGAATTGAAAAACTATGACAAAACTTAGCACATATTTGTCAGAGATATCAAGTGTGTGATTGAGCTGAAACTACTATTGCCAACAGTGCTCTTCAAGATGCTGATATTGTAACAACATCTGAGAAATTGTTTATAATTGATAAGAATAAATTAAAAAGACAAAAAAATAAATATAGGTAAGAAAGCAGCCTTGAAGAAAACAAATATTTTGACAAATTTTGGTTAATAGCTTAGATGTTGATAGCAGACAAGATGTAACTTTGGATTTGATTATTGGCGAAAATTGTAAACTTTTATAAAAATTACATTAGAAGAGTATTATACGAGTATCATGGTAGGTGAACCAGAAGGTTTCTATTTAGACTTTTCTTTCCACTAAATGGCAAAGGCAAACTCTTCCTCTTCACGTACACTGTGCTATCAAGGATACGGAGCTTGAACGAAAACTTGTTTTTATTGGTAGTGATGGCACTCTTTCTATGACAGAACACACCAACGAGTTAATTGCTGCTTTGAAAAGGCTATTGAAGAGACCGTTACCGTGGGTTATTTGTCTACTGCACTGTGTGAAGTTGCCTCTTTATCATATATTTACTGCTTTATGGCTCCACTACAAGTCCAGGCAGTTTTAGTAGACAAATTGGAAAAAAGTGGGAGAACCTGTATCCACTTGGCTAATCAAAGATTTTAAAGTTATTCCAAATCAACATTTTCCAATATTACTAAATGGAACTATTAATGATTTAAGAACTGATCAAATTATGCATACAAAATTTGCTGGGCTGTTATTCTTGTTGAAATGATTCTGATTTAAATTTACTTGAAGTTGGTCCTGTTGTTCATTCTTGATGGCTCATTCTTGGATGTCGCCTTCTTTGTCTGTTTACTTCCATAAAAACACCTCCAAAAGACCTTGCTATCATGGATGAAATTGGTGTTATGTTTTATTTTCCTACTTGGTTTGAAATAAAGCACAAAAGCAATGTGTCAGACGGTTTTCATCATTTTTTTAACATGGTGCAAAAAGGCCAAAGATTTCCATATATCTAAGTTCAAAAAATAGTCATGAAAGTTTGGCAAATAAATTTATATTTTGCCCATTCAGAAAATCTAGTTTTGGGTATGCTTTGTGATGAAGATGAAGGGTGCACGAAATCGCTGTCAACAAAATTCAATGCATAAGAAAAAATAGTAATTATCAATGTCAAATCCAAAAAATATCAATACAGTGAGGCATATTCATCTCAAAGTGCGAAAGTTTCAGAGTAGCAGTACAAAAATTTATTTTGCCAAAGTTGAATGTGAAGGCTAGCGAGGAGACAATGCAAATTTTTTTCGATTTCGATGCCAATTTCTATTCCGAGTCTTGTTATTTAAAATTCACTTTGTTTTTATAGTAGACTAACAAAATGTTTTTTTTAAAGCATCTTGTTTAATCAGTTGGATAATTAATTGATATATAGTGCCCCTACACTAATTGTCTTACATCGTTCACCATTAGCCACAATAATTAAAGATTATGCTGCATATATTGAAAAATTAAATCAATCTTCCTTGAAGACTGCTCTATTAAAGGATCAGAGCGGTAGTTTACTGCAAAATTTATTTAATGACTGTTTGAAAAGCCACAACATCTGTTGTACCTTTACTTAAATAGAATCTTAATCCTAATTCAAGTAGAAAAATTTTATTTGAAAAAGGATATTTGAATATACGGTGTGTCCGGAAAAAAACTATACCCAAATTTGTACGTGTATTTTCCAACTCAGTTGTAAGTTAAATTTCATTGATTTTTATGGGAAACCCTAATTAGATCATTAGCTACATAAGAGTTTAATCCCGAGTGCAGTGCGCCGCGGGTTATTGATTTTGAGGACTTTTTCCGAGGCAGCCTTTTTTGTCCTGAAATCAAACATGGGGAACATACTGGTAAGGCCTGGTAATCACGTTGAAGGGCGTTACACAGGATTTCTCATTATGTCGTTGTCATTTAAGGGTTTTAATCTGGTTTTGATACCCATTTTGCATGGAAGGGGTCAGTTTAAAGGCCCTGTCACATAGCCGCCAGACCGCCAGAGGTCTAAATCTAAATTTAATAATCAAATCGTCCCGGCTCTAGAGAAACGCTATGTCCTCCAGGCAAACGACACTTTCTTGAGGGTATGGTAAGCGCAAGACGGATCCCCGGCTCATCGCAGGATAATGGTGATGGAACGTCTTCAGCAGCTGTTTCTGGACAGCATATTTTTGCAGGGTCGTGATCACGAATGGTCGCCTAGGTCTCCGGATCTAACTCCTCTTGACTTTTTTGTCTGGGGTTACCGCAAAAGCAAAATGTTTTTCACTCCACCAGCTAACCTCGCAGACTTGCGTCAAAGGATCACAATGGAAGCTGCTCAAATTCCACAGGATCTGATCATCCGAGCCATACACGAAATGAGAAGAAGAGCTGAACTTTGCATCCGTAACGACGGATTCCACACATCGAGGTGCGTTTCGGACTACCAGCTGACTAAGCGCACTTAATTTGTCAGGAAAATGGGTGGGTCTATGGATTACCGCATGTGCACTGGACCGCGACACAAAAGAACATTCTGAGAATTGGATACTGTCACTTGGTAATGTAAGTATGTTATTGTAAAAAAAGTCAGTTGAATAAAAGCTCTTTTAGTAATAATATTGACATTTTTTTGCCAGTATAGTTTGTTCCAGACACAATGTGTAATACTAAATTTTTTTAAGTACTTTTTAAAAAACCACAACAATCTGTTTATCCTATAGAATCGTCAAATGGCTACTACAAAAATAAATAATATAATCATTTGTAATGAAATCATAGTATATTAAGTGAATCATCCTTTGATAAACTATATATAATTCTGCAAAGCATAGTTTATTAAAGGATTTTAAATTTTTTAATCATGTCTAAAACTAGAAATATTATTTAATCTTATCGATGGTTATAATCAGAAATATACAGTTTGTTAAATTAATCAAGCAAATAATGCAATTTCTGTGAGGTCAATAACTCAAGATATAGTAAATGGAAATAGGGAAGATATGCATTTATATTAAGGTGACCTGGCTCTCCTCTTAGCTAGATATCAATGAAACAGGCTGATTTTATTGGATAAAACAGACTGTTGTGATTTTTGAAATAGTGATCAAACAAATTTTTTATTAAATTGCTCTGATCTTTTCATTGAGCACTTTGCGATAAAAATTTATTCACTCTTGCTATATAAACTATATATATATTGCAATATTATATGAAACCCTTGCAATATATATGCAAATTTGGAAAAAAGTAATTGGTCTGTTTTTGAAGGGTGCTCAATAAAATTCAACATACTGTGCATTGGTTTTTTATTTATTAAGAAAAAATAGCAGCTCTGCAGCCTATTTCAATTGTTCCTTAATTTCTTAATCAGATAAAACAGGTTGTTTTTGTCTTAAAAATTGAAAAAAATACTCATGTATATAATATTAAGTCATCCCATAAGTCAAGTCGTTTTATTAGCGCATTTTGAAGAAATAAAAAAGACACAGAAAGTATTAATTTAATCAATTATATAGTGTCCATCTGAATGAATGACATTCTCCCAACGCTCTACAAGTTTATTTATGCCACTTGTATAAAAGGTAGCATGCTTACTAGAGAAAAATGTTGCAGGTCCGTTTCGAGTGCCTCAACCAAAACAAGGTCTGCATCCTCGCAAAATGCTGTTAAGTGTTTGGTATCATACACTTTGCAACATTGCCACCAAATTAAACCATTACAGCTCAGTCATACTGTGATCAGCTTGATAGACTGAATGAAATGCTTAAAGAAAAAAGGAGTTCATTATTCAATCATAAGGGTGTCATTCTTCGTCACGATAATGCTAGACCCCATAGTGCAAAGATCAGGTGCAACAAGATTGATGAGCTTGTTTGGGAAAATTTCCGCATCCTCCGTATTCTCCCGATATTGCTCCTTCATATTATTATCTATTCCGAAGTCTGTAACATTTTACTGATGGAAAAGAATACCCTTCACATGAGGCACTTGAAACGGACCTGCAACATTTTTTCCCTAGTAAGCATGCTGACTTTTATACGAGTGGCATAAATAAACTTGTGAAGCGATGGGAGAATGTCATTCATTCAGGTGGCCACTAAATAATTGATTGAATTAATATTTACTGAAAGTTTTTTATTTCTTTAAAATCCGCTAATAAAACGACATTACTTATGCGATGACCTGATATAACACAAAATTTATTTTATCAATGTTTAAAAACCACAAAAGTTTGTTTCACTATATAGAATTATCAGGGAGTTACTTATTTATATAAAGCAACCACCTCGTCGTCGTCGTCGTCGTCGTCGTTTGAAGGGTATCCACTCCAGGTTAGACAAAAAAGGACTGGGGCCGAGGGTTTATCCTTTTACTACCCCAGACTGCTGTACTGCCTGGATCAGATGCTGGCAGTGATGTCATTAAGCCAGCATCGAGTTTCGTTATCCAAAACCGTCAGACCTCGTGCTCCATGTGGTGCCCGATGTATAGGGCATGCTGTTAGTACATGGTCTGCGGTTTGCTCAGAGGCGCCACATTCGCAATTCGGTGAAGGAGCGAGACCCCATTTGTGCATGGACGAATGGAATCGCCCAACACCAGTCAGCAGGCGGTTGAGCTTAACCCAAGCTGCTCGGGGTAAGTCCATCCCAACAGGCCTGGCACCGGTCTCGGGCACAAAAGCACGGAGCCTGGAAGCATTTTCACAGTACTCCGCGTTCCATTTGTGATTTGTCCATTCAGAGGCGCGGATGCCAAGTCTGGCAAGGTTGTCCAAAAGATTCCGCGCACCTGGCACAAACGGGCGTCTGGATCTTAGTCTAACTTGGCCAGTATCTGAGGAACCACTTAAAAGACCATGCAAGATATGATCGGGGTCCAGAGATCTACGGTAAGCCAAGGAGAGTGTCGCTCCCAGTCGGCGAAGCTCAGCTGGCTGGATGCCTGAAAGTACAGGTAGGTGTTCCGTTGGAGTGGGACGCAGGCATCCAGTAACTATGCGCAAGGCGTCATTCAAGACATTGTCAATGAGACGAGTGTGAGCACTGCGACACCAGACTGGCGCACAGTACTCAGCTGTTGAGTAGACTAGAGACAAGGCGGCTATGCGTAGTGTTTTAGCACCAGCACCCCATATCGAGCCCACGAGTCGCCTCAGCAGTGTGACGCGCGAGAATAGTTTTTTGCACAATGCCACTAAATGGTGACGAAACGTGAGCGATCTGTCCAGTTTTAGCCCAAGGTAAGTAGGGGTTGGACAGAACGGTAAAAGTCTACCGTTGTTGTAGACCTTTAGCTCACGTTTGGTCTCTCGGTTATTTAAGTGAAAGGCTGCCGTCACTGTCTTAGTGTGACTGAGCTTCAATTTCCAAGTCTGGAGATACGCTGACAGTGTAGACATGTCTTGGCTTAAGATCCCCTCCAAGTCCTTCCAGTTTCCAGAAGAATGCAACAATGCTAAATCATCAGCATAAGCACACTTTCTGGAAATCATGGAAGGAAGATCGTACGTATAGATGTTAAATAAGAGGGGAGCCAAGACCGATTCCTGAGGAACGCCGTTTTTTTTTGCTTGCTGTCATCGGTGGTAAGGGTGAAACTTCGATTTCGGACAAGCTCCATGATCATTTTGACCATGTGCTTATCCGGAAGTAGTCTCAGAAGCTTGCAGGTAAGGCCACGGTGCCAGACAGTGTCATAAGCAGCTGTCAGATCGATAAATACGGCACCGGCCTTCTTTTTAGCCTCGAAAGAATCCTCGATATTCTGGGTTAGCAGAACAACTTGATCTACGGTTGACTTTCCGCGTCAGAACCCAGCCTGATCTTTAGGGAGCAGTGGATCGATTAATGGTTCAATGCGGGCGTAGATAAGCCTCTCGAGGATCTTGTAGGGGACACAGAGCAGAGATATCGGTCGATAACTCTTTGGATCCCCCACGGGCTTTCCTGGCTTTGGGATCGCGACCACAAGCGCTCTTCTCCAGATCTTGGAAATTTTGAGTCGGCGCAAACAGGAAGAAAAGAAGTCATGTAACCAGGACTTCAAAGCAGCTCCAGCATGGAGAATAAGCTCGGGGCAGATGGAATCAGGTCTCGGAGCTTTACCTGGTTTTAAATGTTGGAGGGCAACAGTAAATTCTCTCTGTGAAAAATTGTCAGAGATATTTACTGCGTCTGGTGTTGTGGCCCTATAAAGGTCAGACACTTTTTGAAATACAAGTCGAGATGACTTGCGGTCAACAGACTCGTATTTCCCATTTTTAACCAGCTGAGATGCAATAGCATCGGCTGAAACGGGACAGTGACGAGGAGAGTGTCGTGACCTACCAGTAAGATTGTTCAAAATACTCCACGCTTTTCGACTAGAGTGTGAGAAGTCAATGCTCCGAACTGCTTCGGACCATCGATCCCTCCGCTTTTTTTCAAGCTTGGCAAGTAGAGCTGTAGCAGCCAAACTTGAGTCGTCTCCCTGAGGAGATTGCAGAAAGGTTTTATAGAGGGATTCACACTCTGCATCCCAACACGGAATATAGTTGTTTCGATACCCGCGTGTGATAGTCTTTTTGGCTGCTTTCTTAATCCACATCAATTCAATCAGGCGGCAACAAAGTCTTTGCAAATTTATTCGTCAAAGCAATGTAGTGACTCCATTTGGCCTTGCGGAAGTTCCATCGCTTAACAGGCATGCTTGGCACTGCCATAGCAAACCTTGGTGGTTGTAATAAGCGAAGGTCGATGTTGTGACCTGGGGAACTTCTCAAGGACACGTCTATCCGGTAAGCGACTGTTTGGACCTACGCTAG
Organism: Diplosoma virens; assembly: GCA_963680785.1. Lineage (NCBI taxonomy): Eukaryota > Metazoa > Chordata > Ascidiacea > Aplousobranchia > Didemnidae > Diplosoma > Diplosoma virens. The sequence goes on along the minus strand of OY796886.1, from coordinate 5,528,091 downwards.
CGAAAGCTAGATCCGGATTGGTGCCAGTGTTCCAGCGGCCAGAATAAAAACTGGCAGCGTCCTTGGCATTATATAGGAGGGCAAGACAATTAATACTTGCCCAACCAGCCAAGCACTCACCGTCCGGACTGTTGTCATCGTAACCCCAATCAGCATGACGACAGTTAAAATCGCCAGCGTACGGACAGGGGTGAGGAAACACTGGGAGATCCAGGGTTCGCAATCGCGTTGGCGGTGGTTTGTAGACGTTGACTATTTTATAGCCATCAACGTCCACACACAACCACTCGATCTCCGATGTTGGTGGAGATTGGTCCAAAAGCATGTATCTCAGTCGCTCGTGGACAAACGTGGCAAGGCCATGCTTCCTGCTTAAAGAAGACCCAGCTAGTTGGTAGTTTGGTAGTACCAACTTCTCTGCATCAGTGCAGTAGGTCTCCTGCAGTAGGATGACGAGTGCCTCAGACTGCATAGCGAGGTGATGAAGAACGTTGATCTTGCTTGCAGTGAGGCCTTCGATGTTCAGCTGAAGAATAGTGGGTCTTTGGAACTTGTTGGCAATGTGCCCTGAAAAGGGCAGTTTTATCTTAACATTGCCCCGTCCTGAAAAGGACGTTTGCCGATTAGCAGACCCACACTGAACATCGGAATGGGTGGATACCCTTCCGTTTTGGTAGGTTCGGTTTCGGTCCGTCATTTTTAGAATCAATGAACAGACTTACTTACGGCCCAGGCTGCGTGAAAGCAACTACCATCTGGGCAAGTTTTTTATTTCTTTAAAATCCGCTAATAAAACGACTTACTTATGCGATGACCTGATATAACACAAAATTTATTTTATCATTGTTTAAAAACCACAAAAGTTTGTTTCACTTTATAGAATCATCAGGGGGTTACTTATTGAAATAAAGCAACCACCTGACGATTCCATAGGATCAAACAAACTATTCACTTTTTCAATAGTCAAACCTCAGTATTTGAACGTCTCAGTTCTCAAACAAATCGGTTTTCGAACAAAAAAATTGAGAAGGAAATGATTGCATTTTTAAACAAAATTTCGGTTTTCCAACAGTGACATGTGGCTGTTGAGACCAAATGTAAACATTTTTAAAAACAAAAATAATAGCAAGAATAAAGCAAGTTTTAGAACAGACTTCCTGAACGAATTGTGTTTGAGGACTGAGGTTTTTCTATATACTAGGGCGATGCGAAAATAATATTTAAAAATTCGAAATGTTTATCCAGGTTGGTACAGTTATAAATATTATTTCTGAAAAGTTTTTCGTGATATAGATCAGTAATTTTAAACATTGAAGCATTTTAAGATAAGATATATCAAATTGGCAATAAAGTGATTCCTTCAATCCAGGCAGTCAAACGCGTTCATCACGTGACAAAAAAATGCTTTCTGATTGCTCCATTCAGTGAAAAGCATGTGTGTGCGACATGCGTGTGCGATTGCGCAATCACTAGTTTTAGCTTAGAAAACTAAAAAGTCCGAAAAGGCCAGCAATAAGCCCTAGAATTGAATGATTAATCCGTTAGTTTAATTGGCTAAACTGTTTGCTGTAGTTCTGCGTTATTGGACTAGGCTACAAGAGTTTGTGGTTGTGATATTTGTTTAATAATAAGTAGCACCCAAAGAATATAAAAATTTTTGGCTGACGATAAACCGTAAGCGTCTTTTTAAATTAAATATTGGGGATTCCCTTTTGGGAATTAGAGTTAAGGTTGGGGTTGAGGTTAAGTTGGAAGTAAGGGTTAGTCTTAGAGAATACCCAAAAGTAAATCCCCTGTAGAAAATTACCAACGCACGTATTTTATTTTATTTCTCTTGAGTTTCTAATCATAATTTGCGCGATCACTCGCTACCAGCGCCTTTTTTGTTTTACGCTTTATTTTTAATTAATTGCACCTTGAAGCATAGTTGTGTCTGCAGCGCATTGATTTTAGAGCTGGCTTTTTTGCGTTTGTACACACTTCTCAATTTGTGAGGCGACCAGCTGCAGTGTTTGTGGGCAGCTGGTTGAAGTCTGAGTAGACTTAGCGTGCAGTTTAAGATATTCCCGTTTTTCCCGTGAGTCAGCACCGAAGTGAACTGCTCGGTAAGACACCTATGCGTTATCTTTTTGTGTTTAATTTTTAGTTTGTTTTTATTTATTTACAGATTACCGTTTCCGCTTTCGTTTCCGCTTTCGTTTTCGCTTTCATTTTCACGTATCAACGTTTCATTTATTACTTGTTTTCAATTAAATTATTTTTCTTGGTTATTATTTCCTTTTAATTTGTCGAAGCCGGAAGCGCGTAGATCGACACTTCACTTTGCGGTAATCGGCAACTTCAGCGCCGTTTACCGTTACATCCCCTGTATTTAAATTACCCAGAAAGACGCGTACGGTTTATTGTAAACGAGACCCCAAAATAAATGTGTGTACTGTGTAAATGCTTTACAATTAGTAATTATATTGTTATAGAAACAGTAAGTAATCAGTAACAGTGACAAGACAATCAGACAGCACGGTGATGTTTATTTCATTCCACTTTTATTTTAGGCAGTTTTTAGCTGCTAGCTAATAGTACAAAATCTATAATTCTTTTACATAATTGCAGCTTAAAGTTGTAAATTATATTTTGAAAATAAGCCTATATAAAATGCCAAAAATTCTTACAAAGAATGTTAGAAGTTGTAACAGTTCCATAATCGGACCCTCCAAAAAGCTTCCTACTGCAGATCTACCAACTCTACGTGATATTCTCGCATACTGTGGTTTACTAAAGGTGAGATTACGTGATATTAAAGTTTATAATTATTCATAACTTATATAAACACACGGTCATTCAATTTTAGGAGTCCGGAAAAAGAATTGATTATTCGCTTTTTACAAAAGTTGCAAACGATGTGATAATTATCTACCGTCGTGTTAATTCATTCATATTTCTCGCTGCTACATCTTCAATTGCTAGCAGAATTAAGTCCGCCTGCGAACAGCAACTATACTTTTAACGGAGTGGTTCTCTTAGCCAAAAACGCAAAACCTTTGATGCAAAGATGGATAAAGTTTTTGAGATTTTGAAGTGTTGTTGCATAATAACGGCATGCAATAAATCTGTGTGTGGTAATAAATGTAAATGGGGAGCTTATGTCAAATGCAGTTGCCCTAAACAAAAACGCATTCTTAAAGCATTATTGAAGTTTTTCTTGTCTCAGCGTCAGTGTGGAGCAACAGCACCTATGTATCAGATTGGACCTCTTGACAAAAAAAACTACAAAAACGCTTCAAAAGATTGCTCACAAAAAGGTTAAAAAAATATGATATGATTTTGCAGATTTGACTGAGCTTTAAACTTGCTTTAACTTTAATTAGTTTTTAGCCTATGAACTTGCTTCAAATTTGCTAGTCATCTACTTTAAAATTGCAGTTGCAGGCTGTCGAGCAAAAGCGATTAAAGGCCTTTGATGCAACAAAGACGTCACAGTTGATGGAGGAACAGGCTTGGAGAAAAGAGAAATTAGCTGAAGCAAGAAATGAAGTCAACGAGTGTTCGATGGAAGAAAATTTGCCTTGTACATCTGCCGACAATGGTATAACACTTAAAGCTGGCACAGGTACAATGTTTGGTAGATTTTTGCAATTTTTTTCCAAGATAAAATAGATTATCACTTGAGAATAACATTTACTGTAAATGTTTTCATTAAACAATAGTTACCAAATATAATTTAATGTAAAGCAATAACAATAACAAAATTTCTTCTAGGATATCAAATGCCACTGCCACTTCCAACTGTTGCAAGAGAAGTAATGCGATGGGGTACCACTCAGAGAGAAGCTGCTGCATTGGTAACAGCAACACTCATTGATGTAGGTCTTATTTCACCTGAAGACCCAACGATGACAGTTGATCAACACAAAATTCGGTAAGAAGTTGAAAAGATTCGAAAAAGTGCGATTCATAACGACTGGAAGCAAATTCAAGAACAAAAGTTTAAAGGAATTCTTTTGATGGAAAAGAAATACAAACATTGATTGTAGAAAAAGATAACTGAGTTTTTAGACAAACAAAAGAAAAAAGATTATATAATATTAGTTGGTGAACCAGGTGGAAAATATATTGGACACGTTACACCACTTGGAAAAGCAGCAGAACCTACTGCTGTCGAAATTATAAACTTCTTAGATGCAGAGTGTCTCATAGACAACTAGGCCCTAGTTGGTGCAGATTCTACTGCAGTCAATACTGGCAAAGACAATGGAATCATTGCTCGATGTGAACGACATATTGGGCATCGTCTGCATTGGGATATATGCTTGTAGCATACCAAAGAGCTTCTATTAAGACTGTGTGGTTCAAAAGCTTGATGGGCCAACATCCAGAAGTGCTTCCTTCAAAGGGCCAATTGGAAAGATGTTAGCAGACATGAAAGAGCTCGAATGGGATGAAAACTTTTTGCCTATCGTTGAAGGCCCAGAACTGTGTCTAGAACCTGAAATTTTTTCAGATCTTTCTACTGACCAAAAATATCTATTTCTGTCTGTGTCATCAATTTGACAAGAAAAAATTGTCAAAAATTTGAAACATTTGAAAGCCGATCCTTTGTCACATGCTCGATGGTTAACCCTTGCTTGCCGGCTGGGTCGGCTATACATTTCTAAGCACAAACTGAAGGAGAATCTCTTGGAATTCTTCAAAAATTAGTATTTTTTGTCGTAACTAACCATGCTCCACTTTGGTTTGAAATAAAACAAAAACCAAATATTGAACGGGCGCCTTTTCATATTCTCCGGCAAGTACAATTATTACGCCTTTTGCCTTTGACTAATCAAGAAATTGTTGCCCCATACATCAAGTCATGGCATGCCCATAGCGAGAACCTTCTTGTAGCCATGATTTCCGGTGATCATCCCGCACTACAAAGTTTTGCAGTCAGTAAACTGTTAAATATTCGAAAAGGCAGCAACTGCGGTGATGCTTCGGTTCGTGTATTTATTCCGCCAAAGTTAAACTTCAATGCTGACTCTCTTTGCTCCTTGATAGTTTGGAATGATACCACACTTACAGAGTCTATTCTTACTTCACATTTTTCCGTAGATGACATCATTAAGTTGAAGGAAACGAAATTCAAATGCCCACTTTTTCCTGCTCATACACAGGCTGTGGAGCGCCTTGTCAGAGAAGTCACACACGCTTGCGCTAGCGTTGCTGGCCACAGATGCCGCAATGATTTTATTCGTGCTAGAATTGCTTCGCGCAAAGTCATGTCAAAGACAAATATAAAATCGGATTTAATGATAACGTCAAAAGTTAGATAATTCTGTTTATCCGTTTTTTCTGTGATGTTCATTTTTTAGCAATATCTCTATTTTTGTCTATCCTTTTTGTAAAAATAAATTTTAAACACTATAATCTTGGTTTACCTCTTCAAGCAGTTATGAATAAAAGCTTACATTTTGTCGCACGGTCAATTTTAAATAATTACGGTACAAATAAAGGCACGTGACATAAAAAAACGACGCATTATTTTAGAATGATCGTATGTTTAAAACGATAAGAAAAAAAATAAATCTAACCACATCCTAAAAATCAAAAAAGACCAATAATGTTTGAATTATAATTCAAATTTTGATTTGTTCTACTTTTTAATACTTCACATCGCCCTACTATATATTGTATATATATATATAAATATGTATATATGTCTCTCTCTCTATATATATATATATATATACACTGTAAATGTTTTCATTAAACATACAGGGTGTCCCAGAAGTCGTGCACCATTCAAGTTTTATAAAATCTTTCAATTTCTTCCAAGCATAAATTCCAATTTGACTGTTGCATTGTGAGTTTCTCAATCATATTAAAAAAATATTATTTAATCAAATTCACCAAATCAAATCAAATTTGAAACATGGAAAAAAATTCAGATGAGTATATGCTGCGCTACTTCTGGAACACTATGTATATATGCAGTGGGGACAATAAGTATTCAATACATGCTAAAAAATTTAATTTTTCTTTATTTGAAATACTTGCAAAAAGAATTTTAAAATCAAATTATGTCAATGTAAAGTTTTATGTCGTAGTGAGTATTTTACTACTCAAAAAGCCAACAAAATCATTTTGTAAAAAAAATTACAAGGAAAAATGTAAAATTGCTAGAATAAAAAGCATTCAATACATAATATTAAATGAATGTGTTAGACAATAATTGATTTTTATTTCCTTATTCTCTTTTTTTTTACAAAATTAAGATGGTGTAAAAAATAACTAAAACATTCTATCATTGAGCTGATACGTGTGCACAGTGTATTTTCCTGTTTACAATGTTTTACTGTTATTTAGCTTTTTGGATTATGCGTAAGACCAAAAAACTTAGTATAAACATTCGAAACAAGATCTTAGATTTCCATAAAAGAGGTAAAGGTTATAGATCAATTGAAAAATAATTTAATGAGCATCCTTCAACAGTAGGCTCAATTATAATAAAATGAAAAAACATCATTTCACTGTCAATCTTTCAAGAACGGGTGCTCCAAAAAAATGTCGAATCGAGCATTGAATAAGTTGACCTGAATTGTTTCAGATAATTTTCAAGTTACCCGAAAAGAACTGTTACGAGAATTAGAAACAGTGGGAATCAATGTTTCCAAAGGTACAGTGAGTAATGCATTGAAGGAGCGTGATCTTCAGTCCTATAGAGGAAGGAAAACTCGTCTTCTGACCAAACGTCACGTCAATGCACGACTTGAGTTTGCAAATAATTTCTTGTTCAAAAACCTCCAAGCTTCTGGGACAACATCATTTGGTCTAATGCAACCAAAATTGAGTTATTTAATCATAGTTACCAATGTCAGGTTTGAAGAAAGAAGGGAGAAGAATAAACCAAAGAACACGATCCCAACTGTAAAATTCTGGAGAGGAAATGTAATAATTTGGAATTGCTTTTCTTCCAGGGGAACAGGCATGATTTGCGTAATTAAAGAAGGTATGAATGGTGCCACTTATCAGGATATTTTTGAAGAAAATCTGTTTGAATCTTTTAAAATGTTGAACTTGAATGCAGACTGGGTATTCCAACAGCATAATGAACCGAAGCATTCTGCAAAAGTGACAAAGAGATGGTTTGTACAACATAATGTAAACATGTTGCAGTGGCCCAGACAGTCACGTGACCTCAACCCAATTGAAAATTTGTAGAGGGAGCTAAAAGTCATGATCAGCAAACGACAGCCCAGAAATTTAAAAAAATTATAACAAATATGTAAGAAGTAATGGTCTAAAATTCCTTGGAAGATGTGCCATAATCTCATATCGAACTATAGAAAACGCTTGCATGCAGTAATAAGCAACAAAGGGATACGCGACAAAATATTAAATGGTCATTTAATATTATGTATTGAATACTTTTTATCCTTACAATTTCACATTTTTCGTTGTCGTTTTTTTTACAAAATGAATTTGTTAGATTTTCAAGTAGTAAAATATTCACCACGATACAAGCTTTATATTGGTATAATTTTATTTAATAAAACAAACTGTCGTTTATGCAATAACAGCATTTCAAGTTTATGCCACATCGCAATTATCGTCGCCACATCGCCAAAAGCATTATTGCTTCCAGAAGATCTTGCTTAGTTGATGATCTCTGATCATTTAAAATAAACTTCATTGACGAGAATAGCCGTTTTACTGAAACCTGAGTAACAGGCATAGCACTTAAAATTTTGGCTGTTGTTCGAAGCGGCTCTTCCAAACTCATAATAATTTTCCAAATATTTTCTCCTTCTAGTCTTCCAGTTTGAATCATTTTTTCTGTATTACTGTCTAATTCTTGCATAACCTGATAAAAATGCATTTTTTTTACTTAAAAGTGCAAGTTCCGGGCTATCTTCTTCGCTAAAGCAAATCTAATTCTCCTTCAAAGTCATCCTGTTCAGATGCAGGCAAAGATGTGGAACTTCTGATGATGTCGTTGACTTGTATGCTTTCGGCAGCTGCATTTTTTGTGCTTGATGATTTGGAAATTGAAGTGGAATAGTGATGAGATTTTAGTGCTACTTCCATCAGTCCTGCCTTTGCAACTTCCATTTGCTATTCAGAAAGTCGAATGCGGTACCTTGAATCAACAAAAACTCCAGCCAAAAAGAATTCGTTTTGAAATAAAGATAGTTCTCTCTTTTTCCATCGATTTGAGAATTCCTGTGCGGGACCAATTTGGTTGCCGGCACTGAAGTAACTCTGAATAGATTTACAGCACGTGTTTTATGTAGTTTATCCCTTTTGCCCAGTGTTCTATTTTTAAAACATTTAACAAGGTAAAAATTGAAAAGGACAAAGAATTTTGCACTAAAATTGACTGAGTTTTTATTAATCTCACAAACTTTTGTGAACTATTGCTCACTTTGTCAGGTGCATTTGCCTTCTTTTCAATTTGTAGCCCATATTTTTTTCTAATTTCAATCCCATAATCATTCTTTTCTAACCCATATTTTTGTCTTTTATTACATAATTCATAATTTATTCTTTTCTTTACATAATTTACATTCTTTTCTTTCTTTACATTCTTATTTACATAATTCATAATTCATTCTTTTACATAATTTATTCTTTTCTTCACTTTCTTATAATCAATTTAAGAAGAAATTTAAACTTTTTTTAACTTGTCAATATTAAATAAGATGCCACAACAGTTTGATGAAGTCAGCTGGCACATGGAAATTTATTTAATAACAACTAATATTGCTATTTAATCTTCATTGTTTTTCTAAATGTACTGTGTTTTTGTAAGTGTGCTGCTGTGTTTTTCTGATAAAAAAAAAAAATTTTTTTTTTTTGTCGCACTATTTAGAGGGAGCAGTTGACTAGAAGACCGTATGGTCATTTCGCTGCCTTCCTGTGCTTTCGAAAACTTTTTTTTTTCACATATATTGGTGTATTTTTGTTTTGAAGCACAAAACAATTAAATAGATTGATTGATTGATTGATTGATTGATTGATTCTAACATATATTTTTCTATTTCATTACGTCACATATGTCTCTTTATGATGTTTAATGCTCTTGGTATAAATTTTGTTTTGGATTGCATTATTATTTTTATTCCGTTACAGCTGACGAAATTATCAATAGTTTACAAACGCTTGTCCCATTAATAAAAACTCGGTCAACTTCAGGTCATAATTATTTTTTCTGATTGATTTCTATTGTTGACACGGCTTTCCCAATTTTTATTCCTTCTAATCCTTTGAAGGTAAAAACTATTGCTATCTTTCTTTCAGACTATAACTCACTTTTTAATTTTTATATTAGTACCCTTGAAGTAAGCCCATTTAGGCCACTGCTATGCCCGCAAAATTGGTATGGGTAGGCATACCATATTTCCAAAGGGGAAAACCGGGCCGCTCGTTAATAGAAAAAAATTCGTTTCTAAACATATTGGTCTCTAAAAAACAAGATTTTCACTTGAAATTAATCTGGGTTTTGATGATTTTTGTTTCTAAAAACAAGTGTTTTCAAAAAAATAAGTCTTCGCTTTGAATCAGTTTCTGATTTCTGGCAAACCGGCTGGGACAAAACCCGAAAAATTGGGATGTATTGTAAGCCTAGGTATGGGTCCCTGCAGGATGCTTTCACAGGGCCCTTGCAGCTCTGCATAGCATTATTGGATAAGTTGCTAATAGAATAACTGTCTGTTAATTTTTGATGTACTTATGTCTAACTTTTGTATTATAACTTTTAATGTTTATGTATTACAAATTGCAGTAAACAACATAAAAGAGAAACCTCCAGATAAGCATTGGACCATCCAAGTGGTCGAGAAATAAATGAGGGAGTCATTGAATGCAGCGTGAAATTTTCTTTCTGCCAGATTGTTGAGTAGTTTCAGCGTAGCTAGCACAAACAGGGTTCCTGATCTAAGTCTTTCTTGGTGGGCATTTGAAGCCTCATTTAAAAGACCATTCAGTATAAGGTCCGGGGATGACCGGTAAATTTCACCCCGGTGAATCACTAGGTAAAAAGGTTAGGGTTAGAGTCGTGGTTTTCGTCGACGAAGAAAAATTCCAAAGTTTCTAATTAAATTTGGGAATTTACATGACTTGGGTGGAATTTACCGGTTTAGAATTTAGCTAGAACTAGTCAGGGTCCAGATTACCTCGGTTACACATGGTGAGTGACGCTCCTAGTTGGCAAAGCTTAACTGGTTGGATGCTTGAAAGTATGAGCAGGTGGTTCGTTGGAGTGGGACGCAAGTATCTTATGACAATGTTCAAGGCGTCATTCAAGGCGCTGTCTATGAGGCATGTGAGAGCGTTGCCAAACCAGACAGGTGCGCAGTATTCAGCTGTTTTAGGCTATAGGTAGAACTGTTGTGTGTAATATTTCGGGACCACAGCCTAACCTATGTCTGAAAGTTGCCTCAGTAGTGTCATGCGTAAAGATAGTCTTTTGTAAAATGCCACAAAATGGCGACTACAAGATTAATGTTTTTGCTTTCACTTTTATAAGCTACTCTTCAGCTAGGTTCATACAAAATCAGCTTAGGCTTACCTTAATTTGGTAAAATATTTGCACTGTAGTGACAAAATTGCAGCACAGTTGACATCACTATCATTGAACCAACGGTCCAGTATTAAGACTTTACATCTTTAGAAAATGTGCTCAAAGATGAGATTGAAGATCTTACACAAATTGACAAATTTTAAATATAGCTTTTAATAGTTGATATAACAGCAAAATACGACATGCTTATACATAGCCGATGTTTGTTAGAAAAGTTTATCTCTTATTGCGTTTTTAAAAGCACTAAAGAATTGTTAAAGTAAGAAGCTTTAGATAAAAAAATATGCCGTTTAACATTATTAAGATCAAATAAGTTGTTCATTGTTAAGTAAAAATTGCATTATTTTCTTTATGATTACAATAACCCTTGATTTCTATTGTAATTTCAATACTTGTTACGTATTTCATAGTTACCTTAAAATGTAAATAAACGCGCTTTGTTGTTCTATATTATTACTTAATGAATTTTTTTAATAAATAAAAATAAATTGATTTTGTGCTCTCCTTTTGCATTGGTTTTTAAAATTTTCTCTTTTTCGCTAACGCGAGTAACATTCAGTCACCTTCAGCTAGAGCCCCAATTCTTAAACTGGGGACGTGAAAGGTTCAGTAAGGGGACGCAAGCACGTGGAGCAAACTGAACTGATAGCTGCGATATTTTTTTTGTCTTCATTTTAATTTCAAAGGAAAATGAACGTTTTAGACGCTGATGCTAAGCGAAGATTTCATTATTTTTAATTTCTTTTAGTCTTTACGTTGATTTTGGGACAAAATTGGAGGGTTTTGGCACCCATGTAAGGTGAAGACATTTTTTAAATTCTTCACCTTGATTTTGGGACGAAAATGGAGAGTTTTGACGCCGACGGAAAATGAAGACTTTCTTTACTCCTTACCTTGATTTTGGGGAGAAGATGGTGATAATTTTGTTTTTTGTTTCTGCCTTCAAGGGGAGCGAAAGTTTTGCTTGCATGTAAAACGTGAAGATTTTGCTTACATGAAGAAGAGAAGCGAGTTTTATTTACGTAAAAAAGGAGGCGCATCTCATAATGTTTAAGAACCCCTGAGCTAGAAAAAAATGCTTCCCGCTGTCATGGCTTTTTTTACAAGCGCCATGGAATGAACATAAATAATAAGTGTTTTATAAGGTCATAAAAATGTTTATTGTTGTCAGACTATTAGATTAAAGCATTAACGGTCTTGAGTTATCAGTTTGATTTGTATACAGTTGTATTTGCTTTATCAGAATAAATCCGATCGGCAATTTTTGGCAACATTATTATTCTTTAACTCAAAAAAAATTACATAAGTTCTAAACAAATTGTTGGAATACATAAAGTGTTTAATTAACAAAAGCATAGAGAACTTGCATTAAAAATATAATATTTTTGTTGCACTTTGTATACTAGCAAAAACGATTCTTTAAATTTATTAGTTTTTAAACAATATTCAATGTTGTTGTAAAAATAATCTTATTCTAAACTTGAAGATAATATCACTTTTATATACACTATGATTTTTTTAATTTAGTAGAGCCAGTGCTGCTCAATTGGGATTCAGGATATTTTTAGTGAGTTGGATTTAAGATCCGGAAGTTAGTGACTCAAGAGATTTGTCTCAGATTTTGATGGATCGCGATATTTTTAGTAAGGCAGAGTCAATATTTATCAACACAAATAATTTACTATTTTAATTAATTGCTTCAGTTAAAGGTAAAGCCGAGATCCACATGACTATTTTTCGGAGTCAAGATCAGATAGTAAGAGTCGGGAATCAGTGTAAGACAGAGAGATTTTTTCTGAGTCGGAGCCAAGGATCAGAAAAATAGTTTTTCTTGCGTCGATGTCGGCTTCGGCAGTTGAATGTTTCAGACGAACTCGATCGTTTTCATAATTTTATTTTATTGTGAACATTTCATTGTAAAAATCTTATTTTATTGTGAACATTTCATTTTATGTTCTGCTTATTTTGTGTGTTGGGTTATTTTTTTTATCGAAAAAAAGTTAGAATCTGCTAGGAAAAAAATAGACTTCAGGAGTAATCTTGTCCTGAAAATATTTTTGCTCACTTAAATCACATAATTAGTTTTGTATAAAATAAAACTTTTTTTTTTCATTAAGAGAAGGTGGTTAAGAAATGCTGATTTTCATTTACGGGAGTTACTTTGTGCATACATATTATAAATACAGTTGGTGGAAAAGTTAAAAGCTGCTTTATGTGTGCGCTTCCTAAGTATGATTTTTAAACCAGTGATTTTATAAAATTTAATTGTTTTAAGGTAGCATGATCGAATGGTTAGAGCGCCGTGATTGTGATTGACATGATCACGATTTAGAACCTACTCGCGCCATTTTGTTGTGTCCTTGGGAAATACACTTTACGGCACTTTTCCCTGCTTGGTGGTCATGGCAAGCAGTTTTAAATTAAAGCCATATCTCTATTAAATTACAAGCGGACAGAAATATCTTGGCATCTCCAGAAGCAGGTTAGGGTAATTGTTTACCCTATATATTAGCTCCTTCGTTGCTTTCCTTCGAGTGAGGAGGATAAACATAGATGTATAAAAAAAAGGTACGAAATAATCTATAGTTTATTAATAAATATTAATGTAAAGCAGGGGTGGGCAAACTTTTTATCTAAGGGCCACATTTAAAAGTTGAATTTATTTACAGGCCGCAGCACAGTGATTTCTAAGAAAAAGGTAATCACTTTCAATCAATGTCCACAATCTACATTTTCGTCCCAAAAACGAAGTAATCCTAAATTTTGGACATTGATTGAAACTGATGACTTTTTTAGAGATAACTACGATCGAAAGCGAAAAGAGTAAAGTTATTTACTTGAAGCTTTCCCAAGCTGTACAGAAGATCGTAGCAGGTCGTAGTTTTTCCACACTTGATCTAAAGCAAGTAAAAATTCCACAAAATGAAAAAATGTTAAGCAATCACGATGAATGAATGACAAGAGTCAAAACAAAGAACCTGAATTATTTCCGTGATCGTTTAATGATAAATAATTAAACTTTATACTTAAGAAAAAAATAAACATATATAAAATAATTAAAATAAAGGTTGGTTCACATGTAGCGGAACCATAATTACCAATACAAGATTAAAATAAGTGGATCTTTTGTAGAAAGCTTCGCCAAAAAAAACACCCCGCCACCGCTGCGTTACTTAAAACGTGGCGGGGTGTTTTTCCCAAATCTCACATTTTTGCATTAGTGACGGGGGCTTTCTACAAAAGATCCAAATAGGTTAAAAAAATTTTACACAAATTTCTGCACGTGATCAAAATGTAAAAAAATTCCATTAGAGCATTTAAAACACGGATTTTGATAGCTTTCTTTCCTGGAACAAAACCGATCATCGATTTACTGAAGTGCATCTTCTACTTTAAACATCTACTTTGATAAAATTACTCTGTTGAGTTGAATCCAATTTTTAAAATGTTTCTTTTTTTTAACATATAATGCAACAATTCATTAGACACATAGTTTTTTAATAACTAAAATTGCATAAAATGCGACCTCAGGTGTTTTTGATTTGAGTGCTCAATGCTATGATATAAACTACTCGTATTATACTAAAAAATTATACGAGTAGTATTATATCCAGTGATGGATATTGGGTGGGGCGAATGCGGCAATTTTCTCGATCCTCCTTTTTTTTTTAGGGCCCCCCTCGAAAAGACCGCAAATAGTTTCATTTTGCAGTATATATTTTTTTAAAAATCACTATGAAGTTGGGACGAAAAATGGGAAATAGGAGATTGATTTGAAGTAAAGACCATTTTTTTCTTTTTCTCTTTTTTTTTTAGAGATTACCATGATTTTGGGAGAAAAATAGCAAAAAAAGAGATCAAATCGAAGGAAGACCTTTTTTTTAGAGATCACTATGATTTTGGGAGAAAAAAGGAAAATACGAGATCAAAGCCCTTTTTTTTTTTAGAGAATATCAACTTTTGCAAAATCCTTGCCTCGGGCCCCTAACCTTGAATATCCACCACTGATTATATCATAGTGTTGAACACTCGAATCAAAAACATCTCAATTGCTTTGCATAATCAAGTTAAATATTACCTGCGTCAGGATAGATATCTATGGCACCTATCTGTACTTGCTGCTGAGTGAGCAGGCCTGTGTAACCGAAGAGATTTTTGAATTCAATTGATGCTTCTGGCTCCACATCAGATTGTGGTGGAGAATCAGACATTACTGTCAACAAAGTTTTATTGAAAAGCTTTAAAAATCCATAGCAAAAGTAGCACTTATTTGTACTCTTAAAGACTTGTTATTGTATAATTCAAGGCAAAATATATATTTTAGGATTTAGTATTCAATCCTTAAATTTTTAAGATAATTCTGTCCGGTGCTTTAACCACTCGACCACGCTGCCGACTTTTAAGAGTCATGATCACTTTTAGAGTGAAACATTTCTAAAAAAAGTCAAGTAGGCAGCGTGGTCAAGCGGTTAAAGCACCAGGCTGATGATTAACATGGTCTCGGTTCAAAACCCACTTGTGCCATTCTGTTCTGTTCTTGGAAAAGACACTTTATGGAACTTTTCCCTGCTTGGTGGTCTTGGCAAGGAGTTCTAAATTGCGGTAATATCTCTATTAAATTACGCGTACAGCAATATCTTGGCATCTCCGGAAGCAGGTCGGGGCAATTGCCTACCCTATGTATAGCACCTCCATCGCTTTCCTGCGAGTCAGAAGGATAACTGTAGAAAATAAAAGAAAAATTAAAGTATTGAGTTTGATCATAGCACACATAAATGAAAAGTTTAAGGCAGGGGTGTGGAGCCGGAGCTGGAGCCAGAGCCTGGAGTGGGAAGAAGTTTTAGAGTCTAGAGCTGGAGCTGAGCCAGAGCCAGTCATTTTAAAAACCCAGAGTTGGAGCCATAGATTTTATTGCTAACTCCGCATCCCTGGTAAAAACGAATCAATTTTTTATGTGGTGAGTATTATAATTATGAATTTGTTCATTAAATGTTCATTGAAAGTAATCCGAAAAAGTTTTAGGATATGCATATACTTAAACATGAACTTTGCATGAGTAAATTCAATGGCAATGTTTTTTTTAGGACATTAAATTTATGAAAGAAATAATTTATATTCGTTGATTTTGGTAAAAATAAACAAGAACGAATGAACGTATTTTGATGGACCTTTAAGTGCTCATTTCAAGTTACCTTAAGGTACTTCAAACTACATTTTCTTTCAATAAAATGACCACTGATGGTAATATCAAAGGGATCAGTAAAATTTTTCTTTTGTTACTGAATGGTACAAAATAGGTTTTAGAGTAGCTTGATAATAGTTTATTTGACTTCAACCATACATCTATTACAAACAATTCTTTATTAACATTATTTTGCACAGATATCAAATAGAGTAGTCTTCATATTAGATACATTTGAAAGATCATTTATTGAGAGTAGGAATAACAGGGTCCAAGAATTTAACCCTGTGGTACTCCACATTTAAGTGTAGTCAAATCAGATGAAACATTTTTTATTTTTGTACATTGAATTCTATTACTTAGGTATGATTTTATGATAAATACGACCTTGCCTCTTAATCTAAACTAGATATTAAATTTTTTCTATTGATATATCATGATCATGATTAATAGTGTCAAAAGCTTTGCTTAGATCTAAAAACACAGAGCATGTAAAGTTGTTGTTGTTAAAATTACGAGCAGATAGTAGTTTATCACAGATGGTTGCTAGATACAAAATGTTTAAAAATCATACTTATTATGAATTAAATACCTACTAAACACTAAAGTTACTTTTGCAACTCCCTGCTTTAAAATGAAGCCGATGCCGATCAACAACATTGAATTTTTAGCAAAATGAGGGGTACATCGGTTCTATATTTAAGTAGACCTAACATCATTTAATCTCAAGTTTAGCAACTAGGTATCTATTAATGCAATAAAAAGTGAATGCTGTTCAAAAGTATTGCCATATTTATGTTTTTAGGACTGAGATAATAACTTAATGGATAAATTTTTTTAAAAAATCCATTAAATTGAGAAAAATTTTTCCTAAAAATTGCTTTAGTGAATCATTTGTATTGAGTGTTAAGCATAATAAACGGTCTATACTCATTGTTTTTATTGCATATTTTTAAGGCTTATGAATCAAAATTTTTTTTCAAAAAATTTTTTTTTGGGTTTTCAGAATTCTTGGGGGGTTGGCGAAAAAAAATATTTTTTAAAAATAAATAACTTTTTTATATTAATATTTATAAAATGTTTGATATTATATTTGAATTCCTTGTTCTTTTCTGATTTCAACCATATATAACATGTTATAATTTAAACATATCTTGAAGAAGATATAAGCGTTTTTTGAAAAGGATTTTTTTGCTCCCCCAAAACTTTGCCCCCCTATAACTCAAAAAGTATTAGTTGTAGAAACGTAATATTTGCACCAGTGGGTTTTGGCTATAAGATAACCACATACACCAACTTTTATCAAAATCGGAGATGTAGTGGTTAAACGCCTATGGCGATTTGTCATGGAATGACCCCTAATATGAATATTAAGTACATGAAGAATGAACTACCAGAAAAGAATTATTATCTTTCTTATTACTTTTTAACTCTGATTAAACAAGCTACAAAATTTCTCTTCTGCGACGTAAAAAAATAAGAAAGGTCAAAAGGTAGCATGGTTAAAAATCAAATTGATTGTAGTTTTTCTGGCTTTCCAATTAAAATGATAAATTATGTGTTGTATGACATCTGTTGACAAGGTCAATCTAGAAAAATAACTTTTTTAAGCCAAAAAAATAAAAAAATTTGAAACGTTACAAATTTGTTGAGTTGGGCAATGGAGGGTTAAGGGTTTTAATTAATTTCCCGGAACCAAATTACAGCCCTTAGTTTGAATCTGGGTCTATCAAATCTATCTCAAAATCAATAAAGAAACATTGAGTAAAAGTTTTGAAGAAACCGTACCAAAACAAATAAGCTACGCAGCTTCATGATACTTAATTTTTTTCTTTGTGAGCTGATTGGCTATCGTTTTCTACCTTTTACAAAACTAACACACGCAACAGTGCCTAAATTAAGGTTTAATAAACTAAAAACGAGACACGCCTAAACACAATAGAATTAATAACAGAAGACTCTTAGATAACTGATTACAAAACAAACATAAATCACCACAACATACTCGTAACTACAACTGCATAAAGAAAACAAAAGCCGCTGCAGCATGCAGCAATCAAGGCGCGACAAAAGGTCCACGCTTATCATAATTAGTTCGATTGGTAATAGCAAGTTCGACTACCGACCATATCATTCTCCCCGACTAAAGATCATTGGTTATGGCAATACATTAGTTGATTAGGTTCTGTTCTTATTCGAAAGGAACGCTGTTAAGGATTAGCTTCATCTTGGACATCTTTAGAATTAGAACTGGTACTTTCAGTAACCATTTCAGCATCAAAACTTTTTTCTGTGAGCGTTTCAGTGTCAATCTCTTTGTTATTTTTTTTTGCTAAAGTCTCGTTGTTTGTTTCTATATTGGTCACAGTATCGTTGCTCGTATTGACAAAATTGATTCTTCACTATCTGGCAGCGGTGCAATGTCTCTCTAAGCAACCGTTAACTCGTGACCATTTTTGAATCGAACGTAAGCGTAATGTGGATTGGCATGATTGAGATTGGCTTCTTCTACGACGGGTTTGTATTTGCTTGACCTATTGCGTCTTCGCACGAGTACCATTGATGAAGAATTAAGCCAAGAAGGATCCAAAATTCCCAAAGTTGAACATCTTTGGAAACAGAAAAAACGCTCATGTGGATTTGAATTTGTTGTTGTCCAGATCAGGGACTGGACAAAATAGAGTACTTGCGGTAGCACCTTCTCTCACTACAAAATAGGGAGGGCACGATATTTTAAAAATACCTGCACACCTTTCCAAATAATATCGTTATATTTTTGCGCACTGACTGTTCGACCTAGAGTGGTACACAGAAGTTTTGCTGGTGGAATGCGACGCTTAATGAATACTTATTTTAGAAGATGAAGGTAACGGGGCTTTGAAATCAATAACACTTTGAGATCGCAGAGTCCGGCATATATCTCATACAATGACGAAAAATTTAGATTAGCACAATATATTCTAGACATAGTGTCCGCGGCAGTATTAAATTTTCCTCCACGATAAACAATATCATATTTAAACTACGACGGCTCGATACGCCATGTAGTAGTTTGGCATTTTTAATTTTTGTCCGTTTTTTTCCATTAAATACGTAAGTTATGGAACGCTGGTCTGTGACCAACTTGAAGAGTTTTCTCGAGAGCAGATGGCTCCATTTACATATAGCTTCGACAATTGCCATTGCTTCCTTTTCGACACTGAATTGGGTTAGTTCGTTTCTTCTCAGCGATCGAGACCAAAATGCGACTGGTCTTTTATTTTGATTGAGAGTGGTGGAAATCGCTACACCAGAAGCATCAGTTTTGACTGTTAGAGGATCTTTCTCATTAATAACTACTAGAGTTATGTCCGCAAGTTCAGATTTCAAGTTAATGAACGAAGACAAAGTCTGATTTTCTAATGGAAAGACCCTTTTGGTGACCAGCGGTTAGAATAGAGAGGTTAAAAAGAAGAAGAGCCAACACTGGTCACTGAGAAATGGGTTTTTTCAAGGGACTAATCTTGTTTTCATTGCTGTCATCGGCAGTAAGGGTAAAAAACTTCGGTTTTGGACAAGCTCTGATTATGGGCTTATCTGGCAGAAGTCTCGAGCAGCTTGCATGTGAGGCCACAGCGCCAGACAGAGTCATATGCCGCAGTCAGATCGACCAATTGACAAAGAAATCCTCAATGTCTTTTGTCAAAAGAATGACTTGATCCATGGTTGATTTTTCACGTCAAAACCCAGCCTGATCTGTAGGGAACATGAATTGATAATTGATTCAACTTGGCGTAGATAAGCCTCTCGAGGACCTTGTAGGAGACGCAGAGCAGAGATATCAGTCGATAACTCTTTAAGTCACTTACGGGCTTTATCAGGTTTGAAATCGCCACGACAAGCCTTCTTTTTCAGCTCTTGGGAATTTTGAGTCGGTGCAAGCAGCAAAAAAGAAAGTCACGAAACCAGGACTTGCAACTCCAGCATGGACATTTTTAATATTAATAACGTAATGATTTTAAGAGTGTCACATTCCCTAGGTTCTTAATTCGTTAATCAATTTTAGATTTATGTTTTAATACTCGTAATTTGGTCATGGCATCTAATACTAAAAAGAGAAAATTTCATATACATGTAATTTTGCTGGCCAAAATTTGACCTATTATGAAAAAGGTTGGACATTCCTGATCTAGAATAAAACGGTAAGATTCTATTGCTGTTGCAAGCTTTTGAGTCGGCGAAAGCAAAAGAAAGTCACGTAGCCAGGGCTTCAGAGCCATTATCCGTGCTTCAGCATGGATTATAAGTCTTGGGAAGATGAAATCGTAACCCGGATCTTTACCAGGTTTAAGTGTTGGAGTTCAGCAGTGAAATTTCTCTGTGAGAAATTCTCAAAAATATTCACTAGGCCTGGTGTTGTGGCCTTTCAAAGGTAAGACACCTTCAAAGAGACAAGTCCAAGAGACAACCTTCGAAGAGACACCTTCCACCTTCCAAAATGATTTGGGTCAACAACCTCGTATTTCCTGTTTTTGACTAATTTAGATTCAATAACATCAGCCAAAATGGAACAGTAATGAAGAAAGTGTCATGACCTATCAGTAAGGTTGTTCAATATGCTTTATGTTTTACGACTAGAGTATGAAAAGTTGATGTTCCGAACTGCTTCAAATCATCGATCCCTCCGCCTTCTTTTAAATCTTTGCAAGTAAACCTGTAGCAGCCAAACTTGAGTCGTCTACCTGAGAAGACAGCAGGAACGCTATATAGAGAGATTCAGACTCTGTGTTTCAACACTGAATATAGTTGCAACATAAAGACAAATATGGAGATAGATATATTGGGAGTAAAGTGGATAAATATAGAGATAAACTGAAATTAAAATAAAAATTGTTTTTAACAAATTCAAGTTTTCTGATTAGTTTTGGTTTTATGAGCAACAAGCGTTTAGCTCTTTTAGTTTATTTAAGAAATTCTTTTCATCAATAATAAAGACTTTGAAATGAGACTTTGCTTTTGAAATTGCAATCATTTTAAAATACAGCATTTTGCTAAACTGTATTGGTTCATGTTATATTTTATGGTAAACCTTTTTTGATAGTTTGATAGTTTTTTGTTTTATTTTTTAGATTCACTAATGTTTGAATATCAAAAATTGATTGATAAATATTTGGATTTTTCGTTTCAAGGATAAAAAACTGTTGGCATAGTTATCCTCGACTAAGTAATTTTACTTCTTGTATTTCATTCAACTATTCTTTTATGCATAAAGATTAAAAAACTTTTTTGCAGATGACATTGTCGAAACAGGCACAGTACAAAGACAAACAGTGAGGAAAGTAGAAAACCAAACTGGTTTGTAGTTTAAATATTTATAAAGTTTTAACTGTATCACCTCAGTTTTATTTAAGCGCTTTTGTCTTAATTATTGGAAAATTTCAAACAATTTTTTTTAATATTTCTAAATTTTACTAAATAATATAGGATTCTGCAAGAAAAATAATGCTTGATTTGGTTGTTTAATGTGATATTTTTAAATTTAGTTATTTTTTTGTTATATCAGTTCAATGAAACAATTAAGAGATTCATGTATGTTTTCAAACATGAAAATGGTATGAGAATGCTTTTTGAAAAGTTTGGTCTTAAGTTAACTTTTTGGAAACTTTCCAAAGAAAAAAAAACAAAGCAAAAGCAAGAATAGAATCAGACCCTGTCGATCATCGACGTTAAACTAAATTCGAATGTTAAACATTAAACTAAATTTTAATGATTTTTAGCCACACATTTATTTAAACAATAAGTAAGAAGGATCAAATCAATAAACTTCAAAGTGCCGACAGGCCCGTTTCGTCTTAATCAGAACTTATGAAGGCGCTAAAATTTTGTTGTTGACTTTCAACTTTTTCAACTTTTTCAACTTTTTCAGTTAGAGTCAACAACAAAATTGTAGCGCCTTCATAAGTTCTGATTAACTGTCATACCACCATATTTTTTATGATTAACCTTGATAAATATTATTTTTTTATTTGGTTTGTCTTTGTTTATATTGCAAATTCATTTTTTATATGTATGTATAGCATCTGATTCAAATAGTTAAAGGTGCTAGCTTACATGTGGTAACGTAAAAGGTCTTTTGCTAGCATCTTCTTCTGGCAGCAATTGCATTGTACTATATACGTGATTTTTCATTCTTTTGTATGTGTCTTTTTATTTTTGTTTTTGTTGTCAATGAAGAAAAAAATATAAAAAATGTATAACTTGTATATGTATTTGTGATTATAATTCTATTACATTAACAATGGAGTTACGGCTAGTATTGCTGTTGGCTATACAAAAATTTTAATTTTTTACTATAATACCTATACAGTCATATTTATCAGAGGTATTATTTTTATTTTTATTTATTTATTTTTTATTTTACCTCAATATTTATCCTCCTGACTCGTAGGAAAGCGACGGAGGCGCTAATACATAGGGTAGGCAATTACCCCGACCTGCTTCCGGAGATGCCAAGATATTGCTGTCCGCTTGTAATTTAATAGAGATATGACTGTAATTTAGAACTGCTTGCCGGGACCACCAAGCAGGGGAATGTGCCGTAAAGTGTCTTTCCCAAGGACACAACAGAATGGCGCGAGTGGGTTTCGAACCAAGACCATGTTGATCATAAGCTCGGCGCTTTAACCACTCGACCACGCTGCCAACCACTCGACTACGCTGCCATATTACACATGCTATTTAGTTTGCACATTCCACAATATCTGATACCTACATTAATCCCCATTAAATGTTTTTTTTTAGATATTATAAATTATTTTAAACTATTTAGAATCTAAAATGCCAAGAAAACATTGCAAAGATTCTCAATGTTAAAATTGAGGTGTGCAGGAAAATTTTTCATATTTTAATTGAATTTTTGGAAATATTTGCCCTAAAAATTGCTTTAGTAAATCATTTGTATTGAGTGTTAAGCATAATAAACGGTCTATACTCATTGTTTTTATTGCATATTTTTAAGGCTTATGAATCAAAATTTTTTTTCAAAAAATTTTTTTTGGGGTTTTCAGAATTCTTGGGGGGTTGGCGGGAAAAAATATTTTTTAAAAATAAATAACTTTTTTATATTAATATTTATAAAATGTTTGATATTATATTTGAATTCCTTGTTCTTTTCTGATTTCAACCATATATAACATGTTATAATTTAAACATATCTTGAAGAAGATATAAGCGTTTTTTGAAAAGGATTTTTTTGCTCCCCCAAAACTTTGCCCCCCTATAACTCAAAAAGTATTAGTTGTAGAAACGTAATATTTGCACCAGTGGGTTTTGGCTATAAGATAACCACATACACCAACTTTTATCAAAATCGGAGATGTAGTGGTTAAAAAAAAATTTTTTGTGGCGATTTGTCATGGAATGACCCTTAGGTTTTTTGACTGAGCTTCTCATTGTTTATTTTGGCATAGGCTTCTAAACGTACCTGATTTGTGCATCTGGTGAATTAAACGACTAGACGCTCAACACTACGTAATACGTATGTTTTCATGTATGTAGAACCTTGCAGTGCGAGTGCCTTGTTGTACGAGAAATTTGCTTTGCGAGCGGCTATTCGTAAGAATTTTGTCTCATACGACGAGTAAAATTTCGTAGTACGAGCGATCATAGGCCCGCAACATCCATGGGCCTCAAAATTTGCTTTCGAAGTTTGTAATTCTATTAAAAACTTGACAAACTTAAAACCTACCTAAAGTATATACAGTACATATCAAGCTTTTGAGGCCAAAAATGCCAAAGTAAGTGATGATGACAGAAATATTAAAACACCCGAAATTGTTCTACCTGACGTTTCAATGGACAGAGATTCTCATGATAGACGATAACCTTTTCTCAGCTTCATTTTTTTTAATACGCTTAGATCATCTCCGTTTTAAGTTTAGCAGATTAATAAAACCTGATTATTTATTGCATGTACTTTTATTATTCATATTACATGTACAGTATTGTTTATCTTTTTCTGATTGCACCTTTTCCGTTTAAAAAATAAACATAAAAACAGACATTTTGGGGTGAACGGATTATTTATTTTCGTATTAATTTCAATGCAAAAAACTGCTTCGTAATACGATTAAATCGCAATATGAGCTCAGCCAGGTAACGATTTAAACTCGTACTGCGAGGTTCTACTCTACTAATTTCAATCTGCTAACGATATCAAAATAAAGCATTAGAAAGTAATTAAATTAGTTAAGATTTAGGTTTGTCTAACACTAAAACTTGACTTTAATCTGCTGTGCGAAAAGATAGTATTGAACATTTTCCCATCTACAAGGTAAAAAAAGGTCTCTCCAAACTGCCAGATTGCAAAAGTAGCCCACATTTTTTCTGTTAAAAATGAAAGGTACACCTTTGTATTGATAAAAATAAAAACTATTTTTTTAAATTTTACAATGACCTTTGACAAACTTGTATGCACGTTATAAAACTGTGTCATGTACAATATTGTGTTTATTTGTCTTTTCTTGACGGGCAGTGATAGTCTTACAAAAGGGGGGGGGTGCAAGAAAAATAAGGGAAGCCACTTTTTATTGTTCCAATTGTTTTTCGTCCCAAAATAAAGTGATTTCTTTATAAAAAAAAAATATGGAAATTATCACTGTTGGGGGACCCAGTGCGGCCGCTCCGTTCGCTGCGTCTTAAAGCCATCTTTGTCGACGGGTATTACTCGAGTAGCTTGTGCCTATTTCAATTTTAACAGCTTTTGCTAAAATACTGTTAATATATATTGAAAAATGACTGGCTAAAAAGTACCAAACTCTAATAAAACCCAACATTTTAGTCAATTTAGTTGCTTAATTGACCACCGTTACAAATTTGCAACGTTTAAAAAATAGGGGTTTTAAAATTTTTGTTGAAAGTTTTGTTTCAGTTACATTTTTTATGCAATTTCAACTACCGAAACACACTAAAAAAATTTTTTATTTAAAACATAAAAGCGGACAATAGAGGGTTAAAACAGAAACCCGTGGTCTATTTTATAGTTTATAGCAGGGGCGAGCAAACTACGGCCCGCGACAATCTTCTGTGTGGCCCGCAAAGGTTTCAAATTAAGAAAATTAGTATTGCTTTTTGTATTCAACGAAATTCTCGGGCATTGCTTTCAGCGGTCATTGATTTTTAGGCACGGAAATTATTATGAGTTTTGAACTCGGCAATCGTTCCGATCAATTTAATTTATTATTCGTTTAAGCGCGTTTTTTAATTTACACTAATTGTTGTCATGATTGTTATTCGATTGGGTTTTCAGAAAGACGTTTTCAGTTCCAACAAAGATGTAGTATTATTTTGTGTGTTGTAATGTTTTTTATTTACTATAATGTGTTTATTTTAGATGTCAATAAAATAGGCTTTTAAAGCCTTACTAAAGGTCAAATACTAGATAAATTGAATTAACATATTACAGAAATCAAGAAAACCGATACAGATTCAAAGTGAAGACTCTTTATTTATTTTTAGAGGTCACTTGATTATGGACTTGAAATCAAGAAGTCCGAGATTCAAAGTAAAGACCTTTTTTTGTGATCACTATAGTGCGGCCCGAAAACAACATCAACTTCCAAATGAGGCCCAAGAGCTAAAAAGTTTGCCCACCCCTCGTTTATAGGGTTATTTAAAATAGATAAATCCATACTTACACTCATTTACTGTATATTACCAGAGGTTTTTATTATAAAAGTTTTATACAATACAAAAATAAAATATTTTTACTATTTCACATTTACTACATTGTGAGTCTACCTTCAATTAACTTCTTTATTTTCAAGAGTTCTTGTTCTGATGATCTTTTTCTTTTCTGTTTCATATTAAATAACATTAAAAACTAGAATTAACAAAAATTTAAAAAATCAGACGCAAAGTGAACTGATTTTTGATAATGACTATCTTTCTCCCTAATACTGTTTATGTATTCAGGTATTGTTTTGGTTTGGGCACGTTGATAGGATGAGCAAAGAAAAATTTTCAGCGATGGCTAAGAAGAAAGGAAATATTTTAAAGTTAATTTTAGCTTTATAAAGCTTTAGAAATTAGTTTCAATTCGCTTTACAGCTCTATTAGCTTTATTTTAGTTGTCAAAATGTAAAATCAATCATGCATAACAGTAATTAATTTTTTATTTTCAGGCATTATTGTTAAAACTCATTTCAAGTTAAATTTTTTTTGAAAAGAGCTTAAGTAGCTAACAAAGTTCGAAAAGCAAACTGTTTTATGAATTTAGTTGTGTTATTTAATATCGCAATTATATGGTTCAAGAAAGATTTATTCCTTGCCGAAATTATATATTATTCTAAATGTCACGAATTTGTAAAAAACGAAATTAAGATTAATTGCATAAGAATTGATTAGGCAAAAATCATTCTTTGTATTTTATAACCTGCTTAGTATCTTATTTTGATTTTCCGAACATCCAGATTCAATCTTAATTTTTTTCCATTTTTTTATCCGTCCACCAATGACGGCTGTCGGGAACGTAAGTGTATGTACTAAGCTCCACCTCGTTGTATACATGTTAGGGTAAATCTGTGAAACTAGTGATTTCATAAAATATCTAGGGATTTCATTAAATTACTGAAATAATGGTCCAGTTATTTCATGACATCACTAACAGTTTCAGGGATTTCATAAAATCACCAGTTTCACAGTTTTACTGTAACATATTCAGAGATGGAGGTAGACTCAGGCAGAGTTACTAAAAGAGACTGAGCCAGAGGAGCGGAGATAGAGACTGCGAGGGACACCGAAAAGATTGAATGTAACGGTGACCCGAATGAACGGGAGTGTCGAAGTTGAGAATCGTACAAACGTGAAACTGTTTAACGCATCTGAATTTTTTTTAAATGTTGCCAGTGAGGCAGACAATTAATCATAACAAATCGAACTTTTGAAAGGACTCGAGTAATTGTTAACAAACTCGCGCTCCTTCCTTAATTTTTGTATTCAAGGCGGCCGTTTAGTATTAAAATCAATGTTCGCCTTACGAATCACACTACTTTCTTTTTCATTAAGCGTCCTTCGGCGAGTTATTCAATTGCTTTTTCCTGCGAGAATAAAGTAGCTGGATTTAGCCTATAAGGAGCGTGACAATTCAAAATTATCGCTTCATGTCAAAAAAATGTTTTAAATATTAAAAATAGAGAGATGTGAAATTGAAACGTTTAAAAATTACCCAAATTGTAAAGAATTCAAAACCTACAACCAAATTTAATTCAAAAGAAACGAAAGCTTTCAAAAAACTAAAATCTAATAATTTTTATAAAGGCAAAAAAATTAATAACTCTAAAGTGATCGTGGACAGTATGTAGATTGCGATACTAAAATTATGTCTCTTTCAAAAGACGATACTACTTACAAAATTGTTCTTGTAGGCCCTGACCTTACAGCTGCTATTAAAAACAAACAGCAAATTTTAATCAGAGATGGCTTAATGTATTTCTAAAAGTATTTTTTGACGCTGATTCAAAACTGTCTTTACTTTTTTTTCTAGAACATCACAGTTGTAAAATATTCTCCTTTTTCGTTTTTATAGTTTGACCAACAAAAACTTGCGCAATAGGAATTTCACCACGCTTTGTCGTTTAGCGATGAAGTTTCAGAAAGCATTTCATTTGTACCTAAACTGATATTGACAGTGACGTACGCAGAAATTTGTTATGGGAGAGGGGTTTGCAAGTCGAAAATACAATTACTATAAGTGGTCCTGGTCATGGCCCGAAAACTTTTCTATACTTACAATCCAAATTACAGTGAACCTATTACATTTTTTAAAGCGCCTTGCAGTTGCGTATTTTTTGCTTAATCGTAAACACAGCTATTGAATATAAAGAAATTTTCCAAGGTTTAACTAACTGATTTAACCCCAGAAAACCCACGCTATTAAGCAATTGTAGAAAAAAAGTAATTTTCACCTAATTGGGTAATTTTTACCTTCTATATTTTAGAACTTATTTTAAAAATTGTGTTGGGGCTTATTTTAGTTGTTTTTGGGGATGTGACATATATGTCACACTGGGCCTTTCTGTATGTTTTAGCGGCAAAATCGTAAAAATTTTTTAACTTTATTTGACACAGTAAAACAAGATAACAAAAAAAAAGTATTTTTTAGGAATATTGACAACTGCTACAGACTCTGATCAAACAAAGAAAGTAAAATAACACAATTTAAAAGGTTTGAAAATTTCATGCTTTCAGCTACGAATTTGATAATTTCCGCTGTAGCCGAAAGCATGAAGCCAACAATTTTTAAAAGAAAACTGTTGTCATATGACTTTTAAAAACCAATAAAAATCAGTTTAGAATTATTGCATATGGATCACATTAGGTGTTGCCAATCGTTTTCGTTCCAAAAAATTAAAATTTTAAGAGTTAAAAACGTTTAAAGTTTATGTTACACATATGTCACAGTGGGTTCTCTGGGGTTAATTGAATTAATTCAGCTCAAATCGTACTCAATTTTAATATTGGCTACAATCACAAAGCATTGCTAAAAAAGTATGAGGTAATTAACCTTGTAAAACTACATATTGAATTCTCTTTGAATAAGATGATGATCGCACTTGGGTGAAACAGATTGTTGAATTTTTAAATAAATTATATTTTAATTGCGTGATAGTTTGATTCAAAAATATTCAGCTGTGACTGCCCTAGCAAACGCTCTGCATTGCAATTGAAATCAACTATAACTAGATCAGTGTTTCTCAAAATGACCCACTTGGCTCCCTAGGAAGGATTCATAATCTGTAGGAAGATATTTGAATAAAATGTTTAATTCGGGAGAAATTTAAACAAAATGAAAATTATTAACATAACATAAACTGGGAAGTTCTTTATAGCTGCACCTTGACCGCTCATAAAACTTGTTTCACAAAAGTGAAGACCGAAAAAAGATTGTTGATGTCGTAGTATGAAAGCCTAGCGACTCTGGGTCAAAAAAACAGGGCTGGGACCAAGGCCTTATCCGCTTACTGCCTCAGGCTGCTGTATTTTCCAGATCAGATGCTGGCAACGATGATGATGAGCCAGCATAGCTCATCAAAAACCGTTAGACCTTGTGCTTCACGTCATGTTCAATGAAGGCTACAGACACGCTGTTAACACGTGGTCTGCGGTTTGTTTAATGGCATTCGCAATTTGATAAAGGAGCGAGACCGCATTGTACATGGACAAATGGAATTGTTCAGCGCCAGTCTATAGGCAATTGACCCAAGGAATCCGAGCAATTGGGGGGCAAGCCCATTTCAACAGATCTGATACTGGTTATGGGTATGAAATCACGGAGCCTGGATGTATTTTTCGAAGTTTCATCAATGATTAGTCCATTGGGCGACATCAGACTGGAGCGCAGTATTCAGCTGTCGAATAGGCCAGAAATAGTGCAGTTATACACAATGTTTTGGCCCAGTGCCCCATCTCTGCAAGTCAGCACCATAAGCCATTTTGCATACCACCATACGGTGCTGATTTGCCACGCACTCATCTACTATTTCCTTACAATCGCACATTTCCTTCAGTTTTCTCCTTCTGCACATCAAATAATCTTCTTGGGTACTTTTTCCGTCACTTTTATAGGTCACCCTGTTTTCGTCTTTCTTCTTGAAATAAGTGTTGACAATCGCCAAATCCATTCTCTTGGCAAAATCCACAACAATCGGTCCTTCCTTATTTCTTGTTCCAGCACTTTACCTCCCATTATTTCCTCATCCACTATGTTTCCTTCGCCCACATGTCCATTTAGGTCCGCACCTAGGACTATTCTCTCCTGTTTGGATACACTTTCTATCAACCCATTCAGGTTATGCGCAAAATCATTTTTCTTCTACATGCTGCTGTTAACGTGTAAAGCATACACGCTTACTACGTATGTTTAGAATCAATTACGATAAACAATGCGACAAAACAGTAGACATTAAAATTCAAGCATAAATGACCGGACTTCATGTTAAAATATTTTATGGTTTTGAAAGTTTTACTCAGATTAGCTAACTTTGACGCAATTGGGGCAATGGAAAAAAACGATCTTTATAAGTTATTAATAAAATTTAAAAAAGAACAAAGCCCAGAAAAAATTAAAACTTAAATCATATAAGTACTGTTTTATGGTTACATTTTTCAAGGGGGTTAACACACAAACCCCCATGCGTAAGCCTATGAATACTGATAAGTAGTAACTAATAAAATAAAGCGTTTTCTGAATACGTGATATATCTATTAGCTAAGATTGTACGAGTATGTGGTGTGCTTCAGGCCTTAAATGTTTAGGTAGTTTTAGTTGTTTTGTAGTAGTGCTTTACTGGGAATGCTTAAAAGTAACACGTACGGCTTCAATGCCTACATCATTTTCACCTGAAGATGGGCTTGCAGTTCTTGATGATGAAGTTGAGAAGGATTCTGATAAAAGAAGTACCCCTGCTCTTAGCATTTCAGCAGAAACCGAGTATGATCCAGAAGGAAGTTAAAAACCTATTCTCTTTTTCCAGCGGATTGCTTAGATGATTTATATGAGGCCAAGCACTTTGAAAGAAAAGGCAGAATTGTTTGCAAGGAGATGACATAAAAATCGACCGTTCCTGTCGACAGCATTCAGAGTAGATGGACTGCTATTTTACTGTCATAATATTAAAAGTTTGTTTAAACATTGAGAGAGGAGCCCATAGCAAGTAAGTGGTGTCTTTTCCTGACTCCTCTAAAAAAACGTCTCAAAGCGGATCTTTTCCATAGGGTAGGGTACGTTTTGGCGCATCCCTTTAGGCGTGGTTGTTTACGTATGGCCTTTTTGGCGTCAGCTGATTTGGCGCCAGCGCATTTGGCGATGACTTTTTTGGCGCTAAATCTTAAGAACATGTTTTTACTTAAAAACGTGTCTTAATGAAAAAAATTACAATACTGGATATATCAATTATGAATTTATTTATAAATTCTATTAATCTAACTCTAACCCTAACCCTAACCTTAACCTTAACCTTAAACCTAAACCCAAACCCTAATTTATTAAAATTTGTTAAAACTCTTGGCTGGCGCCAAATCGGATGGCGCCTAAATGGCTGTGCCTAACTGTCATCTGGCGCCCAAATAGCCGTACCCAAAAGGCAGGGCCCAAACGGCAGAGCCAAATAGTCCCATTCCGTCTCCATAATGGTGATGTAAAACCATCTGTTCCAGTAGTACACTCAGTGTATTAAAAAGAATTTTACAAAATTATTCAAATCCTTCTCAATGCCTTTCAGTATACTTATTATAGATGGATGATTTGTGAAAACCTTAAGATCATAGGAATTTTAATAAAATTACAAAAAGGATTTACAAAACTCTGCTACTTTTTCTGTTTATGGGATAGTCGTGCTATTGCAGAGCACTATCTCAAAAGCACTGGCCAACAAGAGATTTATATAATGCAGGAATGCAAATATCCAAATTATACCTTTAGTTGAGATGTATTCATGTATTCATGATACCACTTCAAATAAAGCTGGGATTAATAAAGAATTTGCTAAGTCACTGGGGAAAAGCAATTCCAATTGGTTAGCTTTTTTGCAACAGATTTCCTGAATACCAAAATTATATTCAGCAACACTAATACAGTACATTCAAACCAGATTAAAACTTGAAATAAAACAAAAAGAAACCATAAATGTTTTTGGTTTACATTAGCCCTCTTCAGATGAATAAAATGTTAAGAAATTTTGCCATCAAATTTAAAGATCGAGGTCAATTAAGTAATTGTTCATCGAATTGACCGCACGAGGTTTTCATAAAAGGGAATTGGTGATTAATTGATTAAAAAATACCGACCCAAAATAACAACAGCAAAGCCGATATAACACGCAGAACCCAAATGACAGAAATCCAAATATATTTAAAAAAACCAATAATTCATTCGCAAATAATTGTCGATTAAGTCCAGGGTTATGCTTTTTGATAAATAAAGCTTCATGAATTTTGGTTTTAAAGTTAGAATTACAATTTTTAATTAATATTAAAGGAATTTAGGTTGTATTTGGTATTAGCGCGAATATCAGAAGGCTTAATATGATCTTTAACAGAGCTTTTAGTTTTCAAATTAAAACTCAAGTATTTAAGGGAGGCATTGTATCATACTCCTCCCCCTTAGAAATTAATTTTTTCAGAGATCACAAAATTTTGGCAACCGAAATCAAGAAATTAGAGACAGATTCCTAGTAAATTTCTTTATGTTTTCTTTAGCAACCTCTTGAAAAATTTTTTCCACTAAAGATATTTAGTTCTAATTTTATCGCCACACCCTTTCAAAAATCTTTGATACACCACTGTTTGTAACCTTGACTTATTCAGTGTAAAAGTCTTCATTATAATCTACAATCAAATCAAATCCCTTATTATATTCAAAAACCCTGGGTGTAACAAGTTTTAAATTAATTATTAACACCCTTGCATGTAAATAGTTGATGTTTAATTTTACAATTGCAATTACATAAAATCGGGGCGTCGAACCGAACTAGATCCGTAAACCCATATAAACATATTATTCTTTGAACCTGAACCAGAACTGAACCCATAAAAATTGAATTTGCCCAACCTGAATTTATATCAAAACTTTATTTTAAAACAGGGGTTCTTAATCTGAGGTACGAAGCACCACATATGAGATACAGTGTTAAATTAAAGACTGCTTTTGGCGTATGTCACAGTGTCACGCAACTGCTTAAAATCTTTATTATTATTATTATTATTGGTAGTTCACTTATTGCATCATAATTTCTAGAAAATGCTATGTCAAAATGCTTGCTATGTAATTTTTGCTTGAATAGCTGTCATCTTGTTTCTTTTTTATCGTAGAAGCAAGGAATTTTTTTCTTGAATATTCTCATAGGCTTGGGCATGACTTGGGTTAATAATTTTGTGGTTTTATCTTTGTTGTTTTTTTTTCTCTTCTATTCTCGAAATTTCTTGTAATTATTGGAAAATCTATCTTTTTTTAGAATGTTTATTGCTGGCTATGAAAGCAACTTTTGTTTATGGAAGATTATGGGTTAAACCGCGAATAGTGTAGTAGAGTTTGAGCGTCATGAATTTTTTGATCAAAGCGTAATTAGTGTATAAAGTGCTTTGGGGTAGCTTGTCACAAAGATTTTACTGTTGTCTAGTTGGCAAGTTTCGTATTAAGTGTATCGCGCATTAATACAACTGATTTGTAGTTACTTATTTGAAAATCTAGCTGATTTTAATAGAGAGCTAAAGTCTGTTTTCGGCTATTAAGAATTGCATATAAAGTCGGAGAATTTTTTTAAGGGCTAGTTCTACTTTTTTAAAAAAGTTTTAGTTTTTTTTAGTTAGACCGTAAATCAAATTTGGCACGTCTCTTTTGAATCTATTAGTTGTGTTGAATAGTGCTCTAGTATAATATCATAATTATTTTTATTTAAATATTATTCTTTGTTAACATTGTTAAGTGTGCTAGATTCCGTAATTTTTAGACAGATATTTATCAGAATCAAACAGGCTAGTTAGTTTATCGGCAATTCGTTTTTAGTTCACGTTACTATTAATACACCAGTTTGCCCCTGTACTATAAAAGGCTTTACACACAGTTTGAAAATGTTATGACATAACAATTAACGTTACTTTTTGTCTACGAGGTGTTGGTCTTGCAGTATTGTCTCATAATAATCATTGTTACTTTTGATGTTCTATGTAGAATTTCGCTTCAGTTGATATTTAAGAATTGCAATCTAGCAACAATTGTCTTTTGAAATTTAGCAAAAACAGTCATGTCTAAGAAATGCAAGTGGAATGAAAATTATGTCAAATATGGTTTTACCGGCATGACAGAAGAAAATTGAACTCAGAGACCGCAGTGTGTTAGCAATTGCAAATCTCAAACCTTCAAGGCTTAATGAGCATTTTAATAATTAGCACGGGGCTGTAAAGTCAGGAAGTTATTTCAATACTTTGAAGATCAAAAAAGCCTTTTTCATACAAGTGGTACCTTACCAAAGTATAGATCTTAACCGGTTGAAAAGCCATTGTTACATGCATCGTATCAGGTTGCATTTTTATGCGCTAAGAAAAATAAGCCACATACAATTGCTGAGGAGTTGGTGAAACTATGCGTAATGGAAATGACAAAAACTGTACTGGGGACTGAAGCAGACAAAAAACTAAATTTAGTAGCTTTGTCAAATAATGCTATTCATTCCAAGATTTGTGATATAAGTAAGGACATCTTGCAACAAGTGATTGCCAATATCAAAGTGAGTCTTCAGTTGGATGAGGCGATTGAAATCAGTTTTTATAGTCAGTTATTATCATTTGTGCGGTATGTAAAAGATGAAGAAGTAGGAGAAGAATTTCTATTTTGTGAACCATTGACAACAACCACAAAATCAATTGACGTATCAATATTATCAAGGATTTCTTTTTGAATCATGGTATGGCTTTCGACATGTGCGGTTCACTTTGCATTCATGATGCTCCTGCCATGCTTGGAAATAAATCAGGTTTTGCTACTTGTGTGAAAAAAGAGGTATCTCACATCACAGTCACACACTGTGTGCTACATCGTCATGCCCTTGCGGCTAAGTCATTACCAGAACAATTGAAAAATGCTTTGTCAATTGTTGTGAGTGCAATCAATTATATAAGACGAAATGCCTTGAATCACCATATGTTTAAAATTTTTTTGTAACGAAGTTAGGACTAAAAACGTATTTTTTTACCCAACCGAGGTAAGGTGGCTATCCCGTGGCCGAGTGTTCACTTGTGTTTTCGAACTGCACAAAGAAATCGAGCAATTTCTTAGACAGCCATATAGTAGCATAGTAGAGAACTTTGAAAAAGAAAATTTTATTTTGTCCATAGCCTATTTGGCAGATTCAGCCAGCTAAACAACTTGAACACCTCCATTCAGGTTACAGGAATAAATATGATTACAGCCAGAGAAAAGAGAGCTGTCTTCACTAACAAGCTTTTAATATGAAGAAATTATATTTGGGTTTGGAAATTTTGCAAATTTTCTTAATTTTGATAAAATTTTCAATTCAAAAAATTTATTACAGAAAAGTATTGTAACTGACATGAAAAAGCATTTGCAGATGCTTGGTCAGTTCTTCAGAAATACTTTCATTGTAAAGAGGTTTCCGTTTGTTTGTAAATGGAAGCAGGACCTATTTTTGTTCAACATAGAATTCATGGACGATAATGAAAAAATGAAAGAAGAGCTTGTTCAAATGAAAACCAGTAATAAAATAAAAATGGAATTTGATTGTCTGCTTTTAGATACCTTCTGGTGTGCACAACTCAACATATTCCCAAAATCAACAAAAAATGCTTTCGAAATTCTTGTGCCTATCGCAACAACCTATTTATGTAAAATTAGCTTTTCAACTCTTTTGAAAATGAAAACCAATGTGAGAAATCGTTTGAACCCAAGTGACGACATACATGTGTCTATCTCAAAGAACAAACCTTGCTTCTACATGATCATTGATAAAAAAACAGCAACAAAAGACCCTTTAATATGTGACTAATTTTTGGTGTGCAATAAATACTGTTGAACTTAAAATGCTTTGCTTTTATGCATGCATTAAAATGATGAGTCTCATATCGCTTATTACAATTTCTTATATTTCCATGCGTCAGTGTAAACAAGGGGTACAAGAAAATTTTATGAGAGCTAAGGAATACTAGCACAAAGAAAGGTTAAGAATCACAAACGATTCCAGTTCAGATGATCTGACTTTAATTTTTGATTTATTTATTTGGGCCTTGATGAATAACATTTTGGTATTGAAAGTTGCAAAAATTCGTTTTGTCATTGATTTTATGTAAAATAGATAAATTATAAACAACTTTCTAGACAATAAATTAAAGCAAAAAATTTTGATTAAAATAAAGAGAGTGCAGTTTCAAATAGATAGTCATAGTAAAGCAGCTAACAAAATTGTGTAACCAATAATCTGTGCTAAAAGTGAACCAAATTAGCATTGTTATATTTGATTTAAAAAATTGCTCGTTGTAACACTTAATTAAATATTTATATGAAAACAATCAAGTTAAAAAATATTTCAATTAACAGTGAAGTGACATAAATATAACCAGTTGAAAACATCAAATTAAGGTTTTAATTATTAAAAATCCTTAAACGATTAATAAAAATATTTTACAATTCTAATAACATGTTATCAGTACATCATAATATTCAACCAACTTCATTTTTTGAATTATATTTAAAACTCACGTGATGATTTGACATCACCAGTGCATCAGACAACGATTTAACTCCTTTCTTTGTGACGCCACAATGTCCAATATGAAGCTCATCAATTAAATGAATACATTTGGAGAGAACAATCATTGCCTCATCCCCAAGAAAGGTTCCATAAAGATCTAATACTTTGATCTATAAAATATTTATAATTAATGATTGACAACTTTATAAAATAGAAAACTATTTTAAATGTTAAATCATGAAATTATATTAAATTGTTCATTGTAATATTTAATTAAATATTTATATGAAAACAATCAAGTTAAAAAAATGTTTCAATTAACAGTGAAGTGACATAAATATAACCAGTTGAAAACGTCAAATTAAGGTTTTAATTATTAAAAATCCTTAAACAATTAATAAAAATATTTTACAATTCTAATAACATATTATCAGTACATCATAATATTTAACCAACTTCATTTGTTGAATTATATTTTACAACTCACGTGATGATTCGACGTCACCAGTGCATCAGACAACGATTCAACTCCTTTCTTTGTGACGTCACAATGTCCAATATGAAGCTCATTAATTAAATGAATACATTTGGAGAGAACAATCACTGCCTCATCCCCAAGAAAGGTTCCACGAAGATTTAATACTTTGATCTATAAAATATTTATGATTAATGATTGACAACTTTATAAAATAGAAAACTATTTTAAATGTTAAATCATGAAATTATATTAAATTGTTCATTGTAATATTTAATTACATATTTATATGAAAACAATCAAGTCAAAAAAAAATATTTCAATTAACAGTGAAGTGACATAAATATAACCAGTTGAAAACGTCAAATTAAGGTTTTAATTATTAAAAATCTTTAAACGATTAATAAAAATATTTTACAATTCTAATAACATATTGTCAGTACAACATAATATTCAACCAACTTCATTTTATAAATTCTATTTTACAACTCACGTGATGATTTGACATCACCAGTGCATCAGACAACGATTCAACTCCTTTCTTTGTGACATCACAATGTCCAATATGAAGCTCATCAATTAAATGAATACATTTGGAGAGAACAATCATTCCCTCATCCCCAAGAAAGTTTCCACAAAGATTTAATACTTTGATCTATAAAATATTTATGATTAATGATTGACAACTTTATGAAATAGAAAACTATTTTAAATGTTAAATCATGAAATTATATTAAATTGTTCATTGTAATATTTAATTAAATATTTATATGAAAACAATCAAGTTAAAAAAATATTTCAATTAACAGTGAAGTGACATAAATATAACCAGTTGAAAACGTTAAATTAAGATTTTAATTATTAAAAATCTTTAAACGATTAATAAAAATATTTTACAATTCTAATAACATATTATCAGTACATCATAATATTCAACCAACTTCATTTTTAAAATTCTATTTTACAACTCACGTGATGATTTGACATCACCAGTGCATCAGACAACCATTCAACTCCTTTCTTTGTGACGTCACAATGTCCAATATGAAGCTCATCAATTAAATGAATACATTTGGAGAGAACAATCACTGCCTCATCCCCAAGAAAGGTTCCATAAAGATCTAATACTTTGATCTATAAAATATTTATGATTAATGATTGACAACTTTATAAAATAGAAAACTATTTTAAATGTTAAATCATGAAATTATATTAAATTGTTCATTGTAATATTTGATTAAATATTTATATGAAAACAATCAAGTTAAAAAAATGTTTCAATTAACAGTGAAGTGACATAAATATAACCAGTTGAAAACGTCAAATTAAGGTTTTAATTATTAAAAATCCTTAAACAATTAATAAAAATATTTTACAATTCTAATAACATATTATCAGTACATCATAATATTCAACCAACTTCATTTGTTGAATTATATTTTACAACTCACGTGATGATTCGACATCACCAGTGCATCAGACAACGATTTAACTCCTTTCTTTGTGATGTAACCATCTCCAATATGAAGTTCATCAATTAAATGAATACATTTGGAGAGAACAATCATTGCCTCATCCCCAAGAAAGGTTCCACGAAGATTTAATACTTTGATCTATAAAATATTTATGATTAATGATTGACAACTTTATAAAATAGAAAACTATTTTAAATGTTAAATCATGAAATTATATTAAATTGTTCATTGTAATATTTAATTAAATATTTATATGAAAACAATCAAGTTAAAAAAATATTTCAATTAACAGTGAAGTGACATAAATATAACCAGTTGAAAACGTCAAATTAAGGTTTTAATTATTAAAAATCTTTAAACGATTAATAAAAATATTTTACAATTCTAATAACATATTATCAGTACATCATAATATTCAACCAACTTCATTTTAAAAATTCTATTTTACAACTCACGTGATGATTTGACATCACCAGTGCATCAGACAACGATTCAACTCCTTTCTTTGTGACGTCACAATGTCCAATATGAAGCTCATCAATTAAATGAATACATTTGGAGAGAACAATCACTGCCTCATCCCCAAGAAAGGTTCCACGAAGATTTAATACTTTGATCTATAAAATATTTATGATTAATGATTGACAACTTTATAAAATAGAAAACTATTTTAAATGTTAAATCATGAAATTATATTAAATTGTTCATTGTAATATTTAATTAAATATTTATATGAAAACAATCAAGTCAAAAAAAAATATTTCAATTAACAGTGAAGTGACATAAATATAACCAGTTGAAAACGTCAAATTAAGGTTTTAATTATTAAAAATCTTTAAACGATTAATAAAAATATTTTACAATTCTAATAACATATTATCAGTACAACATAATATTCAACCAACTTCATTTTTAAAATTCTATTTTACAACTCACGTGATGATTCGACATCACCAGTGCATCAGACAACCATTCAACTCCTTTCTTTGTGATGTAATCATCTCCAATATGAAGTTCATCAATTAAATGAATACATTTGGAGAGAACAATCACTGCCTCATCCCCAATAAATTTTAAACGAAGATTTAATACTTTGATCTATAAAATATTTATGATTAATGATTGACAACTTTATAAAATAGAAAACTATTTTAATTGTTAAATCATGAAATTATATTAAATTGTTAATTGTAATATTTAATTAAATATTTATATGAAAACAATCAAGTTAAAAAAATATTTCAATTAACAGTGAAGTGACATAAATATAACCAGTTGAAAACGTCAAATTAAGATTTTAATTATTAAAAATCTTTAAACGATTAATAAAAATATTTTACAATTCTAATAACATATTATCAGTACAACATAATATTCAACCAACTTCATTTGTTGAATTATATTTTACAACTCACGTGATGATTCGACATCACCAGTGCATCAGACAACGATTCAACTCCTTTCTTTGTGATGTAACCATTTCCAATATGAAGCTCATCAATTAGATAAATACATTTGGAGAGAACAATCACTGCCTCATCCCCAAGAAAGGTTCCACGAAGATTTAATACTTTGATCTATAAAATATTTATGATTAATGATTGACAACTTTATGAAATAGAAAACTATTTTAAATGTTAAATCATGAAATTATATTAAATTGTTCATTGTAATATTTAATTAAATATTTATATGAAAACAATCAAGTTAAAAAAATATTTCAATTAACAGTGAAGTGACATAAATATAACCAGTTGAAAACGTCATATTAAGGTTTTAATTATTAAAAATCTTTAAACGATTAATAAAAATATTTTACAATTCTAATAACATATTATCAGTACATCATAATATTCAACCAACTTCATTTTATAAATTCTATTTTACAACTCACGTGATGATTTGACATCACCAGTGCATCAGACAACGATTTAACTCCTTTCTTTGTGATGTAACCATCTCCAATATAAAGCTCATCAATTAAATGAATACATTTGGAGAGAACAATCACTCCCTCATCCCCAAGAAAGTTTCCACGAAGATTTAATACTTTGATCTATAAAATATTTATGATTAATGATTGACAACTTTATAAAATAGAAAACTATTTTAAATGTTAAATCATGAAATTATATTAAATTGTTAATTGTAATATTTAATTAAATATTTATATGAAAACAATCAAGTTAAAAAAATATTTCAATTAACAGTGAAGTGACATAAATATAACCAGTTGAAAACGTCAAATTAAGGTTTTAATTATTAAAAATCTTTAAACAATTAATAAAAATATTTTACAATTCTACGTAATAACATATTATCAGTACAACATAATATTCAACCAACTTCATTTTAAAAATTCTATTTTACAACTCACGTGATGATTCGATGTCACCAGTGCATCAGACAACGATTTAACTCCTTTCTTTGTGACGTCACAATGTCCAACATAAAGCTCATCAATTAGATGAATACATTTGGAGAGAACAATCACTCCCTCATCCCCAATAATGTTTCCATGAACAACTAAAACCCAGTTGCAAGTTTAGGTTGTTTTTCAGCATTACATTTTAGTAGAAGTTCATCAAAACATCATTCAATCTTTTCATCGGAATCTTAGTTTGTACAATCAGACACCACAAACGAGTATAAGAATTTATCACCATTGGAAGAGTTACATCAGAATTGAAAAACTACGGAAAATTTGGAACATATTTGTGAGAGGTATTAAGTGTATGATCGAGCTGGAGCTGTTATTGCAAACAGTGCTTTTCAAAATGCTGATATTATAACACCATCTAAGAAATCGTTTGTAATTGACAAGAATAAATTAAAAGACAAAAAAATAAATATAGATAAGAAATCAGCGTTGAAGAAGACAAATATTTTGACAAGTTTTGGTTAATTGCTTATATGTTGGTGGCAGACAAGATGTAACTTTGGTTTTGATTATTGGCGAAAATAGTAAACTTTCATGAAAATCGCATTAGAAGTCTATTATGTCATGTTAGGTGAACCAGAAGATTTCTATTTTGACCACTTCTCTCCACTAAATGGCAAAGGCAAACTCTTTCTCTTAACATACGCAATGCTATCAAGGATACGGAGCTTGAACAAAAACTTGTTTTTATTGGTAGTGATGGCACTTCTTTTATGACAGAACACACCAACGGGTTAATTGCTGCTTAGAAAGGCTGTCGAAGAGACCGTTACCGTGGGTAATTTGTCTACTGCATTGTTTGGAGTTGCCTCATTTACTGGTTTATGGCTCCACTACAATAACAGACGGTTGTGTTCGTCCAATTGGAAAAAAGTAGGAGAATCTATATCCACTTGGATAATCAAAGAATTTAAAGTTATTCCAAATCAACATTTTCCAATATTACCAAATGAAACTATTAATGATTTAAGTACTGATTAATATTATGCATACAAAATTTGCTGGGCTGTTGTTCTTGGTGAAATAATATTAATTTAAGTTTACTTGAAATTGGTCCTGTTGTTCATTCTTGATGGTTTATTCTTGATTGCTCATTCTTGGATGTCGCCTTCTTTGTCCGTATACTTTCATAAAAACATCTCCAAAGGACCTTGCTATCATGGCTGAAATTTGTGTTATGTTTTATTTTCCTACTTAGTTTGAAATAAGGCACAAAAGCAATGTGTCAGACGGTTCTCATCATTTTTTTAACATGGTGCAAAAAGGCCAAAGATTTCCTTATGTCCAAGTTCAAAAAATAGTCATGGAATTTGATAAATAAATTCATATTTTGCTCATCCAGAAAATCTAGTTTTGGGTATGCTTTGTGATGAAGATGAAGGGTGCACAAAATTGCTGTCAACAAAATTCAATGCATAAAAAAAAATAGTAATTATCAATCTCAAATCAAAAAATATCAATATAGTGAGGCATCTTCATCTCAAAGTACGAAAGTTCCAAAGTAGCAGTACGAAAATTTATTTTGCCAAAGTTGAATGTGAAGGCTAGCGATGAGACAATGCAAATTTGTTTTTAGATTCCGATGCCAATTTCTATTCCGAGTCTTGTTGTTTAAAATTTACTTTGTTTTTATAATAAACTAACAAAATGTTTTTTTAAAGCATCTGGTTAAATCAGTTGGATAATTGAAAAATAGTGCCCTTACACTAATTGTCTGACATTGTTCACCATTAGCCACCGTAAATTAAAGATTACATTGTGTATACTGAAAGCTTAAATCAATCTTCCTTGGAGACTACTCTATTAAAAGATCAGAGCGGTATTTTACTACAAAATCTATTTAATGACTGTTTAAAAAACCACAACATCTGTTGTACCTTTACTTAAATAGAATCTTGATCCTTATTCAAATAGAAAAATTTTATTTGAAAACGGATATTTGATTATAAAGTGTGTTCGGAAAAAAACTATACCCAAATTTGTACGTGTATTTTCCAACTCAGTGGTAAGTTAGATTTTATTGATTTTTATGGGAAACTTTAGTTAGATCATTAGCTACATAAAAGTTTAATCCCAAGTGCAGTCCGCTTCAGGTTATTGATTTTGACAACTTTTTCCGAGGCAGCCTCTTTTGTCCTGAAATCAAACATGGGGAACATATTGGTAGGGCCTGGTAATCACGGTAAATGGCGTTACACAGGATTTCTCATTATGTTGTTGTCATTTAAGGGTTTTAATCTGGTTTTGCTAGCCTTGATTTGTCGGAAAAATGGGTGGTTCCATGGTTTAACGCATGTGCGCTGAACCGCAACACAAAAACAATTCTGAGAATCGGATACTGTTACTTGATAATGTAAGTATGTTATTGTAAAAAATAAGTTAAATTAAAGCTCTTTTAGTAATGATATTGACATTTTTCTGCCGGTATAGTTTTTTCCAGACACAATGTGTAATACTAAACTTTTTTAAGTACTTTTCAAAAAACCACAATAATCTGTTTATTCTATAGAATCGTCAAGTGGCTACTACAAAACTAAAGAATATAATCATTCGCAATAAAATCATAGTATGTTAAGTGAGTCATTTTTCGATAAATTATATATAATTCTGCAAAGCATAATTTATTAAAGGATTTCAAATTTTTTAATCATGTCTAAAACTAGAAATACTGTATTATTTATCTTTTCGATTGTTATGCTCAGAATTATACAGTTTGTTAAATTAATCAAGCAAATAATGCAATTCCTGTGATGTCAATAACTCAAGATATAGTAAATGGAAATAGAGAAGATATACATTTATATTAAGGTGACCTGGCTCTCCTCTTACCTAGATATAAATGAAACAGACTGATTTTATTGGATAAAACTGTTCTGGTTTTATAAATAGTGATCAAACAAATTTTATATTAAATTGCTCTGATTTTTTCATTTAGCGCTTTGCGATAAAAATTGATTCACTCTTGCTATATAAACTGTATATATATTGTAATATTATATGAAACCCTTGCAATATACATATAAATTTAGAAAAAAAGTAATTGGCCTGTTTTTGGAGGGTGCTCAATAAAATTCAACATATACTGTGCATTGGTTTTTTATTTATTAAGAAAAAATAG
The DNA here is from genome assembly GCA_963680785.1 of Diplosoma virens. Classification (NCBI taxonomy): domain Eukaryota; kingdom Metazoa; phylum Chordata; class Ascidiacea; order Aplousobranchia; family Didemnidae; genus Diplosoma; species Diplosoma virens. The sequence continues at coordinate 5,484,606 of OY796886.1, read as the reverse complement.
CAGCTCTGCAGCCTGTTTCATCCGTTCCTTAATTTCTTAATCAGATAAAACAGGTTGTTTTGTCTTAAAAATTGAAAAGAATACTTATGTATATAATATTAGGTCATCCCATATGTAAAGCCGTTTTATTAGCGGATTTTGAAGAAATAAAAAAGACACAGAAAGTATTAATTTAATCAATTATATAGTGTCCACCTGAATGAATGACATTCTCCCAACGCTCGACAAGTTTATTTATGCCACTCGTATAAAAGTCAGCATGTTTACAAGAGAAAAAATGTTGCAGGTCCGTTTCGAGTGCCTCAACCAAAACAAGATCTGCATCCTCGCAAAGTGCTGTTAAGTGTTTGGTGTAATATAATTTGCAACATTGCCACCAAACCAAACCATTACAGCTCAGTCATACTGCTTACTGCTACTGCAGAAAAACCGGCTTCACACAAGTGTGACATTGCAAATGGCACAAGAACACGGAGAGCTTTACAGCCTACAAGTGGCACTCAGATCAAGCCTTAACCCAATGAAATAAGTAAATTAAGGTTGTATAAACTTTTCAAAGTGAGGTCAGAAGGAAGATCGATAAATTGTTCAGTTTCTAGAGATGTAAACCCCTGCTAGGCATTTGCATTATCAACAAAAGGATTTGTTATCCAATTGTGCTTCTCCATGTCTTCAGAAAAATATTTCTCAAAATGCGAGATCAGAGCATCCAAATGCGAACTCATCACAGTCTTCATATCACACTCATTGGTATTCTGCAGGGAGAGATTGCCAGATTGCGAGTTTAGATAGGATTTTAAAAGAGGAAAGTTATGACATTGCTCGTTATTTATCAGCAGATCAGTTTGTCACAACTGTAGTTTTCTTTTAAAGGTTGTAATTTTGTCATAGAGTTGCAGAAAGTGAGTTTCTTTTTCTTGGAGAGAGATGTTTAATTGATTTAATTTTAAAAAAATATTGCAGAGATACGCCAACTGAGTCAAGAAAACTTAATCCTCAAAGTAGTAGCAAGTGCATAGTTTTCTTCTTTTAAAAATATAGAGATTTTGTTTCCAATTCGTACACACGCAGAAGAACTTTTCCTTTGGAAAGCCACCTTGCATTAAAATAAAACAATAAATTGTTAAACTTCTCTGCTCCTAATTCATCGCAAAGACTTTGGAAAGGACTTTGGAAAAGTGTCCTTGCTTTAATGAAATTCACAGTTTTGACAACAGCTTCAAGCACTCCATTAAGGTCACCACTGAACTGTTGCAAAGCCAGCGCCTCACGTTATATTAGGCAGTGGGTCCATTTTGCGTTAACGGCAACGCCCTGGACTAACCTTCGCAGCCCGCCAAAACGACCAAACATAACTTGGGCACCATCAGTGCAAAAACCAACACAATCTTTCCACTCGAGATTATTTTCCTGAAAAAAAAATGTTTAGTATTTCAAACAATTCATGCGCACTCAATTTGTTAAAATGGGTTTACAAAAGAGCAAATCTTCAACGATATTGTCGTCGTTATCGATAAAGCGTACGTAGCAAATCAAATAAGCATCTTTATTACTGGTACTGATTGTTTCCTCATCTAACTGTAAGCTGAACTCTTTTCCACGTATTTTCGCTACGAGCTGATCATTAATATCATCCAAAATTTTATCGATCCTCCTACTAATGGTATTGTTTGATAGCGGAAGAGCTTTCAGTTTTTAAGCAGCTGATTCTCCAATCATTGTCGAAACTAAGTCAAGAGCAGCTGGAAGCACAAGTTCTTCCGCAATGGTATGCAGTTTTTTACATTTCGCGATTCTGTACGCAATTTAAAAGACGCAAGCTGTGCTTTGGGTGGTGTCTGCAAAATTTTGAAAATACGACCCACTGCTTATTCATTTCTGATAACTTCCGAGCAAAAAATTTGCGTGGTTTTCTAGATAAATTGTTGTAAGTAACAATTAACAACTAACAAGCGGTTCCACACAGCTGCTGCTTACCACACACAGTAAAATTGTAAAAAGCTGCTCACAACTTTCACATTGTAATTTTTGTGAGGAAAGCAGTAAATGCAACAACTTTTACATGTTTTCACGGCGCCCAGTTTGGTAACCGCTGGCTTAGCTTGTTTACAAAATATTAATTTTTAAATTTTTGAATTTTAATCTTTTTAGCTTTTTACTTAAATGTTTACTTGAAAATGCTTAACTTGTTTTTAAAATTAAATTTTAATTTTAATTTTATCTTTAAGTCTAATTTATTTAATAATTATTTTTGGCTCTTAATTAATTAGTTTTATGTTTTATCATCAAAATTATATGTTTTTCGTCTGTGTTTAGAATCACCTGATGAGCCAATAAGGCGAAACAGACTGTTGAGTTTTTAATGGAATTCTCTATGTGGCTTTTATGATTTAACTTAATTAAATGCTCTGAGTTTTTATTGAGCTTTTTACTGACTTGCGACTTTTACTATATATATATTGTCCCACTAAACATATATATATATATATATTATATGTATAGATAATTAACTTATAGACCACAAAATTTTCTAATTTAACATTAATTTTATTTGCCCCAACAGACTGTTTCGCCTGCCTGGGCTCGTCAGGGGGCGGTTAAAAATCTGAAAAACAAAATAAATAAATAAAAATACAGTTTAAACGAAGCGCTTGAATTCCGGCGAAAAAGCGTAAAACAACAACAAGAAAAAAACAAGAGAAAAACTACCGTTGTAATGTTAATCGATAAATGAATTTTATTGCCAAAGAAAAAGTGTTTTTTACGTAGCTTGCTCTATTGTTTAAAAATAATGGGTAAATATAAAAGTTTGCATTAAAAATGCGTTAAAATTAGCTTAAATAGTCTGCACATTGAAAATACGATAAAAAGATGCTAAAGAAATGCGTTTAAAAATGACAATTATTAGGGTACGGATTAAAAATTAAAACACTAAATTTTTTTTACAGGGTATAATTTAAGAATATTTTTAGTTCGATAAGTATGTAGTGTAGAGATGGGTCGATTTATTTGCTGATCAAATAAGTGGATAAAGGTGCGATGTAAAAATAAGGTAAACCGAGTTTGTAAATATATTTATTAACTGCCAGCGTAATTAAAACTTCGTAATTTAAATTTACTTTGATGTCGACATTTTGAGACCAACTCCAAGCGTTTATTCAGTAATTTATTTGGGTCGGCCTGGAATATTTGTAATTTTTCTGATAAGCATAAGTTGCATGTTTTTGAACCACATTGGTATGGAGTTGCGTGTTGTACGATTTTCCATCTCATTTCTGGCGAAAGTCCTGATTGTTAAAGAAATTAAATTAAAGAAAAATTACAAATATTCCAGGCTGACCCAAATAAATTACTGATTGTTAAAGAAATTAAATTAAAGAAAAATTACAAATATTCCAGGCCGACCCAAATAAATTACTGAATAAACGCTTGGAGTTGGTCTCAAAATGTCGACATCAAAGTAAATTTAAATTACGAAGTTTTAATTACGCTGGCAGTTAATAAATATATTTACAAACTCGGTTTACCTTATTTTTACATCGCACCTTTATCCACTTACTTGATCAGCAAATAAATCGACCCATCTCTACATTACATACTTATCGAACTAAAAATATTCTTAAATTATACCCTGTAAAAAAAATTTAGTGTTTTAATTTTTAATCCGTACCCTAATAATTGTCATTTTTAAACGCATTTCTTTAGCATCTTTTTATCGTATTTTCAATGTGCAGACTATTTAAGCTAATTTTAACGCATTTTTAATGCAAACTTTTATATTTACCCATTATTTTTAAACAATAGAGCAAGCTACGTAAAAAACACTTTTTCTTTGGCAATAAAATTCATTTATCGATTAACATTACAACGGTAGTTTTTCTCTTGTTTTTTTCTTGTTGTTGTTTTACGCTTTTTCGCCGGAATTCAAGCGCTTCGTTTAAACTGTATTTTTATTTATTTATTTTGTTTTTCAGATTTTTAACCGCCCCCTGACGAGCCCAGGCAGGCGAAACAGTCTGTTGGGGCAAATAAAATTAATGTTAAATTAGAAAATTTTGTGGTCAATAAGTTAATTATCTAACCGCTCTGACTCGACGTCATTGAGCGCTTTCCTGATGAGCACCGACCAAAAAATTTTGAAAAATTTCTATATATATGTGTATATATATGTATAATAGTAAAAGTGGCAAGACTGTCAGTAAAGAGCTCAATGAAAGCTCAGAACATTAAATTAAGTTAAATTACAGAAGTCACGTAAAAATTTTTTTATTAAAACCTCAACAGCCTGTCTAGCCTGTTGAGACAAAGGCGAAAAGGCGGAACAGACTGTTGAGGTTTCAATAAAAAAATTTTTACGTGGCTTCTGTAATTTAACTTAATATATATGTATATATATAGTGGGACCAATTGCTGCTATCGATTTGCTGCCGACAGTTAGCCACCGCACCAATTTGGGTTAGGGTTACAACTATAGTGTAACATGTACCTTAGTTGCTCGTGGACAAACGTGGGAAGGTCATGCTTCTTGCTTAAAAAAGACCCAGCTAGTTGGTAGCTTGGAAGTACCAACTTCTTTGTATCAGTGCAGTGGGTCTCCTGTAGAAGGATGACGAGTGCCTCAGACTGCAAACCAAGGCAATAAAGAACGCTCATCTTGCTTGCAGTGAGGCCTTCAATGTTCAGCTGAAGAATGATGGGTCTTCGGAGTTTGTTGGTAATGTGCCCTGAAAAGAGCAGTTTTTTTCAGGCAGTGCCCCGTCCTGAAAAGGACGTTTGCCGATTAGCAGACCTTTGCTGAACATCAGAATAGGTGTATATTTTTTCGTTAGGCAGGTTTGGTTTCGGTTTGTCATGTTTGAGAGCAATAACAGACGTACTCACAGCCCAGGTTATGAGAAAGCACCTACCATCTTGCCATAAGTCACTATGATCAATGTTAAAGCCTATCAAAATTACATCGCAAAGTGATTTTCAATTCATATCTTTTAAACTGCTTATGACCAAATTCGGTATCATATACACTAGAATTTACCTAATTTGTCATCTCAAGGGATTACAAAAAGTGGCAATTGAGGCAAAGTGTCAAATTATGAAATCAGGTTAACGCTCTATCAAAGCAGCTTATATACTTTATCATAGTTACTCGTATACATAGTGCTTTAATTTGCAATGAAATACGAGTTTATGACGTTATGATTCAATACAACAATACACACATAACCCAAACCAAGCAACACCAGCACACAAGCAATATTTCACGAAGTTGGTAAAAGTACGTAAAATTTGGTACAATAATTCACAGAAATTTTATTAGCAATATGACATCTTCGACTCCTAATTTTTTATGTAACTTTGCTAGTGGCAATAATTTTCTGGTGGGCAACATTTTCATTATCAGGCCCTGATTGTTAATAAAACATAAAAGAACCATTTTAATTGATGGGATTAATCTGCTTCTTCCCAACCACACCCGGGCCGAAGGTTTCCTATCTCTAATTTAAACACAAAAGAAAATTTTTGATTTTTTTTAATGAGTTAAACGTCCCAGCAAAAATTTGAGTCAGTGAATTTTCAAACGTTTGCAAAGCTTAATTAAAAAAAAAATTTTTTTTGATATAAATTTTTAGATATTGTCATTTTGTGGCCCACCTAGCATCATTTTACGAAACACGACTGCGCCGTAGTATAACAGTTACGGAGAACTGGCTTACAACATGAAACTTGACAAACAGAAAATATTTTGATATAAATCTTGTTTCAAAATTAATTCCTTAGTGCCGGTATAGATCATCAAATGTTGGTTAAAAATTTGAAAACAAATACAAAAAAGCTTTGTTTATTTAAACAAATCGATTACATGTCAGTGCAAAAACGTAAAACAACAACAAAAATGCGGCTGTAATGTTAAATGATTAAGTAAATTTTATTTTAAAATTTATATGTTCTTCTGGTAAAATCAGAGGAAAGTAAAACTTCAGCAAATATAAAAGGCGTAATATTTATTAAAGAAGAACTCAACGACGTTTCATCCGTTACATCGGGCGGAATTCATCAGGTAAAAGCAAGAACACAACGCGCACCGTATTTAAAAACCAAGAAGTTAAAAACACAAACCAACAAACAAAAGGTGAGAGCGAAGATACATAACAATTCAATAATTACTTAGTGCAAAAGAAACAAATTTAACTGGTTAAAAACCCACATCAGTTGAGATTTTTTATATTGCTGTATATTTTTGGAAAAACATTACGATCTTTATCATTTATTGAATTTTTTGTATTATTAATATAAAACGATTCTAAAAATTTTCTTTTATCATAGTCAATGTTATAATCCAATATTTCAAATTTACCAAAATCAATCCTATGTTCACAATTAAAACAATGCTTAACCAATGCAGTTTTTTTATTCAAATCGTCTTCTTTTAATTTAGCCAAATTAATCGGTTTCAAATCACGTTTATGTTCCGATAAGCGAGTATTAAAACATCTGCCCGTTTCACCAACATATACAGTACATTTGAACAATCTTTGCACGGAATTTTATAAATTGCACCACGCTTATATATATCATCCACAGAGTCTTTTATTTTTGGTAAAATATTTCCAATTATTTTATAAGGGTAAGTATACACATTAATATTAAATTTTCTCAAAATTATAGCCATTTCATCACTTAAACCTTTAATATATGGTAAACCGACATAGTTGGATATTTTTTCACTCATGCAAACAATTTTATTAACTTTTTTATGTTTAATTTCTTTTTTCATTTTATTCAATAACCAATCTGGATAATCATTATCACGTAAAGCATTACAAACAAATTTAACTTCATTGATTTTATCTCGATAATTTGTAATTAATTTAGAATTAGCGCGAAACAATAATGTTTTAACCAAACCAACTTTCTGAGAAAAACTATGACATGAATTAAAATTTAAGTATCTGGTTTTATGTGTAGGTTTTCTATAGGCATATGAATTTTATAATAAGTAATATCCCTGGTAACAGTGTTTATATTAAGTAAATTTTATTGCCCAGATCAAGTTTTTATGCACAGTTTGCAATATTGCTTGAAAATAATGGATAAATTAAGTAGAATGCTTTGTAAAAGCGTGTTAGAGTTTTTAATTTAAATAGACTGTACTTAAAACCATGTTAAAAAAATGTGTTAAATGTGTAAAAAAATCATTTGTTTTATTGATCTGAAAATATGGCAAAATGGGGTAAACAAACTAAAATCGTTATTTCAAACATTTAAAAAAACGTAAAAATTGAATTACTTGCATAAAGATAAAGAAAAGATTCTTATTAATTGAGTATAAAAGTATAAACTTGTCAATGGAAGATGGAATTATTATGAATAATATCATATACTGACAATATACACGGTGTTTTAAAAAGAATATGCCAAAATCATTACTTAGTCAAAAACGACAAACAATAGAACTTTAGCTGGGACACATGACTTGTATATATCTTCAAGTTTTATTTTATGTTTTACAAGTGCTCAATGTTGCCACCAACGGCAGGACAGACGATATTAAACCGATATGAAAATTCATCCCAGATGCAATTCAGCATGTCGTGGTCCACCGTGTTGATTGCAGCTGTTATTCAATCTTTTACGTCATCGATATTTGCTGGAAGTAGTGGAGTATAAACTTTGTCTTTATCATCTCCCACAAGAAAAAGTCACACACAATGAGGCCCGAGGATCTGGCAGGCTAAGTGCAGAGAGCAAGGTCTTTAGCACCTTTTTTACCAGTTCATCATTGGGGCACGTTTTCATTCAAATAAGCTCGAACCACGAAATGCCAATGAGGTGGTGCTCCATCTTGTTGAAAATGAAGTCATTTTTATCTGCTTGCAATAAAGTAAGTAACCAGTTTTAGAGCATTTCCAGGTAGCTTTGTATTGCAACGGTGTTTCCTTCAAAAAAAAAGAACCATAGACTTTGTCCTGAGACACAGCACAGAAGACGTTTACTTAGGGAAATCTCTTTGATGCTCAACTGTTTCAAATTATTAATATTATTCTTGAAAATACTATTAATTTACTTTTACAATATTGTTTTTCTACCTTCCCCAGACATCTGAAATTCAAGGTTTGTTTCACATCGGATGTTTCTTTTGTCAAAAAACAACAATTGCTTATAATTACACTCTATCAATTGTTCGTTGCTCTGACCGGACGATCATGCTATGACGACAACCAAGACCATTGCATTTACCCCATCAGGACACTCCAGCAACCTACATTCATAAAAATTTCAACCTCTGACCTAGTCCTGACCGATATCCTTGCACAGCGAGAATGCTGTCATTATTCAAAGATCGAGATCATGTTTAAGAATTTTGTTTTTCACAAAATTGCAGTATCGCTCGTAGTCTACTGATATAAAATGCAATAATTTCTATTAGAAACCCCTTTAAAATTCTGGTGTTGCAATTATTCAGGGCAGGTGTGACAATAAGCAGGGAATATCTTACACAGGAGTTTCTCAAACTTTTTGTTTTTCGGTACGGTTTATAGGTTAGCATGTACCCCCAAACTTTTGTCACATTTTTAGCGATACGATTAACTTTCTCTGATCCATAACTTACTTTTAATAGCTGAGCAACCCGTTGCAATCCTTCAAAAAATCTTTAAAATTGATAGTTTATAGTGATTAGGATCGTTATCTTCAAGCTTTATTGTAGCAGTTTAAATTTAGGAGTTTGACCATTAACTTGATTCTACGTATTTACATTTACTTTTTTATTTAAATAGAAAGAAAATCAAAGCAGCTACAATATTACGGACAATTAATTTTTAATAAATAAAACAGAAGCTTAAAGTTATCTAACTGATGTTTTTGGGAGACTAACTTTATATATTGCGTCTGCGACAAAGACATATCGTTGTATGAAAGTGGGCGTAATATCACGTGATTATGCGATATAGAATGACTAAAGCAGTAATTTTCCACTTTTCATTCTGAAAAATCAAAAAACTTTTGGATAACTTTTAACTTTAAACAAAACCTCTGAAAGTATCAAAATCTGTTGTGCTAAAGTAAATCTGTGCTCAAGTGAATGTCAGTTTTGAAGCTTTTACAATAATAAATCAATCGTTTCCATAACCTACATTGGTAAATTATTTTTTATCAAAGGTCGCGAAAACGATGTATTCAAAAGCTTACAACGGCGTTCCGCAAAACCTGTTTTCAGTTACAGCACACTTATAACTTTCAAATTTTTGCGGCGCACCTCAATCAAAAGTCCAAAAAAAATCTAATCAATTCGAGGAACCTGATTGAACTAATGAGCCGCATCCCTGAATTAAAAAATTCTATTCAGGCCAAAATAAACTTTTTGTTGAATTAAGAAAAAATGTAGTGACTCGATAAAACACGCTTCTTTATATGGTTTGTTGTGTAAAGACTTTTTTTTCTGTTGCATTAATTCTCTTGTAACTATTAATAGTTTAAAAGGTCCAAAAATTATTTCCTGTGGCAGTTTTTGTTCTTATAGTAGATGAGAAAAACATTTTCTTGGTCATTTTAATTTTGAACTTCCCAACCTATTTTTTTGGAAATGTAGCATTGGTGCTACAATGGTTGTCAGAGATTTGAAAAAATAAAAAAATAAAAAAATTTTTTTATTAGAATAGAGTTGATTTATTTTAATACATTGTTGCTCTTTATTGTCAGTAAGCTGTTTCATTTCAGTACATTTATTACGCAAACTCTTACCTTTTCCATTGATATTTTGTTTGAAAAAAATTGTCCAAAACGCTGTCAGACAGGGATCAACCGACTTTGTTTAACCACATGCAGCATGTTGGTGGACTGTGTTGTCATGTATCTTTTTGTTTGGGTACTAGACATGTAGCTGAGAACTACAATGGTTAATACAAGTCAAATTGTGACAGGGCTGTGAAAGGAGTCTTAACTTGGCATAGCACCAGTGTTACGCTAGTTAATAGAGGGTTAACAAAGTATTTTTTCTTCAAAGTCGAGTGTAGATCAGAAAAAGTTCTTCACGCGAAAAACTAGATAAAGAAGCGTGGTTTGTCCATTTACTAGTTTAAGAGGAAATTCCTTGTTAGGTCACATGAAGCACTATCGCCTGGTTAATGGTCGGTCGTTTTTTAGCACCCTTCTGCACAAAGCAAATACCTTAGCCTCTCGTCTAAATGCCATCTTCACATCAACTAACGCTTGTGCTCAACTTCTTGATGAATTTTTCTACATTTCTATTTCGCAATTTTTTTCAAAATTTAACCCAAACATAATGTCCAAACATCTTATTGTGACCCATTCACCTCCATTCCGTTTTCGCGACCGACGCTTTTGCCTGAAAAGCTCGCACTCGCTAATGTGTGCGCTTCCTAAGTATGATTTTTAAACCAGTGATTTTATAAAATTTAATTGCTGTAAGGTTGCATGGTCGAATGGTTAGAGCGCCGGGATTGTGATCGACATGGTTACGATTCAGAACCTACTTGCGCCATTTTGTTGTGTCCTTGAGAAATACACTTTACGGCACTTTCCCGTGCTTGGTAATCTTGGCATGCAGTTTTAAATTAAAGTCATATCTCTATTAAATAACAAGCGGAGAGAAATATATTGGCATTTTCAGAAGCAGGTCGGGGTAATTGTTTACCATATGTATTAGCGCCTCCGTTGCTTTTCTTCGAGTGAGGAGGATAAATATAGATATGTAAAAAAAAGGTCCGAAATAATCTGTAGTTTATTAATAAATATTAATGTAAACCAAGGGTGGGCAAACTTTTTAGCCGAGGGCCATATTCAAAAGATGAATTTGTTTACAGGCCGCAGTACAGTGATTTCTAAAAAAAAATAGGAATCACTTACAATCAATGTCCGCAATCTACATTTTCGTCGCAAAAACAAAGTAATCCTAAGTTTTGGACATTGATTGAAAGTGATGACTTTTTTACAGATAACCACGATTGAAAGCGAAGAGAGTAAAGTTATTTACTTGAAGCTTTCCAAAGGTGTACAGAAGATCGTAGCAGGCCGTAGTTTTTCCACTCTTGATCTATGTTTCCGCAATGGATGATGGTTTTGGATTTATTCGATGTTCCTGGCTCGTCATCTGATTGTAACGAAGAATCAGATATTATTATTAACAAAGTTTTGTTGAAAAGCTTTAAAAATCTATAGCAAAAGTAGTACTTGTTTGTACTCTTGAAGACTTGTTATTGCATAGTTCAAGACAAAATATTTTAAGATTTAGTATTCAATCCTTAGTTTTTGAGATAATTCATAAATGTCTTTTATTTTACATATACAATGGCATTCGCTCTCTCCCTCTTTCTGCTTACATTCACAGATAAAAAGTTGATCTATAATTTTATCAAAAGCAAGACTACACGTGAAATTTAAATATTCTTAAAAACCATGAGTCTAAACTAACTGTTTTGCCAGAAACGGCACACCAAGCCGTTTATAGTCTTTATACAAATAGATTCTATTTACTGTATACAAGAAAAATAATTAATTATTTGAATAAGATTACATTTATTTTGTTTATATCAGGCGCCGGAAGCGGAGAGGCAGGGGCAATTGCCCCTGCCATTTTGACCCCTTCAAATTGCCCACTGTTTTTTTAAAGAAGAGGGTACAGATACTCAACCAAAATATTAGATAGATTGAAAATGAAAACTTTTCTTTTGGTTTTTTAATGCAACTTAAATTTAGGACACAAAAATGGGGTTAATTGACTTGAATAAAAGTGATAACCTGCTTTTTTAAAAATTACTATGTTTTTGGAACAAAAATAAAGGTTTTGGACACTGATTGAATGTGATCACAGTTGTTTTTTGTCCTAGTAATTAATTAGTCAACCGTTAACTTTGCGATCGTTAAAAAAATTCGGGTACTGGTTAAACAACCAGTCTACCTGGCGTATGCGGTCTACCATCTGGTTAAGTATGTAGTCTACAATAGGGTTGCCATACCGTCGGAAAATTGCGGAACAGTTCAGGATTTTCCGGACTTAATTTTTTTGTGTCCGGAAGGAATTTTAAAAAAAGCCCAAATGTATGGAATTTTAGCATCAACTAAAAACAACCTGCAAGTTTTTAAGAAAACACGTTGATTATGGGATGAAAATAGCGAATTCCTAGATCGATTGAAAGTGAAAATTTTTTTTTTTTTTTGGTCTTCGTCCTAGATTCGAAATAAATTTATTTAGTCCTCCTTCAAAAATTTTCTTCGTTGGTGCGCCTATGATTGTCCGGATTTCCGCTTATTCAGATATGGCAACCCTAGTCTACAATAAGGTGATGTCTATAGTACGAACATCTTATACGAAATTTAAAAGAACATTTATTTTGTATAATTAAAAATCTAAAAATAAAAAAAGAACAAAATTGACAAATTTTTGATCGATGGTAGACCACATATTTAACAAGAAGTTTGTTAGTAGACTTCATGCTTAACTTAATTAGTACCAAAAGTCGTAAATGCAAAGCAACTAATTCAAAAGACAGAAGTCTTGCCAGCAAAGCAAAGTTTCGATGCTACAAATATTACAGGCAACTTTTGAATGAACAATTTCTTGGCGTATGTTATATTGTTGTACACAATAAACTTCGGTTATTGCTTGATTGGTTAATAGCTTACTTAACATTTCATAAAATAGGCTACCAGTATTTTAAAAACATAACTATAATCTACTCATATTTATCTTTGTAAGAATAATAATAATGCATTTGTTTTCCTCTTTAAGATGTAACAAGTATGCCATAACTGATCATTACTTTTAAACTGAATAAAAAACGCTAAAATATTATTATTATTAAATAGCAATAAATTAAGTGCTGCTAAAACAAATGATTATCTGTTTCATGTTAATTGTTTGATACTTGTATGTAATTATGATAATTTTATTTAAAAGCTGAACTTAATTAAGGCTGAAGTAATAGCGTTCTCCTTAGTTTACAGAATAAAGTGTTTACTTTGAATAACCTTCTCATTAGCTCTTTTTGATCTAACTAAAACAAAAGCTATATTTTTGAAATATTTACAAATGTGCTGCAACAAAGTGCATTTCTGACTACTTTAGATGAAAAAAGATTTAAATAGTACATTTCATTCATTTTTTTAAAAAAATAAACAAGTATCCAGTAATCAAGATCAAAAGCCAAAAAAAATTTCAACACCGTCCAAACACTACTCACTTGATTTTAAATCAGACAGTTTTGTTGATACTTTACCAGACTGATTCTATTTGAATAAGATTTAACTGAAGCTGACTTGTACATAGTCAAAATTGATTTTAAATTAATTAATAGAAAAAAATTATAACAGGTTATAGACTGATTATTGTGTGCTGAAATAAAAAAAATTGAATTGAGATACGTATCACAAGCAATCGTCGTAAAATCGTCGTTCAAAAGGGTTAACTGATCCACTGAATTTTTTAACAAAATAAGCCTGACTCAAAAGATAGTAGCAAATGAAAAAGAGAAACTGAGCATTTTCCTTATAGATGATTAAAACCTGGTGTTGTTTCTTTCATTTTTTAAAATCATTTATGATATTATGTCAACAAATATGTACCTTCAAGAAGCCTTTCAAAAATGAGGTTTGATGATAAATCAGCAATGCTGCATAATGTGAAAAGTTTTTAAAGTTGGACAATTTAAGATATTTTGATGGTAATAGAAAAACTTTTACAGTACAGTTTTGTCTCCACGATATTTTGTATAAAAGATCTGGGTAATTGCTTGTCCTATGTATAACTCCTTCGACGCTTTTCTGCCAATCAGAATAATAGATAAACAGAAATGAAAAAAAGATGCTTTCAAACTTCTTTGCAATAAACAAAAGATTTTTTCTACTCTGCATTAAACTTACTTAGCTACAAGTTGCGTTTTTTTGGTAAAGACTCCAAATGTGATTTTTAGATGCAAATTCACCAGTTTGACTAAATATAATTTTGATTATGTAAATTTTATATTTTGGCATTTAAATTTGGTTCTTCCACCGTTAATATGATATATTATACTGGTGTTAACCTTTTAACTATTTTTTATTTACTATTTTTGTTATGTGACAGCCGTGACGTTAATATTGATTTTTATTTATGAAAAGATTAGTTTAAGCAAAAATCTAATCATCTTCTTGCTAAGTTAGTGTTTTCTGACCTTTCATAACAGTTGTTAGACCTCGGAGTGTACGTAAAACCTGTTTAGTTTACTGTATTCTTAATTTTTCAAATCTGTATGTGGTTTGATGCTTTGTAACAATTCACACACAAAAACCATATAATTGATAGTTTATTAACACTCAACAAAAAATAATGTTATTTTGATATCATCAATTTGATTTTGCATAAATAATCACTTAGAGTCAGAGGAATTAATGGTGTTTTAATTTTGCTCTTGAATTTTTATTTGTGTTTTTTTTGCAGGTGCAGTGACCATGTACACGATAACCACAGTTGCATTTATTATTTGGATACTTGAACCCAGTGGCGGCTTGTCCATAGGAGCTGCAGAGGTGAAGCACTCCCAAATATCTTTGTAACAATTTTAAATGTTATCAGCAACGCTTAAAAGATTAATAATTTTTATAATTTTTAATTTTTCTTCATTTTCTTATATTAAATTGAAGTTTTGTTAAATTTTTAAAAAAAATTTTTTTAAATTTTGAATTGGCAAGTTCTTGATCGGTTTTAAATTTAGCTTAAAAAGGTTTACAAAAAGTGACCCAAAATGACACATAACATTGACGATTTATATCAGAGGTGACAAACATGTGACCCGCGAGAGAGTTTTGTGCGGCCATGAATTAGTTTTTCTTACATTTTCGGTAAAATAACTTTTGCTGCAAAATAACCGGAGGACCAATTGATCAGGGATTTGTTTGGCTAGCTCGTCTTCTCTGATCTTTTGCTCTTGGCGGCCCTGGCTATCACGCCTTGCTATACCGCCTCACTGAAGGCCGCTCTTCTCCTTATCTCTCTTTGGTTCCTGCCCTCATGCCTCCAGGTGTACATGGCGGACCTTTCCGGACCTCGGCTCTGATCATCTTCCTATCTCTGTTGCTGTTTCTGCTTCTCCTTTATCTGGTTCGATCTTCGCTCTCCTTCATTTAGTTGTAGCAAAGCCCGCTGGGACGAACGCCTTTCTTATGTCGACGCCCGCTGCCCACTTCCCTCTAGCTTTACGGCACTTTCTCTTTCGGGGGCCACCTTTGCCTTCACCAAAGTCCTCAATAATCCCGCTTATGTTATTTCCTTCGGCAGCATCAATCGCCCTGCTAAAGCCTGGTGGTCTCCTGAAATTGCAGACGCCGTTGCGAAATGCCGAAAGGCATTCGCAATGGCACACTGTTCTGAAGAAGACTGCCAGAACTATGTTACTTGTCGGGGTGCACCTCAAGTGTGATTTCTAGGGCTGGGGCTGAGCCATGGCAGAGGGCTTGTTCTGACCTGAGGCCTGTCCCAGTGGAGTTTTTCTTTGCTCCTCTCCGTCTCCGGCTCCACTTCTTTATCTTCGTCCGATCTCCCCAGCTTCCCGGGCTCTCCTGCCCCTGTGGACTGTGCGGGTCGGCTGTCCGCACATTTGCAGTCCCACTTTTCTGCTTATGCCCCAAAGCTCTTTTGAGGTGCTGAGGAAACACAAATGAAAGAAATGGGATCTGCCCATTATGGTGCCCTGCTCTCCATTTTCTGCTTATCTTTTTCTTCTCTATGACTTTCCTCAACTTTCAAACTCGGCCTCGTCAAGCCCTGGTCGAGTCGTCTGCCCGCTTCTAAACCGTCTTCCTCAGTCCGCGCTGCAGTTCCTTCTGCATATTTTTGACCTGTCTTGGCCAACTCATGCCTTCCCATCGGCCTGGTGGCGGTCGATTGTCATCTCCATTCTTGAATCCGGCCGGCCCTCTGACTCACCCTCTTTCTGTCGCTGCATATCTCTCACTTCTTGCCTCCAGGCTCTTCAAAGGAATGGTTTTTGGACAACTCACCTATTTTCTGAAATACCACGGCATCCTTTTACTCGTGCAAGCTGGTTTTCAACCTGGTGGATTGACTGTAGATCAGGTTCTCCTCCTCTCACAGTCAATCGCAGATTTTTTTCAACAATTTGAACCAGGTTCACGTACTGTTCTCGCCACTGTGGATTTTGCGAAAGCTTTTAATTCGGTCTGGGATTCTGCTTTCTTCTTTAAATTCCTCTCTTTTTGTCTTCTGCTCTGCTTTGTCGAGTGGATGCAATCTTGCCTCTCGGATCGCGGTTTGAAAGTTTGTGTCTGTAATTCCTATGGTCGTTCTTTCCGTCTTCGAAGAGTTGTTCCCCAAGTTTCGGTTCTCAGACCGGTCCTTCTCTCTCTCTCTTTATTGATGATTTTCTTATCTTTCTTCTTTCATCTGTTGAGGTTTCTCTGCGCAGACCACCTAACCATTTGGGACCCTTCCCAAGTGTTAAATGGGCAGCTTCCACTGTCCAGGCTTCTTTCGGCAGACTGGTGGAATGGTCCTCCAGATGGTGTCTGCCTCTCGGTCCTCTTAGATGAGAGTCATCCTTTTTCAGCCTAGACCCGTACTAATCTCTTCTTAAACCCTCTCTCTTTATTCTTAACACCCCACTTAATTTCAACACAGGCCCGGCCTTTCTTATGCGTGTGGCCTTGGACCACGCCTTTTCTTTTGCACATCATGTCTTATCCTTGCGGAAAAAGTTTCATAGCCAATTCTGTGCCTTCCGATCTGTCGCCTCTGCCTCCTGGGGCCACTCAGCGGAACCTTTATATCGAGTTTTGGGACAGGTGACACTATAGAGTACCATCTGTGGCATTGTGCATCGCACACGCCGAACCCGAGCTCACTGCCCGACCATGGTTTCAAGTTTTAAACTCTCATCAGGGACAGTCGGCCTACTCAGCTTACGCAGATGATATTCCCGCTCACATAACCTTGCACCTCTCCGTGAGATATTAGATGACTTTTCAAACTTTTTTGGTCTCAAAATTAATCACTCTAAAAAAACTATCATCTCAAATTCCCCTACTATCCTGTCCTCATTTTACTCTATATTTCCCCAAGGTAAAACTCTAACATCCGTTGAAAAATGTAAATGTAAATGTACCCTTTGAAAAATGTAAATAAACGCGCTTTGTTGTTCTATATTATTACTTAATGAATTTTTTTAATAATTAAAAACAAATTAAATTTGTGCTCTCCTTTTTTATTGCTTTTTAAACTTTTCTCTCTTTTTCGCTAACGCGAGTAACATTCAGTCAGCCTTCAGCTAGAGCTCCGATTCTTAAACTGGGGGACGTGAAAGGTTTAGTAAAAGGACGCAAGCTTGTGATGCAAACTAAATTGATACCTGTAATGGCAACTTTTTTTGCTTTCATTTTGAATTTCAGAGGAATTACACGTTTTAGACGCTGATGCTAAGTGAAGATCTCATTATTTTTAATTTCTTTTAGTGTTCGCTTTGATTTTGGGAGAAAAATGGAGGGTTTTGGCACCGATGTAAAGTGAAGACATTTTTTAAAATCTTCACATTGATTTTGGGAAGAAAAGGGAGAGTTTTGACGCCGACGAAAAATGAAGACTTTTTTATTCTTTAACTTGATTTTGGGGAGATTATGGTGATAATTTTGTTTTTTCTTTCTGCCGTCAAGGGGAGCGCAAGTTTTGCTTGCATGTAAAACATGAAGATTTTGCTTGCATGAAGAAGAGAAGCGCGAGTTTTATTTGCGTGAAAAAGGAGGCGCGTCTCATAACGTCTAAGAATCCCTGAGCTAGAGAAAAACGCTTGCCGTTGTCATGGCTTTTTTTTACAGACGCCATGAAGTGAACATAATTAATAATTATTTTATAAGGTCATAAAAATGTTTATTGTTGTTAGATTATTAAATTAAAGCAATAACGGGCTTGAGTTATAAGTTTGCTTTGTATGGTATTTGCTTTATCAGAATGAATTCGATCGGCAATTTTTAGCAACATTATTATTCTTTAACCTAAGAAAAATTACAAAAGATTTAAACAAATTGTTGGAATACATAAAGTGTTTACTTGACAAAAGCATAGAGAACTTGCATTAAAAATATAATATTTTCTGTTGCATTTTGTATACTAGCAGAAACGATTCTTTATTTTTATTTGTTTTCTAACAATATTCAATGTTATTGTAAAAATAATCTTATTCTAAACTTGAAGATAATATTATCACTTTTATATAAACTATGATTTTTTTAATTTAGTAGAGCCAGTGCTGCTAAGTTGGAATTTGGGGTATTTTAGTGAGTTGCATTTAAGATCCGGAAGTTAGTGACTCAAAAGATTTGTCTCAGATGTCGACGGATCGCGATATTTTTAGTAAGGCAGAGTCGATATTTATAATCACAAATAATTAGTATTTCAATTAATTACTTTTCAGTTTATTGTAAATTAAAATTTAAGTTTCAAAGAAAATTTTTTGTATCAAAAATAGATTTTAGGTTATGACTAAAGTGTGTGAGCAGATAAGCAGGAATGTAAACATTTTAGCCTTTGAAAATATGATTAAACGGTACAACTTTTTTAAAGCCGAGATCCACATGACTGTTTTTCGGAGTCATGGTCAGATAGTAAGAGTCGGGAATCAGTGTGGGACAAATATTTTTTCTGAGTCCGAGCCAAGAGTCGAAAAAATAGTTTTTCTGCGTTGGTGTCGGCTTCGGCAGTCAAATGTTTCAGAAGGACTCGACCGTTTTAATAATTTTATATCGCAAAATCTTATTTTATTGTGATCATTTCATTTTATGTTTGGCTTATTTTGTGTGTTGTGGTTTTCTTTTTTATCGAAAAAAAATGAGAATCTGTTAGGAAAAAAATAGACTTCAGGAGTACTCTTGCCCAGAAAATATTTTTGCTCATTAAAGTCACATAATTAGTCTTGTATAAGATAAAACTTTTTTTTTCATCGAGAGAAGGTGCTTAAGAAATGCTGATTTTCACTTACGGGAGTTACTTTGTGCATACATATTATAAATACAGTTGGTGGAAAAGTTAAAAGCTGCTTTATGTGTGCACTTCCTAAGTATGATTTTTAAACCAGTGATTTTATAAAATTTAATTGCTGTAAGGTAGCATAGACGAATGGTTAGAGCGCCGGGATTGTGATAGACATGGTTACGATTCAGAACCTACTCGCACCATTCTGTTGTGTCCTTGGGAAATACACTTTACAGCACTTTCCCCTGCTTGGTGGTCTTGGCAAGCAGTTTTAAATTAAAGTCATATCTCTATTTAATTACAAGCGGACAGAGATATCTTGGCATCTGCAGAAGTAGGTCGGGGTAATTGTTTACGCTATTTAGCTATGTATTATATTAGCGCTATGTATTAGCATAATTACCAATACAAGATTAAAATAAGTGGATCTTTTGTAAAAAGCTTCGCCAAAAAAGCGCTCCCGCCACCGCTGCGTTGCTTAAAACGCGGCGGGGGTGTTTATCTCAAATCTCACATTTTTGCATTAGTGGCGGGGACTTTCTGCAAAAGATCCAAATAGGTTAAAAAAATTTTACACAAATTTCTGCACGTGATCAAAATGTAAAAAAATTCCATTAGACCATTTAAAGCACAGATTTTGATAGCTTTCTTTCCTGGAACAAAACCGATCATCGATTTGCTGAAATGTATCTTCTACTTTAAACGTCTACTGTGATAAAATTACTATGTTGAGTTAAATCGAATTTTTTAAATAATTCTATATATGAGCGCCTCCGTTGCTTTCCTTCGAGTGATGAGGGTAAACATAAGGTACGAAATAATCTCTACTTTATTAATAAATATTAATGTAAAGCAGGGGTGGGCGAACTTTTTAGCCGAGGGCCACATTCAAAAGTTGAATTTGTTTACTGGCCGCAGTACAGTGATTTCTATGAAAAAAAAAGGTAATCACTTTCAATCAATGTCCACAATCTACATTTTCGTCCCAAAAACGCAGTAATCCTAAATTTTGAACATCGATTAAAAGTGATGACTTTTTTAGAGATAACTACGATCGAAAGCGAAGAAAGTTATTTATTTGAAGCTTTCCCAAGCTGTACAGAAGGTCGTAGCTGCTCGTAGTTTTCCCACCCTTGATCTAAAGCAAGTAAAAATTCCACAAAATAAAAAAATCTTAACCAATAACGATGAATGAATGACAAGGGTCAAAAGAAAGACCTTCAATTAATTCATTGACCGTTTAATGATAAATGATTAAATTTTATACTTAAGAAAAAATTAAACATATATAAAATAGTTAAAATAAAGGTTGGTTTACATGTAGCAGAACCATAATTACCAATACAAGATTAAAATAAGTGGATCTTTTGTAAAAAGCTTCGCCAAAAAAAACGCCCCCGCCACCGCTGCGTTGCTTAAAACGTGGCGGGGGTGTTTATCTCAAATCTCACATTTTTGCATTAGTGGCGGGGACTTTCTGCAAAAGATCCAAATAGGTTAAAAAAATTTTACACAAATTTCTGCACGTGATCAAAATGTAAAAAATTCCATTAGAGCATTTAAACATGGGTTTTGATAGCTTTCTTTCCTGGAGCAAAACCGATCATCGATTTGCTGAAGTGCATCTTCTACTTTAAACATCTACTTTGATAAAATTACTATGTTGAGTTAAATCGAATTTTTTAAATAATTCTTTTTTTAACATATAGTGCAACAATTCATTAGACACATAGTTTTTTAATAACTGAAATTGTATAAAATGCGACTTCAGATGTTTTTGATTTGAGTGTTCAATGCTATAACATAAAACTACTCGTATTTACGTACTAAAAAAATTATAGTGTTATATCCAATGGTGGATATTGGGTGGGACGAATAAGGCAGTTGCCTTGATCCCCCTTTTTTTTAGGGATCTCCCTAGAAAATACCGCAAATAGTTTCATTTTGCAGTATATGTTTTTTAGAGATCACTATGAAGCTGGGACGAAAAGTGAGAAATAGGAGATTGATTCGAAGTGAAAACCTTTTTTTTCTTTTTCTGTTTATTTTTAGAGATCACCATAATTTTGGGAGAAAAATAGCGAAAAAAGAGATCAAATCGAAGTGAAGACCTTTTGTTTAGAGATCACTATGATTTTGGGAGAAAAAAGAAAAATACGAGATCAAAGCCCTTTTTTTTAAACAATATCAACTTTTGGAAATGCCTCGGGCCCCTAACCTTCAATATCCACCAATGATTATAGTGTTGAACACTCCAATCAAAAGCATTTCAATTGCTTTGCATAATCGAGTTAAATAATACCTGCGTCAGGATAGATGTCTGTGGCAGTTGTCTGTACTTGCTGCCGAGTGAGCAGGCCTGTGTAACCGAAGAGGTTTTTGGATTTAATCGACGTTCCTGGCCCCACATCAGATTGTGGTGGAGGATCAGATATTACTATCAACAAAGTTTTGTTAAAAAGCTTTAAAAATCTAAAGCAAAAGTACCACTTGTTTGTACTCTTGAAGACTTGTTATTGTATAATTCAAGACAAAATATATATTTTAGGGTTTAGTATTCAAGCCTTAAATTTTCGAGATAATTCATAAATATCTTTTATTTTACATATACAATGGCATTTGCTCTTTCCCTCTTTCTGCTTACATTCACAAATAAAAAATTGATCCATAATTTTATCAAAAGCAAGACTATACGTGAAATTTAAATATTCTTAAAAACCAAGAGTCTAAACTAACTGTTTTGCTAGAAACGGCACACCAAGCCGTTTATAGTCTTTATACAAATAGATTCTATTTACTGCATACAAGAAAAAATTATTTGAATAAGAATACATTTGTTTTGTTTAAATCAGGCGCCGGAAGCGGAGAGGCAGGGGCAATTTTTCCCCTTGCGATTTTGACCCCTTCAAATTGTCCCTGTTTTTTCAAAAAAGAGGGTACAGAAACTCAACCAAAATATTAGATCGATTGAAGGTGAAGGTTTCTATTAATATTTTGTTTTTTTAATGCACCTTAAATTTTGGACAAAAAATGGGGTTAATTGACTTGAATAAAAGTGGTGACCTATTTTTTTAAAAATCACTACGTTTTTGGAACAAAACTAAAGATTTTGGACACTGATTGAATGTGATCACAGTTGTTTTTTGTCTTAGTAATTAATTAGTCAACCGTTAACTTTGCGATCGTTAAAAAAGTCGAATACTGGTTAAACAAGCAGTCTACCTGGCGTATGCGGTCTAGCATCTGGTTGAGTATGCATTCTACAATAAGGTGATGTCTTAAGAACATCTTGTACGAAGTTAAAAAGAACATTTATTTTGTGTAATGAAAAATCTAGAAATAAAAAAAGAACAAAGTTCACAGATTTTTGACCGATGGAAGACGGCATATTTAACGAGAAGCTTGTTAGTCGACTTCATGTTTAACTTAATTAGTATCGAAAGTTGTAAATGCAAAGCGACTAATTCAAAAGACAAAAGTCTTGCTGGCAAAGCAAATTTTCGACGCTACAACTTTTGAATAAACAATTTCTTGGCGTATGTTATATTGCTGTACACAATAAACTTCGGGTATTGCTTGATTGGTTAATAGTTTAACATTTCATAAAATAGGCTACCAGTATTTTGAAAACATAATTATAATCTACTCATATTTATCTTTGTAATAATAATAGTAATAATGTATTTGTTTTCCTCTTTAAGATGTAACAAGTATGCCATAACTGATCATTACTTTTAAACTGGATAAACGCTAAAATATTATTTTTATTAAATAACAATAAATTAAGTGCTACTAAAGCAGATGATTATCTTTTTTATGTTATTTGTTGGTTAGTTGTATAAATTATAATAATTTTATTTGAAAGCTAAACTTAATTGATGCTGAACTTATAGCGTTCTCCTTAGTTTACCGAATGAAGTGTTTACTTTAAATAACCTTCTTATTAGTTCTTTTTGATCTAACTAAAACAAAAGCTATATTTTTGAAATATTTACAAATGTGCTGCAACAAAATGCATTTCTGACTACTTTAGATGAAAAAAGATTTAAATAGTACATTTCATTCATTTTTCAAAAAGATACACAAGTATCCAGTAATCAAGATCAAAAGCCAGAAAAAACTTCTACACCGTCCAAACACTACTCACTTGATTTTAAATCAGACAGTTTTGTTGATACTTCACCTGACTAATTCTATTTCAATAAGATTTAACTGAAGCTGACTTGTGGATAGTCAAAATTGATTTTAAGTTGATTTAATAGAAAAATTTTTAACAGGTAACTGATTATGGTGGGCTAAAATAAAAAAATTGAATTGAGATAGGTATCACAAGCAATCGTCGTAAAATTGTCATTGAAAGGGGTTAACTAATCCACCAAATTTTTTAACAAAATAAGCCTGACTCAAAAGATAGAAGCAAAAGAAAAAGAGAAACTGAGCGTTTTTCTTATAGATGATTAAAACCTGGTACGGTTTCTTTCGTTTTTAAAAATCATTTATGATATTATGTAGACAATTATGTACCTTCAAGAAACCTTTCAAAAATGAGATTTGATGATAAATCAGCCATGCTGCATAATGTGAAAAGTTTTTAAAGTTGGACAATTTAAGAAATTTTTATGATAATAGAAAACTTTTAAAGCACAGTTTTGTCTCCACGAGTAGTTTAGGAAAAAACTTTTTGCGTCAATTGTGCCGGATCTGTGGTGGATCTGTGATGGATCTGTGTTGGATTTGCGGTGGGTCTGTGGATGAATCTGTGATGGATCTTGTGGTGGATAGTTTAATAGCGGCTTCTAGCGGATAAACCTAACCCTAACCCTAGCCCTAAACCTAACCCTGGCTCTAACAGGAACCACAACTTTGATTTCCAGGCAGAGCGACGCAGTCGCGTTTAAACTTAACTTGAGCTGAGCAACGAAGTTGCAGGTTCGATTCTCACCCAGAGCAACGAAGTCGCATTTAACAGGCCCCTCGTTTTTTAAGTTCAGCAAAGAAGTTGCGACTTTGATTCTCACCATGAGGACGCAGTCGCGTTTAGACATAACTTACGTAGAGCAACGAAGTTGCGAGTTTGATTCTCACCTAGAGCGACGAAGTCAAGTTTAAACATAGCTTATGCTGAACAAGGAAGTTGCGAGTTTGATTCTCACCTAGAGCGACAAAGTCAGGTTTAAACATAGCTTATGCTGAGCAACGAAGTTGCGAGTTTGATTTTATCTAGAGCGATGAAGTCGCATTTAAACATATTAGCTTTTGCTGAGCAACAAAGTTGCAACAAATCACTGGTTTGATTCTCACACAATGTCATCAGAGATTTAGATGTCCTTTTAATACTAGAACACGTAAATAATCTTATCAAAAATGTTATTCTAAGCTTTGAGGTGTCTTTCTACTGCAAGAACACATCAGTAATCTTATCCAAAATGTTATTTTAAACTTTCAGCTGTCCTTCTATTGCAAGGACACATCAGTAATTTTGTCAAAGATGTTATTCCAAAGTTTTTTGTATTTTTGTTAATGAAAATAATAAATTCTTGATACAAAAAATACAATAAAAAGCTATATCGGGCCAGTTGGACTACGGTCAGTTGTCCTAGACTCCGTTGCGCTTGATGCTATATATATGCTGCCCACCGGTTGGGAAACACTGCTATATATTAAATAAAATCTTATTGGTTTTCTAAGTAGTTATTCGTTATTTTGTTTTTGTTTTTTTAACCAAAATTAGTAGTTTATTTGAATGTCTTCAGCAAAGAAAAGAAAAATTGCAGATGAAAAAAGGGTATTTCAAAAAGATTGGACTGATATATTTTTCTTTATCGAGGAAAGAGGAAAACCGTTTTGTTTAAAGTGCAAAAGACCGCTAGCAGTTATGAAAAAAGAAAAATTAAAACGTCACTATGAGACCAACCATCCCGAGTTTAAAAACTTGGATGGGGAGCTCAGAAAAATGAAGATAGAAGGATTTGAAAAAAATTTGTACGCGCAACAAAGTGTCATGACTTCCTTTTGCAGCACAAATGACGATGTGCTCACTGTAAAGTATGAAGTATCGAGTTGATCGCTGAAAAGCTTAAGCCGTATGACGATGAGGCATGGGCCAAGAAACTACTTGTAAAAGCAGCTGAAAAGTTGGCTCCAAAGTCAGTTCATTTGTACCAGAAGCTGAATTTGTCCCGGTCCACTGTTTGTAAACGCATAAAAGAAATGGGTCAAGATATTGAAGATAATCTCAAAAAAAGAGCAGAGAAAATTGTTAACTTTTTCGACTGTCTCGATGAAAAATTACCGCGCAACTGGCAATATTTTTTCGAGGGATTACATCAAATTTTCAAATTAATAAAAAACTTGCTGTCTCTGGAATCGATGCACGAAACTACTCGCGGAAAAGACCTGCTTGAAAAGCTCCTTCAAGCCCTAAGCAAGTTCAATCTGTCATTAGATAAGCTGTGTGGTGTTGGTACTAATGGTGCACCAGCTATGGTCGGGAAACATAAAAGGATGGTATTATTGTTGAAGAATGAAATGGATGCAAGAGGAATTAAACATGATAGATTGGTATTTTTTCATTGTATTGTTCACCAACAAAGCCTTTGTGCAAAATCTGTGAAATTTGATCATATGGTATCAATGGTTACAGACTGTATTAACTTTATAAAAAAAAGAGACCTAAACAACAGCATATTTAAGCAAGTTCTCAAAGACTTTGACGCTGATTATGATGATCTTCCTTATTTCTGTGCTGTTCGTTGGACAAGTTGTGAGAATATGCTTGGGCGCTTTCATTCTCTTCTGGCAGAAATAATTGAGTTTAGAAATTTGAAGAAATGTCCTCCGACTGAGTTGGAGGATGAAAACTGGTTGTGCGACTTAGGATTTATGGTAGATATCACAAAGCATTTAAAAGACTTGAACATGCAACTTCAAGGACCAGATCAACTACTGCACTCGATGTTTTCCAAGATCAAATCTTTCACGTCAATGCTAAGCCTCTGCAAAAATCAATTGAAAGATAATGATTGCACGCATTTTCTCAAATTGAAAAAATACAATCTAACTTCTTGCACTCAATAAGCTTTGAAATGATCCAGTCTTTTGGAAAGTTTCAATGCTAAATTGCAGGATTTCAAAAGCAAGCAGCTGGAGCTTGATATCTTTTCTATCCTCTTCAATGTTACACCTGCTTCTGCACCCTCAGAGCTCCAACTCGAACTCATAAAACTACAAAGTGATGACACACTGAAAGCGATGTATATGAACAAGCTGTTGCTTGAATTTTATCGTGTTTATGTATCAAAGAAAGAGTTTCCAAACTTCAGAGCAAGCGCTATCAAATGATAATCTGTTTTTGGAAGCACATATCTATGCAAACAATTTTTTTCTGAGATGAACATCACAAAAAGTCTTTACAGGTCAAGGCTAACAGACGAAAATCTTAGTATGCGGTTAAAAGTTGCCACATCGTTAGTTTGTCCTAATATTAAGCGTTTAGTAAAGCAAAAAAATTTCCTAATTTCTCACTGAGCAAAAAATTTTAGTAAATGTTTCTTTGTTATTTTTTATTATTTTATGCTTCAATATTTGCTTCAGCTATATGTTCTATAATATTCATTCTATATTATACATAAATAACTTCAGCTGTATGGTTCGTGTGGGTTTTTATTACTTTCGTTTATTGTTTGTTTCTGTTGATGAATAATTTTGTTTGTTTTAACAGGTTTCATAGTATGACTAAAAAGTTGTGCGGCCTGCTAACTCAGCGGTAACTGACAAAGTGGCCCGCGATAGCAAATAGGTTCGTCACCCCTGGTTTAAACATATATAGTAGTTTGTTATTTACTTAAAAGAGAAAGAAATGAGAAAAGTGAGTGAGAGTAGCGAAAACGAGGGATGGTTTTTAAACGAGAGAGAAAAAAGTTTTAAAAATAAAAGCCGATAGTAAAAAAGATTGTTGGGTCTGGTGCGGAATCGACCGTCATCTCTACTTTGACTTCTCTCGTTTTCTCGTTTTTGACATTATAAGTCGATTTTTTATCAAGACAACAACAAACAACAGCATCTGTCAAGTTACACAATTTCTTTTTCAACATTTTCATGTATGTAAATACTCTAAAAATATAGTTTAATGTCGTGACAATTGATTTTTTTTTGGTTAAATATTCAACAAAACCTAATGTTTTTGTGGGGGCCGATTCTGCACATGCTAACATTCACAGGTTTGTATTAGGAATTTAACTTTAAAAATCAGCCATTTGCTTCTCAAAAATTTCTTAATTATCATTTTCACATAACTAAAATCTTAAAATATTGTTTAAAGTTGCAAGAATTGATTTTGTACAAATATTCAACAAAACCTAATCTTTTTGTGGGATCCATATTCTGCACAAGTTATCAATCGCAAGTTTCAATAATGATTTTTTTCCAAAAATACTTTCCAATGATTATTAATGCTTTATACATTCTTAAAATATACTTTCAAGTTGTAGGAATTGATTTTGCTTTGAATCATTTAATGAAACTGAAATATTTCGTGACGGCCGATTCTGCACAAGCAAACGTTCGCGGGTTTGTATTATGAAGTTAACTTTAAAAATCAACCATTCGCTATTCAAACTCTTGTTAATTATTATTTTCACAAACTAAAACACTATTAAACTATAGTTTAAAGTTGTAAGAATAGATTTTGTATAAATATTCAACAAAACGTAATGTTTTTGTGGGGGCCGATTCTGCACAGTGCACACGTTATCAATTGGACGTTTTTATCATGAATTTAACATTTGGAACAGCGATATGGTTCCAATACATTTTTTAACTATTATTTTTACATGTCTAAAGTATATTTAAAACATGGTATGAAGTTGTACAATTTTATTTTGTATAAAATTATTTAAAAATTATAATGCTTTTTTGTTTATTGTTTTAAATCATTTAGTAGCTCAAGTTCGTAAGCTGCGTTGTAGAATGGATAGGAAAGCGGTATTGATGGCGAACGTGGTCAACACAGTTGTGGTTCAAAATTGACCCGTAACATTTTTTTGTGTCCTTAAGCAGTCTCTTCAAGGCACTTTCTTTTGTTTAGTGGTCTAACAAACGGCTAGAAATAGTAGTTATCTATCTTGATCAACAACCAAAATTCATGTTTAAAATTTAATGAAGTTCAATAAATTAAATAAAAAAGTTCAAACGGACACCAATATTTTACCTTAGCATCTCGGAAAGTATTTAAAAAAGTTTTGTTGAAAAGTTTATAGCTTTTCGATGTGGGTTTTCCAAACAGAAAGCATAGAATGAAAACAAGACGTTTGATACGATTGAATTTCAATAAAACAAGTGTTTCCAACTTTTATAAATTCATGGCGGTTCTAAAGTCTGAGATTTACACAAATGACTTTTTCCTCCCAAAAATTTTCAAGCCAAAGTTTAAAAAAGTGTCCTTACTTTTTGCAAACTGTTTAATGAATTTATTTTGAAAGTTAAATAAAAACCTAAAAAAGCTTCATTCTGAAAATTTAAAAAGAACTTTTTATGTAAACGTAAAGACCATTTTTGGTCTTCATTTGCCTTTCGTCATAAATTTTATGTTTGAACTTAATAAGTCATTAAAAAAAAGTTTGGTATGATTCCCGGTCTAATATGATTATCCTATTATATTCCGACGTCTTTTTAGTTTTAAAATGACCCACTAAATTGAAACCTCTGAATAAAATCAGCTTAGATATCTTAGTGAAGGATGACCTGGGCTGTTTACAAGGATTTTTCCACGTAAAACCAGATAAAGCTTCGGGCTCCAATTTTATGTGCATGTTTTATAAATTCATTAGGGCTCTAACCTTTTAGATTTACACAAATGACTTCTTTCCTCCCAAAAAAATGTCAAGCCAAAGTAAAAAAAAAGTCCTTACTTATTGCAAACTGTTTAATAAATTTATTGCAAAAATTAAATAAAAACTTAAAAAAGCTCCACTTTGGAAATTAGAAAAAAAATTTTTTTGTTAACGTAAGAACCATTTTTTGGTCTTCATTTGCCTTTCGCAATAAATTTTTTGTTTGGACTAAAAATGCAATTTTTAAAAAAGTTTGATATAACTCTTGATCTAATATAATTATCCCATTACATTCCGACGTCTTTGTAGTTTTAAAATGACCCACTAATTCGAAACCTTCAAATAAAATCAACTTAAATTTTTACTTACGCCTGACCTAGGCTGTTTACAAGGGTTCTTCCACGTAAAACTAGATAAAACCCCGGGCCCCAGTTTTATGTGCACAGAGCTTATTATCCATGTCAGAGCTATTTCAAAATCTTGATTACATCATTTTCGTTTTTCCTGCTTACGTCAATTCTAATTTGGAAAATCTATGGAAGAGCGCTTCTAGTTGCGATTTGAAAGGCAAAGAAAGCTGTAGAGACCCAAAAAGTTATTAACAAATTTATCAACTTTATGTCCCCTAGGAGAAATTTGAGACGTTTACGTACGCTCGCAACGAGCTAATTGATGATTTTGACGCAAAAAGTCAACCGCGGATCAAGTCGTTCTGTTATCATAGAAATCATTGACTATTTTCTCAAGACTAAGAAAAATGCCAGTGCTATTTGTCAATCTGATACCTGCATATGACACTGTTATTTCATACAAACTTGATTCTAACTTGCAAGTTACTGAGTTTTCTGCTGGATAAGAACATGGTTTAAATGATTATGAAACTAGTTCACAACAAAAGTTTTACTCTAAAGGCGACAGTAAGCAAAACAGTCTCTGGTGTCAGAAACAGTGTTCCTCCAAAATCAATCACGACTGATTCTTTTTTAACATCTAGAAGTATAATCTGCATTCCACATTCTTCAGACAACATTCCTCCTTGCGTTTAATTTCGACTTATCTTGAGGTAAAACTAAATGAATCACCCAAGTTTCGTCACCACCTTTTGCATTTCGCAAAAATTTTTCTTTGTTTTGTCCTGGCGCTGAAGTAACTTGCGGCCTTAGGGCGGAAGCTGGTGCCAAAACCAGTGGTGGATATTGGGTGAGATGAATGAAACAGTTACCTCGGGCCCCTCCTTGAAAATATTGCATATAGTTTTATTTTGCTGTATATGCTTTTTTAGAGTTCACCATTATTTTGCGAGAAAAATAGCGAAATATGAGATCAAATCGAAGTGAAGACCTTCTTTTTTTTTTAAGAGATCACTATGATTTTGGGAGAAAAACAGAAAAATGAGAGATCAAATCGAAGTGAAGACCTTTTTTTAGAGATCACCATGAGTTTGGGAAAAATAAGGAAATACGAGATCAAAGTCTTTTTTTTAGAGAACATCAATTTTGGCGAATCCTTGCTTCGCGGCCCTAATTTTAAACATCCGTCACTGGCCAAAACATCACAAATAACTCTCCTATTTTTGTCTATTCAATAGCCGAGTACTGGATCTTG
This sequence comes from Diplosoma virens, assembly GCA_963680785.1. Taxonomy (NCBI): domain Eukaryota; kingdom Metazoa; phylum Chordata; class Ascidiacea; order Aplousobranchia; family Didemnidae; genus Diplosoma; species Diplosoma virens. Next base: position 5,454,201 of record OY796886.1, on the reverse strand, counting down.
TTTGTTTTTGCAGCGCACGTACTTGATTTATATATTTTGTCTTGAATAATGCTTTGTGCGTAGTCACTGAATGCCTCCGTTCCTCTCCAACGGACCACTTACCAGTTTTTTCAGACATCCAGCCATCTGAGCTTTGACAACAAGAAGCGATAATCTTTTTGACTAGAGATAGTACTCTAGACATGCTCTGCTATTTTTTCAAACCTGTGGCACACTTTGTAAGGTTTCAAAAATTTGCAGAGCATCTAGACCAGGTGAAGAGCTAAATTTTCACCGCTTTCCGTTACCTGAAGTTTCCTTTGGCTGCCATAGAAAACCTAAAAATTTTAATCTGAACTCTAAAAATAAAGTGATGACTTTTTTTCATCCGAAGTTACCAATTTGCGCATATCAAGCACAATCCAGCCTGGGAGAAAATTGATCAAAAAAAAGCTATCAATTTATTTGTAAAGAGTTTTATGTTCACTAAATAAAGTTTTGTATAAAAAAAGCGTTTAAAATTTAGTAAAGACCAAAAAAAATGATGACATTTCACGATGAGATGTACTGTACAATGAGTTTTTTAAGTTTATTGGTTGCTACTTCAAAAAAACATAGCTTTTTATCTATTCAAAAAATTATGTTTGCCGTTTTTCTACAGCTTACAAGTTATAGAGCATTGCTGTAGATCCTAACTATGGTTTATTCATTGGTTATCAAATGTCTACCGATAAACACGAAGGTCTAAAAGCTTATTTGCACTTGCTTTGCAAAGACTTGAACAATCTTGACGAATTAGGTACCCCTGCTGCCCAGTACATAAATCATACATTAAACACAGAGTACTGTGGTAGTAAATTCTGGCTCCATGCTTTTATTACCAGCACTTTGACTGTACTAGGCTCGTTTGAAATAGCGTTTTTAGAACAGTTTGAGTTATGCTTAAATACTTGTGGACGGGTTTAGGACAACTGGCCGCAGTTTAACTAACCAGTCGGCTGTGTCTAGCTGGATTGCGCCCAGTCGGTTGCGACCAGTTGGCCCATTCTGCCTGCGAACCAAAATTGCGCGTTTTCATTTGTGCATGGACAAATAGGGTCTTTTTACTTTCTCTCATTGCAAATGCAGCGTCATTGCACAAAACAGCGATAAAGTTGTATAGAAGTGTCATATGAATTAGGCCTTATAAGAAGCACAAATTCGGATAGTTTTAGATAAAAAAAACGGTTGTGGCTTGGCGCATCACTAACAGTACTTAATCCAGGCAATACAATAGCAATTCGCAGTAAATAAATAAAACATGGGAGCCAGCCAGTCCTATTTATTTAAGTGGATACTTTTAAATACTACAACAATTTTGGCATAGAATTGCCCTGTGTTATGTAAAGTTAAAAAAAGGCTTTTATAGTTTGACGTTTCCTTCTCCAAGTTATCTTGGAGAGGTCTTGTGGTGATTAGCATCTTTTGAAGGTAATCAATCTAATCTTTCAAAGTGTAAAACAAAAAAACGCGCTTTTTAATTAAATATATTGGAACCAAACTGTGTTCTTTTATCCCGTATTTCATCCGAAACTTTTCATATTGCAAAATAAAAAAATGAATTTACCTTTGTTGTCCAGATTTGCTTATTTTCTAGTTTTGCTTTTAGGTTTTCATTTGTTAATTACTTTTTTGCCTTATCGCAACTTGTTTTCAAACGGTTATTTTATTTTAATTTTTTTGTTATTTTAAATAATGCAATAAAAGTAACTGCTTGATAAGACACCTTATGGTTATTTGCCAGTCACGTTGTCCTATATTTAATCTCAATTATATGTTATGCGAATATTTGTAATAGTTTAGTGACAAACAAACAAACTTGAATCTTGAATCTTCACAAATGCCACAAATTGTTGTTCAAAAATTTTTTTATTGAACACTCTAATTTTTATTAACTGATATAATTGTAATTTAGAGTTTCTAACAAAGACTTTCAAATAGGGAAAGTGCCGTAAAATGTTTTTCTAATAAAATGTGACAAAAACGAACGTATACGATCTTGATCCGTTCCCATGAAATCGACACACCCAACCTCTTGCCAAACTGTCGACAAACATACTATAAAATTGATTTTTTCCTTAATGTTATAGAAAGCAAACAAAGTTTTTGTTAAATTTTATTGCCAAAAGGTTTGGAAAATTTCTCACGTGCTGGCATGAATAAACACACTGTTCCATAAGATCACTATTTCTAAGAAATTATTAATTAAAATCGCCCAGGTCGCACAGTGTGTTGGTACACATTTGCTAAAATGATTACTTTACGTCATCGCAAAATATAATCGCAGGTATTTTGATAAAATGTAATCTTATTTACGTAATTAAAAAGATAGCTTATAAAATCAAAAAAAAGGTACCACAAAAGATTTAATGAAATGCACTTTTTTTGTTTAATTGGCGATTATAGTGCTAATATTTATAAAGCTATAAGAAAAGAATTTTAGAATACGTGGTTTTGTATGTAATGTGATGTTTATAAGTTTATTTTCAATTTATATGCGCATAAGTATAAAGAATATGATCAAAATAAAGAAGAGTTGACGTAGCTTGTGTGGATATATTTATAAAAGTCAGAAAATTTATAGAATTTTGCTTGTCAAATATGTCACTGGAATATTACTATGACGATATTAAATTAGCTATTAAAGCAAGCTAAATTTTGACTTTCATGTTTAAAGTCAATAGCTATTTTCCCACAACAAAAAATTAAGCACAACGGATTTGAAAAAAGTAAAATTTTCAAGTTTTGAATTTACCACGGAATAGCGTATGTAGCTTTCTACAAAAGTAATGAGTTGTGATTGTTTGTAAAATGATAATTGACAGATAATTTTCTTTGTAAAAATGAAAAAATGAGTTTTATCTCTATAAATAACACTTTTTTTTAAAACTCTATTTTTTACAAAGTATAAAATTAAAATTCCTTTACTTAGTATTACAATAATATTAAGTTTAATTTATATATTTGGGCAATTTTAAAAACTCTCTCATTTATTAGGTTGGCAACTAAGTTCTTGCCGTTTTATTAAAATTTATTGTGTTTAGAAAACTTATGGGTTAGGGTTAGGGTTAGGGTTAGGGTTAGGGTTAGGGTTAGCTAACCCTAACCCTAACCCTAACCCTAACCCTAACCCTAACCCTAACCCTAACCCTAACCCTAACCCTAACCCTAACTCTAACCCTAACCCTAACCCTAACCCTAAAATATTACTTGGCCTGGATACAAACCTAATAAAATTAGCTTTTAAAAATTTTCGATTAAATTTGTATTAACAAATAACTGCAAGAGAGTAATAACCAGATTTGATTAAATATTTTCTGGCTCAAATGCTCTTGTTCAGTGTAGTAATTTTTAGTAGAATTAAATCATAATTATGCTAACTTTTTAAAAAAGATACAAATTTTTTTTATTAGTTGTAATTAAGTGCTTTTAATATGCCTACATTACTATCGGCAAACGTGAGAAAACAATTCACATCATAGATGTTGAAATTTGATGTTACAGTTGCTTTTCAGGCACATTATTAAATAGATTGGTATATTTTGAAAGCAAATTTTAGATATAATATGTCAAAACAGCAATATACTGCTGAAGAGGCTGTAGATAAGTTTTTGAAAGACCTAAATGATGAAATTGAAAATGAAGAATATGAATTCATTGAAAGTGATAGTGAAGAAAATTCACCATTGATATTGTTATCTGAAGTTGGACTTGAAAGAGAAAACGTTTTAGACACCGAAGATAACCAAACGCTTTCAGTCATACAAAAAAACGCATCAAAGCGGAATAAAAAATTAGTTAATAATCTAAACTCAGCCTTGAATTCATCTAATTACGATGATATTTCAAATGTGACTGTGCAAAAAATATACACTGCTTGTTTAGAAAAACAAAAAAGCTCTCAAATAAAATCAATCAGTTGAACTAATGTAAAACCTCCATTTGTTGGCCGTCAATCAAGAGCTTCTGTAATTATTGGCCAGCCTGGTCCTTTTGGAGAAGCAAAACAAGCTTTGGAGTGCATAAAAGCCTGGGAGCTTTTTTTTTTCAGATAACATTATGAAAACAGTTGTAACCCACACAAATAATCGCATAAAAAAATAAAAGAATCTTTCAAATCTTCGTCTAAAACTTTGTTTACTTTTACATGTGAATTTGATGGAATCCAAATGCGGGCTTTTATTGGACTTGTGTATCTTCGTGGACTTTTAGGACTAAACAACCACGATACAGAAGTCTTATATAATCCTATAATGGGACCCCAACCATTTGGCGCCACAATGAGTAAAAATAGACTGGAATTTTTATATAGCTGTGTTTCGTTTGATGATTTCCAGACCAGATCACAGCGATGGCCTAACGACCGATTTGCAGCTATTCGTGATTTATTGATATCTTTTGTCGAAATTGTTCTTCACAAATAATACCAGATGAATATTTATGCTTGGATGAAACTTTATATCCAATGAGGAATAGATTATCATTTAAACAGTACAACCCCAGCAAACCGGCCAAATACGGTTTGCTTTTTAAATCAATAAACGCGGTCAACTATAGTTTTACGTTTACTGCTACCCCATACTGCGGAAAACCGATTGGAGAGCCAACATCGTACTATGTAAGTGGAAATGAGGAAGTAGTAAAATATCTTATCAGTAAACTACAAAAACATGTGGACTTGCAAGGACGAAACATATCGTTTGACCGCTTGTATACTAGCGTACCTCTTGCTCAGTGGTTGTTGTCACACAATATAACTTGTGTTGGGACTATCCAAGCTAACAAAAGAGGGATACCTGTTGAAATTAAACAATTGGATAACAGGGAACCACTCTCGTATGAATGTTTTTGGGAGACGGTAGACAACAAAATTTCTCTTCATTCGTATGCGGTAAACACAAAAAGTTCTGGAAAACGAAATGTCTTGCTGCTAACAACAATGCAGCCCATTCTTGGAACGACAAAAGATGACGGTAAAAAAAAGCCAGCTGTATACAAATTGTACGATTACACAAAAGGAGGTACCGATGTAATGGACCAACGCATGGCCAGTTACACCTGCAAATCAAAATCAAAGCGTTGGATTTTAACAGCTTTTTCGTATATTTTAGATGTTTGCCGAATCAATGCAGCTACTATAGTTGCGCTAAACAAAGGCAATGATCCAAGGCAAGAAAACTCTTACGATTTTGGCATGAAACTGTCAATAGCCCTAATTCAACCGCACGTTGAAAGAAGGCCTTTGACTGGCTTACAATTTGACGTACAACGAAAGATTAAATTGATCTTGGGCGAACGTCATTTCCGTGCGAGTGACTCTAGTGCTGCAACATTTACACCTGGAAATGATGCTTCAAAGTCTAATTTAAGGAAACGTTGTCGTCTCTGCTGTGATGATGAAATCGGACCAGGCCAGAAAATGCGAAAAAAAACATGAACAAATCACGAAATCAATGTCAAACATGTGGTTCTTCTACGTGTTTGCGGCACTGCGTACAAATTTGCGCTTCATGCTTTGAGCGATGCCGAGATATGTTCTACGATTATTAGTCACAATTATATAGAGTAATATTGTTTTTCTCAAGTGGTTTTTTTCAGTAATGCAATGGTGTATTTCTATTTCAATAAATAAAAAAACTCTTTTTGTTGCGGTGAAATACATTGCGAAAAAGCAAAACAAGTGCATACAAACGATGATAATTATATAAAAGATAAAGGTTTGTTGGTTTTACAGCATTGGTATGTCGATATTCTAATACTGCTAAATATTAAAACATAGCCTATTTCAAATTCTTTTATGTAAAAAAATAAATTATTTTCATTATTTTAAACTTTTTTTAAAAAAGCAGCAATGACTATTGGTAACTACAAAAACATGTTTGCAAATATGTGAACCAGTAATTGAAACCAATCTAAAATAAATTCTATACTTTGACCAAAACAATGAAGCAAGCTTCCCGTAGCTTCTTCATTGTTTATAGTTGTCGTGCGCGTTGACGTCACTCTTTACGTCCAATTTTTAATTAAGTTTACGACTGCTACAACAGCGAATCCGTTACCATCGCATTTCACGCTAGTTAAATGAGTGTCTAAACGTAAAAATTGAAGTGACCTTGCTAAATTGCAATTTTGCATATTTTATCAAATGAATTTTCAAAACCTTTTTTGCTCTAACAAAAGTTAAACTCTGCTTAAATTTCATAAAGATAGCTTAAGTAGTTTTGGAGTTATGAATCGTTAAATTGGTGGGCTTCTGAAGCCCGGCCGTTGAGGAGTCAATAGCTCGAAAAAGCTTGAGGGGAATAGGGTTAAAACCAAGGAAAGCTCCGAGTCCTGATTCCATCTGTCCAGATATTATAATCCATGCTGGAGCTGCTTTGAAGTCCTGGTTACGTGACTTCCTTTTTATTCTTGCTCCGACTCAAAATTCCCAAGATCTAAAGAAGAGAAAATTGCTTGTAGTCGCGATCCCAAAGCCAATGAAGCTCGTGGGGGATCCAAAGAGTTATCGACTAATATCTCAGCTCTGTGTCCGCTACAAGATTCTCGAGAAGCTTATCTATGCCCGCATTGAGCCATTAATTGATCCACTGCTCCTTAAAAGAGCAGACTGGGTTTCGAGTTGGAAAGTCAACCGAAGATCAAGTTGTTCTGCTGACCCAGAACATTGAGAATTCTTTTGAGGCTAAGGTGCCGTATTCGTCAATCTGACAGCTGCTTATGACACTGTCTGGCACCGTGGCCTTACCTACAAGCTGCTGAGGCTTCTGCAGGATAGGCATGTGGTCAGAATAATCATTGAGTTTGTCCGAAATCAAAGTTTTACCCTTACTACCGGTGACAGTAAGCAAAGCTGGCTACGCCGTCTAAAAGACGGCGTTCCTCAGGGATTGGTCTCGGCTCCCCTCCTATTTAACATCTACAGTATACCTACGATCTGCCTTCCATGATCTCCAGAAAGTTTGCTTATGCTGATGATTTAACATTGTTGCACTCTTCTGGAAACTGGAAGGACTTGGAGGGGACTTTAAGCCAAGACATGTCTAGACTTTCAGCGTTTCTCCAGACTTGGAGGTTGAAGCTCAGTCACACTAAGACGGTGACGGCAGTACAACAATGATAGACTTTTACCTTTCTGTCCAATCCCTACTTATCTTGGGATAAAACTAGTCAGATAGCACACGTCCATTTCGTCACCATCTAGTGGCATTGTGCAAAAAACTATTCTTGCGTGTCACACTGTTGAGGTGACTTGCGGGCTCGAGATGGGGTGCTGGTGCCAAAACATTACTCATAGCCGCTTTATCTCTGGTCTAATCAACCGCTGAGAACTGCATACCAGTTTAATGTTGCAGTGCTCACACTCGTCTCATACACAGTGCCTTAACTCTATTCAGACTGGGCGTTTTGAAAACTTTGTACGACTGGGGGGAGCTGAAAATGCCCCCGCTCTTTGCTTGCTTATATCTCAACAATTAGTAGCGCTAGAATTGTCATTCAAGTTTGTATAGAAAGGAAATTTTATACTTTTTTGATATAGATACTTAAATGTTGCATTTAAACCTTATTTGGAATTGAAAAAGCAAATTTTCAAAGAGTAGTCAATTTTCGTAAATTGGCTGAAAACGAGAGAGCGATTTGAGAGAATCAACGACTTCGGCTGTTTGTCGAACGTCATTAATCCGTAAAATTAGAAGTAAGAATGCTGACAGCTGAAATCCACTTGGCAAGATTATTACTGTTTACCTAGAAAGAAATTCTACACAAGCAAATCTGCTAAAAGCTGGTTTTATTAGTGTTTACAACACCGCTCCGATCTTTGCTATTGATTAAATAATTTTTTAACTTCACTTCCTTTTGTAAACATTTAGGCAAGAAATTTTACAACATAAAAAGAAAGCAAATTATTATACAAAACAATTGTGTTTGCAAGAAATTCCAGAATTTTATTCATAATTCTAGAATTCTGAATAAAATATTTTTTGAATATTTTATTCATTTTATTTTTTTATTTATTTTTTATAAAATTTAATTATTTATTTTTTATAAAAAAAAATAAGAATAAAATAGATAAAATGTTTTTTTCTTTTGGTTAAGTACGCTAATTCATTAATAAAATATTGGTTTATTAAAATTTTGGTAACGTTTTCTGACGTAATTTTAACTTTTAATTGTTGTACGACTTGTTGAATTAGTTAGGTCTAGTTTTCGTAAGAGTTACAAAAAATTAAAATGTTTTCAAAAGTAATTTAATTACCGTCAACTTATATTTCGACTGTTACGAGTAACGTAACTTTGTTCAAAACTTATGAAACCGATATTTTTTTTTGCGTTAGAAATTATTCAATTGATAATCCTAATTTCAACATTATTGTTTGAAAAACAAAAACACCAGTACAATCATAGAATAATACTATGCTCAAGAACAGCTCAATGTATTTTTTTTTAATATTTTTTGAGTTTGTTTATGTAAATTTTTCAAAACTGTTACCAGGCTGAACAAAAGATTGGAAGCGCCATTTTAATGCCTTTTTTTTTTCATTCCAAACCTGATATTTTTGATATACAGTACATGTTTCACACCCACGTTTTTTTCTGATTGAGAAGGATATATCGATAACAAAGCGGTATAAATACTTGGTTTCACGACATTTTCGCTAAGTATCAACTTTATTGTAGAATTTCACTGGTTAGACCAGTGGTTCTTAAACGGGGTGCCGCGGCATCCTAGAGTGCCATTTGCGTTGTTAGGGTGCCGCAAGCTATTGCACATTATTCATTAGTCCAGGAAAAAGGTTGAATGTTGTAATGTTATTTCGAATTATAAGCTTCAATGTTACTACATATATCTGTGTTTCTCAACCTATGTGCCGCGAAAGATTTCGGAAAAAAATTAGCTATGGACGTCGAATAATGCGCTTTTTACACGAGAAATATGTAATACTCGGAGCGAGGACCGTTTTTATTTAGAAAGAACTGATTTAGGAAAGGAAATTCACTAGAGAGACCGTGAATGCAGGTGAAGAGCCTTTTTTTTAGAGATCACATAATTTTGGGGGCGGAAATTGAGGCTCCTAGCTAAAGTGCGCCACGAACTTCAAAAGACACCAATTTTGTGCCGCGACCAAAGCAACGATATTTTTAGAATATAACTGATTCTAGGGATAAAAGCTGGATATCTGAGCCGAATTCGGAGTGAAAACTTTTTTTTTAGTGATCACCTGATTTTGGAAACAAAATTTAATAAAAATAGTCTAAAGGTGCCGCGATTTTTGAAAAATTTTAAAAATGTGCCGCGATCGGAAAAAGGTTGAGAAACACTGGGTTAAACCTTGCCTTGGATGAAAGGTTTTACTAATTTTAAAACAAGACTAAAGCCAAATTCAAACAGATTCTGTTTGCGCGATTCCGCGTGTTTATTCATTCTAATCCACGTGCTGCATTTAGGCGACAAATATCAATCAAATACGAAAATGCAATTGTGGTCCGTTTTCGAGACTTGATTTTACTCGAATAGAAAGTAATTTTTGGTCTACAATGTCCGTACCTCGTTTCGTATAATCACAAAGTTCTCGTGTGAGCGAAAAAAATGTACATGTTTACCTAAATACATCTGGATCTAAATGCTACACGCAGGTTACCCAATACTCTAGAAATATTAGAAAATTCCATCTTCTTTAAATTTACCACATTGTTACGCTACCTTCATTTAATTCCTTCGACGTCTTTAGCGACAGTTTTTCTTTGAATCTTTGAAATAAACTTTTTTTTTCCTCCATCTTGAAAAAAGAAACAACTATTTTAAATTTACGCTAACCTATCAACAAATAGAGATTAAATCAACAAAATGAACCGAGCCGATAACTTAGTTTTTAACACATTTTTTAATAAGACTTTTTCATTTCACTAAACTAGAGAGCTGTTTTATTATGTCATTACTAGAATATAGGTGAATCTTAATTGCGTAGCATCGTTGATAAGGTAACAACTTTTTTGTTTGATTTTGTTAAATTCCCTTTAATGATTTACTACATCAGCGTGGTCCAACTACGGGCCCGCGGAACAATTTTGCACAAGTTTTGTCGATTACAAGCAGCGGCAAGCTTTTTTTTTGGAGAACGCTATGATTTTGGAACGAAAATACGAATTTCGTAGATCGATTCCAATTGAAGACCTTTTTCTTTTCTTTAGAGCAGTGGTTCTCAACCATTGTGTCATTGCGTACCCCTTGGAAAGTATTATTTGTTTCACGTATCCACTTGCATCGTCATTTAATTTATGACTTTCAAAACACGAGACACAAATTAGTTTTAAACGAATTCTTTATTCAAAAAACGTCATTTATTGGTTAATCCATCAATTCTTGGTGGCAAAGAAGCAACAGCTGTAATCAAACTGTTTTTAAGAGACAATCTGTTTCTTTGTTTGGTTTTAATAGTAGCCATTGCTGAAAACGTAACTTTGCATAAATAAGTGGATGCAATACGTAGCAAGTGTTCCAGAGCCTCATCTCCCAAGTCCGGGTGTTCCTGTTTGACAAATGTCCAAAATTCGGTCAACGAAACAGCACTAAGTTGTAACTGTTAGCCGCGGTCCGTTGATACTTCTAAAAGTATTTCTTCAAGTTAACTGGCAGTGCGGCCAAGTTTTCTTCTGGAACAGGAAATAGGTCTCTCACCTAATCTAGTTGTTTTTTGATTTAAATAATATTGGGAAAGTATTGGTGAAAGTTTTGACATAGACTTGTCAAATGATCATCTATTATTGCCTTTATCATTTCTGTTTCTACTTTTCCCGTGAAAATGAACTTCTGTAATTGGGAAAAGCATGTAAAGTCTGCTTTTTGCCACGTTTTCTTTCAGAGATCAATTTTTTTCAGCAACCCACTTATCTTATCATGCAAGGTGAGAATGTTGGCCCCTTTTCCTTGAAGACCAACGTTTAGCTCATCAAGCTTATCGAAAGTTTCTGCAAGATAGCACAGCTTCGCGAGTCAACCGACGTTTTCAAATAATTCACTGTAAGGAGAGTTGTGTTCCTTGCAAAACATGCCAACTTCGGTGCGTAATTTAAAGAGCCTGTTCAGAATTTTTCCTCTGGAAAGCACTTCCGTGTGTAGCAGCAGTTGTGTATGTTCGGCTTCCATTTTTCACAAAGAAGGCGAAACAGACGGGAGTTAAGTGGCCGAGATTTAATGAAGTTAATGACCTTGATGCTACAGTTCAAAACGTCATGTAGTTGGGGACTCATTCTTTTTGATGCCAGCTCTCTGTGTATAATACAATGAGTCTATTTCACATTGGGCTTTTTTTTTCTCTAGCGAGTGTAACAAACCCTTTTATGGTGCCGGTCATAGAAGCAGCAGCATCGGTGCATATGCTGCTACAATGTGTCCAGTTCAGACTTTTCTCCTTGAAGAAAGCATCTACGACGTTAAAAATATCTTTTCCGGTGGTTCACCCTTGCATGCTTTTGCAGAACAATATGAGCTCAGTTATGTCATCAGCATCGCGGTATCTCACAAAACCAACCAGCTGTGCACTTCCACTTACGTCGGTTGACTCGTCTAATTGTAATACAAATGAGACTGTAAGCTTTGCAACAACTTGATCTACGTTGTCTGTTGCCATGACATCTACTCTGCGACTGACAGTGTCGTTAGACAATGGGACTGCATTAAACTTATCTGCAGCGGTTTTGTCTAGCATGGTCTCTGCTAGCACTTTTGCAGCAGGAAGCAGCAGTTCTTCAATAATTGTAAAAGGCTTTTTAGCCTTTGCTACTTGTAGGATACAGCATAAGAAGCTTGTAGTGCTCTCTCTGAAGTTGTTGTAATTTTTCGAATCACATCTTGCGAGAATCGAAATTCAAAAAAATTTTTTTTGAAAAAACTAGAAGGCTTACCTACATGATAAGCATGTTTTGTGGTCAAATGCCGCTGCAGGTGCGACGGCTTCATGAATTTGTTTGACAGTGTATCGCCACAGAAAAAACACACTGCCTTGGGTGGCTTAGAGTCGGTGCGTGTGAATCCCATCAATGCATACGAATCTTTGTACTGGCGATATTTGACTGCAGACTGTATTTTTGCATTCTTGTTTAATGGGCCTTGAGAATCAGAACCACCAGCTTCGCTGATAGAACGTTTTAACCACGATTCCATTATATGCAATACTTTATAATATAAAGCTATAAACTTAAATTGATTTATAAAGTTTATACTTGTAAACTTAAATAAACTTAAATATAAAGTTTATATTATAAATTTATAAAGTTTATAAACTCTACTTCCTTGGCTGTTGTCAATTTAAGTTTACTAAAACTGAACACTCCACAGCTCACCAAGAATCACATATCCGTTTAGAATTAGATGTTTGGGAAACGACGTCTAAGCGGACCTCTTAGACTTTCACTGTTAATCACAACCAAAATCCGAAGGAAAATAGAACTAACTTTATTATTAATCAAGAACGCCAAAAAAAAATTATCAAACTGTTGAAACCGTGATAACAGCAAAAATTGCTGTTGCTACTTCGCCAAAAACAATTTGTTAGTGAACCTTCAACTGAACAAAAAACGTTACTCAAACTGAAAGGCAAAAACTTGCACAAAATACATGTATATCAACGAAAAACGCAGAACTAAATAAGCCAGTCACAGACCAGAGACGGTTCGAATCTCGGGCCAGGCTCAAGCAAGATCTTAAACATAGCGCCCCCTTTGAAACAGAGGACGAAGCGTTCCTACCGTGCGTCCAGGAAAGCATTCCTACCGTGCGTCATGTCCCCAGGAAAGGAATTTTGAACAGTATATACAGGTTGATAAAGAAACTGTAAGAGCGCGGCCTGAAGCTTCTATTCCTAAGCCTTTGTATAGTCAATCTGGTCCGGTTGAAACAAAACCTTTCGTTAACCCAGGCCATCCTATTTTTAATGAGTGGAGAGAGCCTCGGGGGCGCCATATCAATGATGTAGAGGCAACTTCTAGGTTTGCGCATTTTCGTCCTGAGCGTACAAATTCGGATTATGTGGCTGGTGATTCTCGTGTCTTGAACGATCATGTATTTCAAACATACCTTGATAGACAAAACAGAAAGGAGTATATTAGTTTTGCGTCACAGATGAGTTTTAACGGTGATAATATTGCCTTTGTCTTCTTTAAAAACCAAATTCAAAAACTTATGAATCAATGTCCTGTAATTGAAAGACGTCTTGAAGTTTTGAGAGCTGCATGTGTGGGTCAACCGCGTGAAATGGTCAATTCACGCTTCACCAACTTCAAAAAACGATTCCAGCACCGCACTTAATAATCTGTTCGGTAGACAAAATAATTCTATTTCTCTATAATATTAATATCCGAAAACATTGGCGAAAAACAATTCCAACACTTGTCAATAACTCTACTGAAACTTCGACTGCACTGTGGGATTTAAATTAAAATTTCAACCGCAATAACTGCAATGACTGGAATGTAAACTGAAATGACGGAAATAAGTGGAATAAATTACAAACAACATTCATGCATATAAAACATCACGTCACCTGATGAGCGAATTTCCCGAATAAGATTGAATTTACGTGAAGGTAAGCACTTAATAATCTGTTCGGTAGACAAAATATTTCTATTTCTCTATAGTATTAATATCCGAAAACATTGGCGAAAAACAATTCCAACACTTGTCAATAACTCTACTGAAACTTCAACTGCAATGTGAAATTTAAATTAAAATTTCAACCGCAATAACTGCAATGACTGGAATGTAAACTGAAATGACGGAAATAAGTGGAATAAATTACAAACAACATTCATGCTTATAAAGCATCACGTCACCTGATGAGCGAATTTCCCGAATAAGATTGAATTTACGTGAAGGTCGAAGTTAAAAATTAGTAAAAAATTTATCTTTGGTCATCGTTTGCATTGAACAAAAACAGCCAACCAGAAAATCGCGGCGTAAACGGATTAAGTTTATAATAATTATAATTAGAAATCTGAGCACTGCTACCCGACCAACCGAGAAACACTTAGGCGCAATGGGTCACGTGCTCTTAATCTGATTGACACGTGCTTAAGATAGCAATTGATAGAACAAACAATTGAAACAATCGTGAGACAGCTTGCAAATAAGTTAAATAAATCAAATTAACAGGGGGTTTTTACCGACAATGCAATTATTACTTGGCCATGAAAATATTACGTCATAATGAAGCTTTAAATTGTTAAAAAAAACAGAAACTTAACTATAGATTTGTGAAGTTAAGATTATTGCGATTGAAGTGTAACAGTAATAAAAGTGGCCTTTTATAAAATCTTATGCAAAGCTTTTTCAAAAACGTTTTGGCTTTGAAAGTTCAGAGAAGACCAAAAAAGTTCTTAACTTTAACGAAGACCAACAAGCAGTTATAATTATAACAACAAGCGGTTTTGTCCAAGAAAAATAAGTTGATAAAAAATTCTGCTATTGTCGGCTATTTATTAATAAATTTCTAAATCAGAGTCGTTGCACAGCCATTTTTTCATAAATAAATGTGATACAACAGTTTAAAGCAGAGTCTAACTACTCAATAAACATAGCATAGGAAAAGTCCAAATTCAAATAAAGTAACATTGGTGTAAGTTGTTTCCGTTTTTGTAACGCTATTTTTACAAGTAAATCAATACGTATAGATTACACATGTTTTTATTATTACTCATAATTAATGATTTTCTCACTTCGGGGGCCCAAATTTGACCTTTCAAGTTATTTTTTACTTAATGGTGAAAAATTTGGACTTTTTTACCAATAAACCTCTGTAAAAAAAGCCCATAAATCAGCAAAAGTGAAATATTTTATATATTTTTGGTCAAAATAAATCGAACTTTTGAAATGTTCTTCATATAAAAATTCTATAAAATATTACATTAATTGTAAAACGTTCGATTACTTTAAAAAAATTAGGCCCTTGAAAATACAAAAATTTCTTCTAGTAGGGAATTCCCTCTGTTGAAAACCTCTTGTCCTTTGGAAGAGCATCCACTCCAGATCAGGCACAAGTAGGACTGGGGCCGAGGGTTTATCCTTTTACTACCCCAGACTGCTGCACTGCCTGGATCAGATGCTGGCAGTGATGTTGTTAAGCCAGTATCGAGTTTTGTTATGCAAAACCGTCAGACCTCGTGCTCCATGTGGTGCCCGATGTATGGGGCACGTTGTTAAAACGTGATCTGCGGTTTGCTCAGCGGCGCCGCACTCGCAATTCGGTGAAGGAGCGAGACCCTATTTGTGCATGGACGAATGGAATCCCCCAACATCAATTCTCAGGCGGTTAAGCTTAAACCAAACTACTCGGGGTAAGCCAATTCCAACAGGCTTGGCAATGGTCCTGGACACAATAAAACGGAGCCTGGAAGCATTTTCATAGTACTCCGCATTCCATTTATGACTTTTTTACTCAAAAGCGTGGATGCCAAGTCCGGCAAGGTTGTCCAAAAGACTCCGCGCAGCTGGCACAAATGGGAGTCTGGATCTTAATCTCTCTCTTGGCGAGCATCCGAAAACCTACTTAAAAGGCCGTACAAGATATGCTCACGGTCCTTAGATCTACGGTATCCCAAGGAGAGTGTCGTTCCCACTCGGCGAAGCTCAGCTGGTAGAATGCATAAAAGTATGGGTAATTGGTCCGTTGCAGTGGGACGCAGCATCCAGTGACTATGCGCAAAGCGTCGTTCAAGGCACTGTCTATGAGACGAGTGTGAGCGATGCGACATTAAACTGGTGTGCAGTACTCAGCGGTTGATTAGACCAGAGATAAAGCGGCTATGAGTAGTGTTTTGGCATCAGCACCCAATCCCGAGCCCACAAATCGTCTCAACAGTGTGACGCGCAAGAATAATTTTTTGCGCAATGCCACTAGATGGTGACGAAACGTGAGCTATTTGCCTTATTGAGCTATGAGCTATTACCTATCTCAAGATAAGTTGGAGTTGGACAGAAATGTAAAAGTCTATCATTGTTGTACTGCCGTCACCATCTTAGTGTGACTGAGCTTCAACCTTCAAGTCTGGAGATACGCTGAAAGTGTAGACATGTCTTGGCTTAAAGTCCCCTCCAAGTCCTTCCAGTTTCCAGAAGAGTGCAACAATACTAAATTATCAGCATAAGCAAACTTTCTGGAAATCACGGAAAGCAGATCGTGGGTATAGATGTTAAATAGGATGGGACCCAAGACCAATTCTTGAGGAACGCGGTTTTTAAGACGGCGTAGCCTGCTTTGCTTGCTGTCACCGGTAGTAAAGGTAAAACTTTGATTTTGGACAACCTCAATAATTATTCTGACCACGTGCGTATCCGGCAGAAGCCTCAGCAGCTTGCAGGTAAGGCCACTGTGCCAGACAGTGTCATAAGCAACTGTCAGATCAACAAATACGGCACCCGCCTTCTTCTAAGCCTCAAAAGAATCCTTGATGTTCTGTGTCAGCAGAGCAACTTGATCTTTGGTTGACTTTCCAAGTCGAAACCCAGCCTGCTCTTTAAGGAGCAGCGGATCAATTAATGGCTTAACGCGGGCGTAGATAAGCTTCTCGAGAATCTTGTAGCGGACACAGAGCAGAGATATTGGTCGCTAACTCTTTCGGTCCCCCACGGGCTTCATTGGCTTTGGGATCGCGACTACAAGCGCTCTTCTCCAGATCTTGCGAATTTTGAGTCGGAGCAAGAAAAAAAAGGAAGTCACGTAACTAAGAATTTAAAGCAGCCCCAGCATGGAGTATAACCTCTGAACAGATGGAATCAGGACCAGGAGCTTTGCCTGGTTTTAAGTGTTGAAGGGCAGCAGTAAATTCTCTCTATGAAAAAATATCAATAGCTATTTACTGGGTCTGGTGTTGTGGCCCTCCAAAGGTCAGACACTTCGTAAGAGACAAGTCGAGATGACTTGAGGTCAATAGCCTCGTATCTCCTATTTCTGACCAGCTGAGATGCAATAGCATCAACTGAGACGGGACAGTGACGAGGAGAATGTTGTGACCTACCAGTAAGATTGTTTAAAATTCTCCATGCTTTTCGACTAGAATATATGAAAAGTCGATGCTCCGAACTGCCTCGGACCATCAATTCCTCCGCTTCCTGTCAAGTTTGGCAAGCAAAGCTGTAGCAGCCAAACTTGATTCGTCTCCCTGAGGAGACTGCAGAAAAGTTCTATAGGGAAATTCACATTCCGTATCCCATTACGGAATACAGTTGTTTTGATACCCGCGTGGGATAGTATTTTTGGCTGCTTTCTTGATGATGAGTAGAGGGAATCACTTCTAACTCTGCCACTGCTTTAATGAATATAACCAAAATCACTTTTGTCCTGCAATATATTCAATTGATCGAGAAAATGCACACACAGGAGTAATTTGATCTCTTACCATCGAGGCAAATGACACATTACAATGCAACAGTACAAACACTCATTCGATTTCGACCAATATCACATTGATACTTCGCAGTTTACGACTGCATTGCGCTAATTTTTAATATCCAGGACAATTACTGGTAAAAATTGACTTGGTAAAGTGCAAACAATAATCAAGCTAGCTAATTTGAAAAAAAATTTTTTTTGTTTATCTAGACACAAAATTAGAAGATTGAAAGTATAGTTTGGGGGCCTCAAATTATAAAAAAGAAAAGGTAATCTTGTCATAAAACAATAGAAAAAAAAAGGTTTCTATTGTACAAAAAACATTTGTATTATAAGTAAAAGACGTATTCTGGTACAGTACATCAATATTCTAGTTTTATAAAGCTGTACTAGTGTGTGTAAATTTTTTAATATTGTATGTCATTATTTTATTTCAATTGTAGAAAATGATTAATAATGTACTCATAAATACTAACGATTTCAAGTAGTGTGTTTATCTTTAAAAAAATTTAATTTTAAAACAAAATTTATGTTTTTCTTAAGCATAGTTTCAGCTTTAAAGTTGTTGCTGCTAAATTTCAATAACTTTTAGACAACTTTTATAATAATTTAACTTTTACGAATAGTTCACATTACACAGTTAATGTTCAATATTTAAAAGCTGAATAGATTTTGTGCGTTATTGTTTCAAACTTATTTTCCTATGTGCTATATTATGTATGTGACATACATTTTTTTATCTGCTGAAAACTCCAAACTTTTGAGTTTCTGGGGTTATGGACCAATGTAAAATGCTACAAAATAAAAATAAACATGCGGCATTTTGAAAAAGAGAGGCCCCTCGATAACTACAAAAAAAGGGTGCCCGACTCAACCGCTTCACTCGCCTCGCCCAATATCCACCACTGAACACATCCCCAAATCTGTCACCAATCTTCTCGCCTCTCAAAGCCGCGACAGTCTTCCTCGCGCCTGCAAAGTAATAGTAGCCCCCCACATCGCCTTTTTCCACAAGTTTATTATTGGCCAGCACGTTTTAAACAACACTCAACCCTCTCTTCGTTACAGCAACATTAATTTGTTTTCTTGTTCAAGATTGTTCTATCTTTCATCTTTCTTGTTCTTCTTGTTCAAGATTGTTCTATCTTTGGTCAAACACTTTGACCAATAAGAGTTCTTTTTTTCACGTTATATCTCAGTTTGGCTCGCTTCTTCTTCACTCTGACGATTTTTCCTGAAGAGTATCAAACAAAAAGCTTTCCAAATGTTCTTGCTATTTTCAAAAAATGAAAAAGTTTTCACCTGTAAAATTCGACCGCGGTAATTTATGCACTTGGCCCAAAAACACTTTTAATAAACCTAAATAGTCTTTGGCTTAAAAAGCTTGAATAGTCTTGATGCAAGTTCTTTTTGGTCCCCACTTTAAAGATTTTTACCTTTAAAATTCTTTTTTTATTATTTTGGTCTAGACAAATTTCTTAGTAAAATTTTTCTCCAACACTTCAAAATTTATATTTATTGAGGTTGGCTTTTTAATGCAAAAAGTGGCTTTTTTTCCAAACTTTGCTCTATTGCTAAATTATTGCTATTTGCTTGTAGTTCTTTTCGAAAGAAGTTTGGTGACCCTGGTGTCTAATTAAATACTTTACAAACTTTTTTGTATTTAATTTTGGTCCAAATTATATAGTTGTAAAGCCAAGTGTTATCAAACCTTTCTTCTTTTTCATATTTCAAAGGGCATTATTTGCCCCCTTGTGCCCCCGTGATTTAAAAATATATCAGAACAAGAAGAGCGATTTCCCACTGATCCCCCAGATCCCGGCGCCTCTGGCGTTGCCACTTTTTAGAAAATAAAATTGTACAAGCTGTACATTTTCTTCCATGAAAAATGCTTCGGCCAATATAGCCACTGATGAAATGTGCTACTAATTAAGAGTTCAGTAAATCATAAGTTCAATTTTTTGTTATAAAATTAAGTTACTTAAAGAAAAGCTGGCTTGTCCAAACTTTTGAAGGAATCCGATTGCTTCCTCTGTCCAACGCAGTACTGAACTTCTTGGATAAAGTCAGAAAAATCCCCCCAAGTCAACTACATTTATATTTAAAAATGTGTCGTTAACTCACAGTAATAAAAACTACATTTCTAGACGGAATAGAGACCGAATTTATTTTTTATCTGCAGTTGAATTCGAGCGCAGCAACTCAGCAGAACACCGCAAACGTATTCAGCAAAACATCACAATTTACTCATTTAGCAAAATTTTGGCCACTGATCACAACGGAATTGACGACACTTTTTATAATGAAGCTTAAATCGGCCTACATATTTGAACAACAAACTTTCAAGGAAATTAATAAATCCAAAGTAGCGCACTTCGTATATTTCTCCTTAGTCATCTCTATTGAACATTTAAAATTCTAGTCAAGTTAGAATGCCGAGCCGCATATCATTAACAAAAGGAAATCGCAGGATCATTTCACAATTTAAAAAATGCACCCACAATGAAGTCACAGTTGGATACAGATTATTGCAGCCGGACTAAACATGTAAACAAGTGGATTAATCATTTAAAACGTCAAAAGCATCGAAGTTTCAAAAGGCCCTTGTTATTATTCAGTTGTACAATTTCCTCAAAATGGTAATTACTTTTTAAAAGTTTTACAATATTTGCAACGAATGGCGATTTGCTGTTACGAAACCACTACATTTTTATTTGTCTCAGATAAATTGTGCATTGTGGGGGATTTATTTGAGGCATGGCAAACGTAGGATATTTGTTGATGACTTTTGCCCTACGCTTAACGCCTTTGAATCAAAAGAATAAATAAAGATGGTAAATGAATAAATTTTCTCTCATTTTTACATTTTTGCTTCATATAATTCATTCTTAATACCACTTTACAGTTTGTGCCGTTCTATAAAAATAAAACTTATACAGTAGAAGATTTAATAAAACCATGAAACTTAAAATTGCTTGATATCACTGATTTTGCTAGTAATTCGATGCGCAATGTTATTTATACGAAGCAACTTGAGTTCTATATATTTTTTAATTTTTATTTTTATATTAAATTTCCTGACTCGCAGGCAACTGAAACGCTGTAGGTGTACATAGGGAAACTGTTTAGCAATTACCCCGACCTGTTTGTAGATATGTTAAGATATTGCTGTCAGCATGAAATTTTTTATTTTGGTTTTTTAATTTTATAGAGATACACTATAATTGAAGTTTAGAACTGCTTACCAAAACCGTCAAGCAGAGAAAATTACTGTAAAGTGTCTTTCTTAAGAACACAACAGAATGGCGCGAGTAAGATTTAAACCGGTACCTTGTCGATCACAATCATGGCGCTCTTAACCGCTCAACCACACCGCCCACTCAAATATTTACAGACAAATTAGAACAATCTATAGTACTGCAAATAAATTAAAAATAATATTTTCTCAATGCTCGACACATACACGTAATAGACCAAAACATTTTCAAGGGGAGCAAAACATTTTTGCCTAAATTTTTTGACAATTGCTACTATCGTAGTTTAACAATATTTTGCGGGAATGCCCAAATATCACTCAGATTGAATAGAAGGACATTTTTTGTTTTTACTTGTTTTTTAGTCAAAAATAGATCAGAAACGATTGGTTTTGTTGAAATAAATTTTTGAATATCAAGAAAAGGTCTTTACATTAAATCGTGGTTGCTTTTGTGCACTGATCTGGATCGTTCTTTATTGAGCAACTTCTTTCTGCCCAAATAGTGCATTACTGATGCCCAAAAAATCTGATTTTGCTCAATTTTTTTGCTTCATGAGGGCAATTACACACCTTTTCCCACTCGTATGGCTATGGCTCTACATCGGTAAAAAATGTATTATTATGTTCGTACTGCATGTACTTTTATTTTAGTTAAACCTATTTAGACCAAGCATGAGTCAAAACCAGCGTGTGTAAGAATCGTACTACTTGGAATATAAACTGAAGTAAAATCTAATCAATAATTACTAATTAAATTTCACCAAGTCAATTTTTATAAGCAAGATTCCTGGCTGTTAAAAATTAGCGTTAATCTGTAATACAGTGGCGTGCGGTGACCTCTGAGGTTGGTCATGCAGTTGTTATGCCAACGCTGGTCATACAATACTTTATGGGTAGGACAAAAAAAATTGTTTGGGATCCTAGGACAAAGACCAAGTTTCGTCCCAAAATCATGTTGTTCACAAAAAAAGTCTTCAATTTAAATCAGTCTCGGATTACTCATTTTTTGTCCAAAAATTGTATTGTTCTCAAAAAAAAAAAAAGAAAAAAAAGGTCTTCACCTGAAATCAGTCTCAGATTTTTTACTTTTCGTCCCAAAATCATAAGTGTTCTCTGAAAAACAAAAAAAGTCTTCGCTTTGGATCAGATTTTTCTTATTTTGTCCCAAAACTGTGCTGTTCTTTATTGAGTGAAAAAAAGGTCATCACGAAAAAAGTTCGTTGATCATACAACGCATGACTTGCATGCCCTGACCGCACGCCACTGCCGTAATATTAATTTTTATTGATCTGTAATATTTTATTAATTTAGGTTTTATAATTCTTACTGTCTTTTTAAAACATTTCTTGGTTAAATAAAATTTATTGCGAGATTCCAAGTTGCAAAAGCCTTACCAATTTTTACTCGTTGGTTTTTTTTTTAATGGATTCTATAAAATAAAAATAGCCTAAGTACTGCTCGGCAAATAATTTTATGCGGCCCGCTAAAAGCTTTTATGAGCTCATATCTGCTAACTTTTTAAAATGAAACCACAGTGTGGATATACACAGTCAGTCCATTGTTGCTTTGTTCTTACTCTAGTTTAGACCATAAGCGTACAAGTTTTTTTTGAAATAAATGAGTTTCCGGTAAAGTTCTATCATGTGGTTAGTCGGCAGCGTGATCGTGTGATTAAAACACAATGGTTGTAGTCGATATGATGTCGGTTCGAAACCTACTTGCGCCATTTTGTTTTATCCTTGGAAAAGACACTTTACGGTCTTGGCATGCAGTTCTAAATTTTAGCCATATGTTTATAAAACCAATAAACCAAAATAAAAACTTTCAAACGGACAGCAATATCTTGACATCTCCGGAAGCAGGACAGTGTAATTGCTAGCCTTATTTACGGTGCCTCCGACACTTTCCTGCGAGTCAGCATGATAAAATATAGAGATGAAATGAAAATGGTAAAATTTTTCTCGTTTAAATATTAATTTAATTAATTGCATTGTTTCTCAAAAAACCTTTTATTTTGATTGATTTACATAGTAATTATTTTTTTAACTGTTTGGTTTTTTGATAAACACGCTTTTCTAAATGCGGTCCTTTGAAAAATGTGACTTTCTAAATACGGTCCTTGAACTAAAAAAATTGCTCTACAGTACTCAGGGGTGCCGGAACGTCGGAAGGGCAAGGGGGGCAGCTTTTTCAAAGGGCACTTTCAATACTGTAAGTACAGTCATTACCACAAACATTGCTTTCTAATATTGTCAAACAATTAAACACTTCAACAAAGCCAGAGTACTGCGCGTACGTCGCATAAACACTAAAAAATAACAAAAAACAAATTATCAATTACGTAAGGGCAGGTTCAAGAATGTGACACCCGAACTTTAAACTTCGTAAAAATGGTAAAAAAAAATATGAGCAATATGATATAAGAAGAATACGATGTTACTGTTGAGATATTACAAAAAGGATTTTGAAGTACAAGGTATAGCTTTACTTTTTAACACTTCTACAACAAAACCAAAAGATGCAATATTTAGGTATAAAAATCATTATTTATATGATCCTGACTATAGTGTTTTTTCAGCTAAATATAATTGGCAGTTATTAGCTGGGGGCAAAAGAAACAATTGTTCCCCCCCCGAAAGGCGAAAGGTCTGAAAAACAGCAATTTTTTTCTACAAAATGCAAAATTTTCTTACCAGCGGCAAGGGCTTCGCCCCGCACTGCTAATTTGGGGAGTCAATACTTGTAATTTAGCAAAATTAGGCCAAAAAAGAACAATTTTCAAACGTCTTTTTAATAAATAGCAAAAGTTACAAAGAGCGAAATGCTATAGTAAAGAATCAGCATTCAATCTTTTTCAAAATTAATCACAGTCAGTGTTTTTAAGAAAGTCCGAAATAATGCAAGCGAGAATCATTAACTTTGACAAATTCGTTTGTGATTGCTTTTAAATCCATTTGATCCATTAGCTTTGGGTGAATTGAAGCAAACATTGCATTGTTTAAATGATCTGATCTTGAGGTAGAGCGCAAATAGTTTTTTACTCTTAAGATTACGGATGAAAAACATTAAGGCAATAAAAAAGACTGAGTCAACCAAATCTTCATTCTACAATTTTAAGAGATAAATTTACGACGTAACAATCATGCAAAAATTGAACCAAATAAAAAATTTAAGTTATCCAATTCTCACGGCTTACATTATGTTTTAGTCATATTAAATTTTTATACTTATTTACTCTTAATCATTGAGTGTTTAAATTAGTGATGGGATGATGCCAATTTTTTTTTTTTACTCCAATGCCGATTTCAACAACATTTTTTGATTCCGATTCTTTCACGAGCTAGCTAAAAAAGACGTACAGTGTAGTATAGCCTACTGCAAGTTGCTACTAACTTTTTACTGTGCTAACTGCTATCGTGCACAATCGGGTCATTTGTTAGGTCTATTGTTCATAAACAATTAAATTATTTGTTAGGTCTATTGTTCATAAACGATTAATTTTTTTTGCACTGGATAGGCCAGGATAGGCCAGTTTTGAGATTTCATGCTTGAGTAACTGCGGACAATGGTTACAATGGAAGTGAAACTATTGATATCTTCGGTATACTGTGATACAGGTAAACAGAGATATATACACACTTAGAGGTTACAGAGCAGGTGTTTTGCTTCGTTACTATCGTACTGGAATGCAAAGGGCAGTACTGCCCCCGTTGCCCCCCTTGGCAAAAGGGCACGGGGGGCAGCTGCCCCCCTGCCCCCCCTGTTCCGGCACCACTGACAGTACTCTAGAATGTAAATAAGCTAGTTAAAACAAGAGAACAGCTGATACTTGTTCAGCTTGTTCCTGAACTACATCACAAAGTTTTCAACCATCGATCAGTGGAAAGATAAAACGAAGGTGAACAAACCCTTATTTTTTTACAAAATGTGTAAACCTTAGTTATCAATCTAAAGTCTGTAAAAAAATCAGATATTAGTTAAATGAATGCTGCAAGAAATTAAATCAGTTGCATTACTTTCTGAATGCCCAAGTAGTTTGTTTTGAAATCGGTGCGTTTTCATTGTTTCTGTATGGAAATATCATTTTTTAAATTTACTTGTGTAGCATCGAAGCAAAAGTTAAATCTTGTTGTTTTAAATTGATTCACACGTTCTCTGAAATTAAAGAAGATTTGTCAGACACAAGCACAAATAGAGCGCTCTTCGGTAAAACAACTGTATACTAGAAGTTAGTGACGTCATGCAGCTAAACCGATTCTGTGAAATCTGATAGGGATCTCAAACGCAACGAATCGTTAAAAATTTAGCTAAAAATTTTACCCGAACCGCAATCCGGTGAGCAAACAAGGTGATGGCTTTTTGATCTTTACTTAAATTTTCAAGTAAAATTTAAAAAATTTTTATCTAATTTCTGGAATTTGCGCCTCCGGTCTGCAATTTTCAATTTTGAATCCATGGAATCGTAATCTACATACTTTCAACCGATCAAAAATCCAAAATTCTATCACTCAGCTCTTAGAGCGATCAAGGAGCACTCTATGTTAGTTGTCATGGCAAAGCTTGTTTTTAGCAACTTTTTAAGATGATAAACAAAACAATCTGTTTCTTACATTGCGTTTGCAAATCTACCGAAAAATAAATATGATTGATTTGCAAATGTATCAAAAAATAAATATGATTAAACTGCAAAGAGTTGAGTGACAATTTTTTGATGAGAAAAAAAATTTGAATTTTTGATAGATTGAAAATATGTAGATTACAATTCCTTGGGTACAAAATGGAAAATTTCCTCCTGTTCACCATTATTTAATTTTCGCGATAAAATCAAAATAAACACCCAAAAAAATCTTCGCTTTAATTGGGTGGCAAATTCGGCCCCGCAGAAAGTTGGGCAAACTTTTTTCTTAATTTCTGTTGATATCAACGTGAAGATCAAAAAAAAAGCATACAATCAGTTTTTTTTTAAAATCTAGTGTAGATAAAAATCTGGTTCTAAAACTTTTTGTTCAAAAATGTTGAATTACATGTAATTAATATTTTAATTTTGAATGAAGCATTTAATTAAAAAATTCTTCAAAAAACTTCGCGACTGCGCCCTGCGCGTCCCGTGGGACACAGAAACACCGTCGCACAACTTTCAAACGAAAAACAGTGTGGAAAGCAGAGCGCGATTTATAACATAATAAGCGTAAGTCGAGCATGCCGCAACCAAGTATCGGCAAACACGAATCCGACAGATCAAAGCACAAGTCAACCGATTGAAACACCTAATACCTGGAAATTTTAGGGCTTTGTCCAGGTCGGTTCGTCAAAATAGATTCGAAGTGAAGATTTTCTTTTCTTAGATAACACTATTTTTAGGGACAAATTGTTTTCTATTAACGAGCGTCCCGGTTTGCCCTTTGAAAATATGGTATGGCTTGTCGTTTATAAAGCTTTTGTTTGATTATTTTCTGGAGAAATCGTCAGAATAAAGAAGAAGCGAGCCGAAATCAACTCTAAAGTAAACAAAGGCTCTCATTGGTCAAGAGCGATTAACCAATCGTCGTCGTCGTCGTCGTTTGAAGAGGTATCCACTCCAGGTCAAATACAAACAGGACTGGGGCCGAGAGTTTATCCTTTTACTACCCCAGACTGCTGCACTGCCTGGATCAGATGCTGGCAGTGATGTTATTAAGCAAGCATCGAGTTTCGTCATCCAAAACCGTCAGACCTCGTGCTCCATGTGGTGCCCGATGAATAGGGCACGCTGTTAGTACATGGTCTGCGGTTTGCTCAGAGGCGCCACACTCGCAATTCGGTGAAGGAGCGAGACCCCATTTGTGCATGGACGAATGGAATCGCCCAACACCAGTCCGCAGGCGGTTGAGCTTAACCCAAGCTGCTCGGGGTAAGCCCATCCCAACAGGCCTGGAACCGGTCCCGGGCACAAAAACACGGAGCCTGAAAGCATTTTCACAGTACTCCGTTTTCTATTTGTGATCGGTCCATTCAGAAGCGCGTCTGGCAAGACTGTCCAAAAGATTCCGCACACCTGGCACAAACGGGCGTCTGGATCTTAGTCTCACTTGGCGGGATCTGAGGACCCACTTAACAGACCATACAAGATATGATTGGGGTCCAGAGATCCACAATCAGCCAAGGAGAGTGTCGCTCCCAGTCGGCGAAGCTCAGCTGGCTGAATGCCTGAGAGTACAGGTAGGTGGTCCGTTGGAGTGGGACGCAGGCATCCAGTGACTGTGCGCAAGGCGTCATTCAAGACACTGTCGATGAGGCGAGTGTGAGCACTGCAACCCCAGACTGGCGCACAGTACTCAGATGTTGAGTAGACTAGAGATAAGGTGGCTATGCGTAGTGTTTTAGCATTAGCACCCCATCCCAAGCCCACGAGTCGCCTCAGCAGTGTGACGCGCGAAGATAGTTTTTTGCGCAATGCCACTAAATGGTGACGAAACGTGAGCGATCTGTCCAGTTTTACCCCAAGGTACTGTAAGTAGGGGTTGGACAGAACGGTAAAAGTCTACACTGGTTGTAGACCTTTAGCTCACGTTTGGCCTCTCGGTTATTTAAATGAAAGGCTGCCGTCACCGTCTTAGTTTGACTGAGCTTCAACCTCCAAGTCTGGAAATACGTTGAAAGTGTAGACATGTCTTGGCTCAGTGTCCCTTCCAAGTCCGTCCAGTTTCCAAAAGAGTGTAAATCCTCCGGACCGAACTGAATTTAGATAAGATTCAACTACTCGTTTGTGAAAAGAAAAGGCTATTAAAGTTATATCAAGTTGACATTGAAAATATTAATATAGATTTGCAAATCGATTGTAGTCTGATGACAAGTGCCAAGCTATTAGGTGTGTATCTTGAGCAGACCGTGTCACTAGAACATATGGTAATTGAAACTTGTAAAATTTGTTTTTTTAAACTCTTGAAATTGCGCAATTTACGTGTATTTTTGTCCCAAAAACATAAAATCATGCTAATTAAATCTTTTATTATTTCACGATTAGATTACTGTAACTGTCTCCATGCCTGCATTCCACATTATTTACTACAAAAACTAGAAAAAGTGTTAAATGCGTGTATTAGATCTATGTACAATATTTCACTGACCAATCATGATTTGATTAACTACTATGCTGATAGTCATATATTACCCATTGAGTATCGAATAAATAATAAATTATGTCTTACCATTCATAAAATTTTGAATAATTTAGCTCCACAATATCTGTCAAACTTGTTTTATACGTACCGCTTCGAGAAAACCTTAGATTAGGAAATGATTGTTTCATTATTGTTACTGAACATCAGATTGAAAAAACAATTTCATACAAGATGTGTATAACTTGGAATTCGTTGCCATTAGCTCTACGTTCATGTAGACAATTACACATTTTCAAAAAGAACCTAAAGACATTTTATTTTCAAACGATTTTGCACAATACAGAAATGTAGCCTATAGTGTTTAATTGTTCATTTAATAATGTTTATTATTTGTTCTGTAGAGATATGCATTGTATAGAGTAACTCAATTGCATTGATATGTAAGTTACACTATCAAATTCGTATGTTTCATAATGCTTGCCGCGAAAACAGTTTATGTGTGAATTTACATCAATAATGACTTCCCGATGGTGATAGCTTTGACCTGTTCTCTTATTTGCTATTTCCTGTAGTTTATTTTGTTCAAGTTCAGCCGCTCTGAGACTATACAAGTAGAGAGCGGGATACAAATACTTTGTTATTATTATTATTATTATAAGATTTGGCCCAGATGGTAGGTGCTTTCACGCAGCCTGGGCCGTGAGTAAGTCTGTTCATTGATTTTAAAATGACAGACCGAAACCGAACCTACCAAAACGGAAGGGTATCCACCCATTCCGATGTTCAGTGTGGGTCTGCTAATCGGCAAACGTCCTTTTCAGGACGGGGCAATGCTAGGATAAAACTGCCCTTTTCAGGGCACATTGCCAACAAGTTCCGAAGACCCACTATTCTTCAGCTGAACATCGAAGGCCTCACTGCAAGCAAGATGAACGTTCTTCATCATCTCGCTATGCAGTCTGAGGCACTCGTCATCCTATTGCAGGAGACCCACTGCACTGATACAGAGAAGTTGGTAGGACTACCAAACTACCAACTAGCTGGGTCTTCTTTAAGCAGGAAGCATGGCCTTGCCACGTTTGTCCACGAGCGACTGAGATACACGCTTTTGGACCAATCTCCACCGACATCGGAGATCGAGTGGTTGTGTGTGGACGTTGATGGTTATAAAATAGTCAACGTCTACAAACCACCTCCAACGCGATTGCGAACCCTGGATCTTCCAGTGTTTCCTCACCCCTGTCCGTACGCTGGCGATTTTAACTGTCGTCATGCTGATTGGGGTTACGACGACAACAGTCCGGACGGTGAGTGCTTGGCTGGCTGGGCAAGTGTTAATTGTCTTGCCCTCCTATATAATGCCAAGGATGCTGCCAGTTTTTATTCCGGCCGCTGGAACACTGGTACCAATCCGGATCTAGCTTTCGCCAGCGTAGGTCCAAACAGTCGCTTACCGGATAGACGTGTCCTTGACAAGTTCCCCAGGTCACAACATCGACCTTCGCTTATTACACCACCAAGGTTTGCTATGGCAGTGCCAAGCATGCCTGTTAAGCGATGGAACTTCCGCAAGGCCAAATAGAGTCACTACATTGCTTTGACCAATAAATTTGCAAAGACTTTGTTGCCGCCTGATTCACTTGATGTGGATGCGGCTTACCAGGACTTCTGTAACACCATTAAGAAAGCAGCCAAAAAGACTATCCCACGCCGGGTATCGAAATACCTACATTCCGTGTTGGGATGCAGAGTGTGAATCCCTCTATAAAACCTTTTTGCAGTCCCCTCAGGGAGACGACTCAGGCTTGGCTGCTACAGCTCTGCTTGCCAAGCTTGACAGAAAGCGGAGGGATCGATGGTCCGAAGCAGTTCGGAGCATTGACTGCTCACACTCCAGTCGAAAAGCGTGGAGTATTTTGAACAACCTTACTGGTAGGTCACGACACTCTCCTCGTCACTGTACCGTTTCAGCCGATGCTATTGCATCTTAGCTGGTTAGAAATGGGAAATACGAGACTGTTGACCGCAAGTCATCTCGACTTGTCTTTCAAGAAGTGTCTGACCTTTGGAGGGCCACAACACCAGACGCAGTAAATATCTCTGACAATTTCTCACAGAGAGAATTTGCTGCTGCCCTTCAACATTTAAAACCAGGTAAAGCTCCGGGACCTGATTCCATCTGCCCCGAGCTTATACTCCATGCCGGAGCTGCTTTGAAGTCCTGGTTACGTGACTTCATTTCTTCCTGTTTGCGCCGACTCAAAATTCCCAAGATTTGGAGAAGAGCGCTTGTGGTCGCGATCCCAAAACCAGGAAAGCCCGTGGGGGACCCAAAGAGTTATCGACCGATATCTCTGCTCTGTGTCCCCTACAAGATCCTCGAGAGGCTTATCTACGCCCGCGTTGAACCATTAATCGATCCGCTGCTCCCTAAAGAGCAGGCTGGGTTCCGACGCGGGAAGTCAACCGTAGATCAAGTTGTTCTGCTAACCCAGAACATCGAGGATTCTTTGGAGGCTAAAAAGAAGGCCGGTGCCGTATTTATCGATCTGACAGCTGCTTATGACACTGTCTGGCACTGTGGCCTTACCTGCAAGCTGCTGAGACTACTTCCGGATAAGCACATGGTCAAAATGATCATGGAGCTTGTCCGAAATCGAAGTTTCACCCTTACCACCGGTGACAGCAAGCAAAGCAGGCTACGTCGTCTTAAAAACGGCGTTCCTCAGGGATCGGTCTTGGCTTCCCTCCTATTTATACGTACGATCTTCCTTTCATGATTTCCAGAAAGTTTGCTTATGCTGATGATCTAGCATTGTTGCATTCTTCTGGAAACTGGAAGGACTTGGAGGGGACCTTAAGCCAAGACATGTCTACACTGTCAGCGTATCTCCAGACTTGGAGGTTGAAGCTCAGTCACACTAAGACGGTGACGGCAGCCTTTCATTTAAATAACCGAGAGGCCAAACGTGAGCTAAAGGTCTACAACCAGTGTAGACTTTTACCGTTCTGTCCAACCCCTACTTACAGTACCTTGGGGTAAAACTGGACAGATCACTGACGTTTTGTCACCATTTAGTGGCATTGCGCAAAAAACTATCTTCGCGCGTCACACTGTTGAGGCGACTCGTGGGCTCGGGATGGGGTGCTGGTGCTAAAACACTACGCATAGCCACCTTATCTCTAGTCTACTCAACAGCTGAATACTGTGCGCCAGTCTGGTGTCGCAGTGCTCACACTCGCCTCATTGACAGTGTCTTGAATGACGCCTTGCGCATAGTTACTGGATGCCTGCGTCCCACTCCAACGGACCACCTACCTGTACTCTCAGGCATCCAGCCAGCTGAGCTTTGCCGAATGGGAGCGACACTCTCCTTGGCTGATTGTGGATCTCTGGACCCCAATCATATCTTGTATGGTCTGTTAAGTGGATCCTCAGATACTGGCCAAGTGAGACTAAGATCCAGATGCCCGTTTGTGCCAGCTGCGCGGAATCTTTTGGACAACCTTGCCAGATTTGGCATCCGCGCCTCTGAATGGACAAATCTTAAATAGAAAACGGAGTACTGTGAAGGTGCTTCCAGGCTCCGTGCTTTTGTGCCCCAGACCGGTTCCAGCCTGTTGGGATGGACTTACCCCAAGCAGCTTGGGTTAAGCTCAACCGCCTGCGAACTGGTGTTGGGCGATTCCATTCGTCCATGCACAAATGGGGTCTCGCTCCTTCACCGAATTGCAAGTGCGGCGCCTCTGAGCAAACCGCAGACCATGTACTAACAGCGTGCCCTATACATCGGGCACCACATGGAGCACGAGGTCTGACGGTTTTGGATGACGAAACTCGATGCTTGCTTAATAACATCACTGCCAGCATCTGATCCAGGCAGTGCAGCAGTCTGGGGTAGTAAAAGGATAAACCCTCGGCCCCAGTCCTGTTTGTGTCTGACCTGGAGTGGATACCTCTTCAAACGACGACGACGACGACGATGACGACGATTATAAGATTTAATAAAATTTGTATGGGTTCTGTTTTTTTGGGTCCCCCTTTATTGACTAAAAGAATTTTGAGATAAGACCTTTAATTTCAAAGATATTTAAAAATGTTGTGCCAAAAAAAGTTTGAGTGAATTTTGTATATAAATTGGAGCTAGTGCTCTTTCAAACAACTGATTAAGCTTTGGCTTGAATTTTACACAGAGCACTGGCTCTGCTTAAAGTTGCACAGATCAAAGTTTGGCTACTTTAAAAAAGTAAGGCTTATGCTCCAAACTTTGGCTCCATCTCCAAAGTCTAGATTTGGGGAAACTGATTGTACTTGTAGACTACGTCTCAAAATAAAAAATTAGGTGCAAACTGCATAAAATTTGGGGGACAATACAGTTTTCCCTTTTTATTATGGACAATTGGCCAAAGTCTGACCATGTTGCATTGCTAAAGGTATGACATAATGCAACACATTTTTATCCCAAAGAACTGGCAATGAATAAAAAATAGTTATCGCTTTAATACTGTCACTAAACTCTTTGTTTACCATCCAAAAAACTAGTGATGACAAAAAACAAGGCTCACTGTTTGTAGAGCACTTGATTATTCTAAGGCTTTTTTTGTAAAAAACATGCTTCTTTCTAAACACATGCAGGGGTCTCATTTACTATACGCCGTGGTGACATTTTTCACGGTAAAATCCCTCAAGGGGATTTCCCTGTTTTTCTCACTACTGCTCTTCATCTTTTGTTTCTTTTTTTTCTGAAAAAATTTTTGCTCCCACCACCGTCTCACCACTCCCAATCTGTTTCTTCTTTTACGCTTTACCCGATTCTTTAAACTTGATTTAATCAATTACAAGCTTCAATTTTTAAGCTTGATTTGATCACTTTATTTCGCCACGGTAAATAGTAAACAAGATACTCAAAAAAAAAAAGTTCGCATTATAAATATTATGTCTCCTTATACATTTTAAACAGAATAAAACTGTTTATTATAACAATCCTTCATACAAGCTTCAATTTTTAAACTTGATTTGATCACTTTATTTCGCCACGGTGAATAGTAAACGAGATGCTCAAAAAAAAAAAGTTCGCATTATAAATATTATGTCTCCTTATACATTTTAAACAGAATAAAACTGTTTATTATAACAATCCTTCATACAAGCTTCAATTTTTAAGCTTGATTTGATCACTTTATTTCGCCACGGTGAATAGTAAACAAGATAGTCAAAAAAAAAAAGTTCGCATTATAAATATTATGTCTCCTTATACCTTTTAAACAGAATAAAACTGTTTATTATAACAATCCTTCATACAAGCTTGAATTTTTAAACTTGATTTGATCACTTTATTTCGCCACGGTGAATAGTAAACGAGATGCTCAAAAAAAAGTTCGCATTATAACTATTATGTCTCTTTATACCTTTTAAACAGAATAAAACTGTTTATTATAACAATCCTTCATGCAACCTTGATTTCTTAAACTTATTATTCATACAAGCTTGAATTTTTAAGCTTGATTTGATCACTTTATTTCGCCACGGTGAATAGTAAACGAGATGCTAAAAAAAAGTTAGCATTATAAATATTATGTCTCGTTATACCTATTAAACAGAATAAAACTGTTTATTATAACAATCCTTCATGCAAGCTTGAATTTTTAAACTTGATTTGATCACTTTATTTCGCCACGGTGAATAGTAAACGAGATGCTAAAAAAAAAGTTTGCGTTATAACTATTATGTCTTGTTATACCTTTTAAACAGAATAAAACTGTTTATTATAACAATCTTTCATGCAAGTTTGATTTCTTAAACTTAATATTCATACAAGCTTGAATTTTTAAGCTTGATTTGATCACTTTATTTCGCCACGGTGAATAGTAAACGAGATGCTCAAAAAAAAGTTTGCGTTATAAATATTATGTCTCGTTATACCTTTTAAACAGAATAAATCTGTTTATTATAACAATCCTTCATGCAAGCTTGAATTTTTAAGCTTGATTTGATCACTTTATTTCGCCACGGTGAATAGTAAACGAGATGCTAAAAAAAAAGTTTGCGTTATAACTATTATGTCTCGTTATACCTTTTAAACAGAATAAAACTGTTTATTATAACAATCTTTCATGCAAGCTTGATTTCTTAAACTTAATATTCATACAAGCTTGAATTTTTAAGCTTGATTTGATCACTTTATTTCGCCACGGTGAATAGTAAACGAGATGCTAAAAAAAAAGTTTGCGTTATAAATATTATGTCCCCTTATACCTTTTAAACAGAATAAAACTGTTTATTATAACAATCCTTCATGCAACCTTGATTTCTTAAACTTATTATTCATACAAGCTTGAATTTTTAAGCTTGATTTGATCACTTTATTTCGCCACGGTGAATAGTAAACGAGATGCTAAAAAAAAGTTTGCGTTATAAATATTATGTCTCCTTATACCTTTTAAACAGAATAAATCTGTTTATTATAACAATCCTTCAAGCAACCTTGATTTCTTAAACTTATTATTCATACAAGCTTGAATTTTTAAGCTTGATTTGATCACTTTATTTCGCCACGGTGAATAGTAAACGAGATGCTAAAAAAAAGTTTGCATTATAACTATTATGTCTCGTTATACCTTTTAAACAGAATAAATCTGTTTATTATAACAATCCTTCAAGCAACCTTGATTTCTTAAACTTAATATTCATACAAGCTTGAATTTTTAAACTTGATTTGATCACTTTATTTTGCCACGGTGAATAGTAAACGAGATGCTCAAAAAAAAGTTTGCGTTATAAATATTATGTCTCGTTATACCTTTTAAACAGAATAAAACTGTTTATTATAACAATCCTTCATGCAAGCTTCAATTTTTAAGCTTGATTTGATCACTTTATTTCGCCACGGTGAATAGTAAACGAGATGCTCAAAAAAAAAGTTCGAAGTATGACTATTATGTCTCGTTATACCTTTTAAACAGAATAAAACTGTTTATTATAACAATCCTTCATACAAGCTTCAATTTTTAAGCTTGATTTGATCACTCTATTTCGCCACGGTGAATAGTAAACGAGATGCTAAAAAAAAGTTTGCGTTATAAATATTATGTCTCCTTGTACCTATTAAACAGAATAAAACTGTTTATTATAACAATTCTTCATGCAACCTTGATTTCTTAAACTTATTATTCATACAAGCTTGAATTTTTAAGCTTGATTTGATCACTTTATTTCGCCACGATGAATAGTAAACGACATGCTAAAAAAAAAGTTAGCATTATAAATATTATGTCTCGTCATACCTTTTAAACAAAATAAAACTGTTTATTATAACAATCCTTCATGCAAGCTTGAATTTTTAAGCTTGATTTGATCACTCTATTTCGCCACGGTGAATAGTAAACGAGATGCTAAAAAAAAGTTTGCGTTATAACTATTATGTCTCGTTATACCTTTTAAACAGAATAAAACTGTTTATTATAATAATTCTTCATGCAACCTTGATTTCTTAAACTTATTATTCATACAAGCGTGAATTTTTAAGCTTGATTTGATCACTTTATTTCGCCACGATGAATAGTAAACGAGATGCTAAAAAAAAAGTTTACGTTATAACTATTATGTCTCGTTATACCTGTTAAACAGAATAAAACTGTTTATTATAACAATCCTTCAAGCAACCTTGATTTCTTAAACTTAATATTCATACAAGCTTGAATTTTTAAGCTTGATTTGATCACTTTATTTCGCCACGGTGAATAGTAAACAAAATGCTCAAAAAAAAAGTTTGCGTTATAAATATTATGTCTCGTTATACCTTTTAAACAGAATAAAACTGTTTATTATAACAATCTTTCATGCAAACTTGAATTTTTAAACTTGATTTGATCACTTTATTTCGCCACGGTGAATAGTAAACGAGATGCTCAAAAAAAAATTCGTATTATAATTATTATGTCTCGTTATACCTTTTAAACAGAATAAAACTGTTTATTATAACAATTCTTCAAGCAACCTTGATTTCTTAAACTTATTATTCATACAAGCTTGAATTTTTAAGCTTGATTTGATCACTTTATTTCGCCACGGTGAATAGTAAACAAGATGTTAAAAAAAAGTTCGCATTATAACTATTATGTCTCCTTACACCTTTTAAACAGAATAAAACTGTTTATTACAACAATCCTTCATGCAACCTTGATTTCTTAAACTTAATATTCATACAAGCTTGAATTTTTAAGCTTAATTTGATCACTTTATTTCGCCACGGTGAATAGTAAACGAGATGCTCAAAAAAAGTTTGCGTTATAAATATTATGTCTCCTTATACCTTTTAAACAGAATAAATCTGTTTATTATAACAATCCTTCAAGCAACCTTGATTTCTTAAACTTAATATTCATACAAGCTTGAATTTTTAAACTTGATTTGATCACTTTATTTTGCCACGGTGAATAGTAAACGAGATGCTCAAAAAAAAGTTTGCGTTATAAATATTATGTCTCGTTATACCTTTTAAACAGAATAAAACTGTTTATTATAACAATCCTTCATGCAAGCTTCAATTTTTAAGCTTGATTTGATCACTTTATTTCGCCACGGTGAATAGTAAACGAGATGCTCAAAAAAAAAGTTCGAAGTATGACTATTATGTCTCGTTATACCTTTTAAACAGAATAAAACTGTTTATTATAACAATCCTTCATACAAGCTTCAATTTTTAAGCTTGATTTGATCACTTTATTTCGCCACGGTGAATAGTAAACGAGATGCTAAAAAAAAGTTTGCGTTATAAATATTATGTCTCCTTGTACCTATTAAACAGAATAAAACTGTTTATTATAACAATTCTTCATGCAACCTTGATTTCTTAAACTTATTATTCATACAAGCTTGAATTTTTAAGCTTGATTTGATCACTTTATTTCGCCACGATGAATAGTAAACGACATGCTAAAAAAAAAGTTAGCATTATAAATATTATGTCTCGTCATACCTTTTAAACAAAATAAAACTGTTTATTATAACAATCCTTCATGCAAGCTTGAATTTTTAAGCTTGATTTGATCACTCTATTTCGCCACGGTGAATAGTAAACGAGATGCTAAAAAAAAGTTTGCGTTATAACTATTATGTCTCGTTAAACCTTTTAAACAGAATAAAACTGTTTATTATAATAATTCTTCATGCAACCTTGATTTCTTAAACTTATTATTCATACAAGCGTGAATTTTTAAGCTTGATTTGATCACTTTATTTCGCCACGATGAATAGTAAACGAGATGCTAAAAAAAAAGTTTACGTTATAACTATTATGTCTCGTTATACCTGTTAAACAGAATAAAACTGTTTATTATAACAATCCTTCAAGCAACCTTGATTTCTTAAACTTAATATTCATACAAGCTTGAATTTTTAAACTTGATTTGATCACTTTATTTCGCCACGGTGAATAGTAAACAAAATGCTCAAAAAAAAAGTTTGCGTTATAAATATTATGTCTCGTTATACCTTTTAAACAGAATAAAACTGTTTATTATAACAATCTTTCATGCAAACTTGAATTTTTAAACTTGATTTGATCACTTTATTTCGCCACGGTGAATAGTAAACGAGATGCTCAAAAAAAAATTCGTATTATAATTATTATGTCTCGTTATACCTTTTAAACAGAATAAAACTGTTTATTATAACAATTCTTCAAGCAACCTTGATTTCTTAAACTTATTATTCATACAAGCTTGAATTTTTAAGCTTGATTTGATCACTTTATTTCGCCACGGTGAATAGTAAACAAGATGTTAAAAAAAAGTTCGCATTATAACTATTATGTCTCCTTACACCTTTTAAACAGAATAAAACTGTTTATTACAACAATCCTTCATGCAACCTTGATTTCTTAAACTTAATATTCATACAAGCTTGAATTTTTAAGCTTAATTTGATCACTTTATTTCGCCACGGTGAATAGTAAACGAGATGCTCAAAAAAAAAAGTTCGCATTATAATTATTATGTCTCGTTATACCTTTTAAACAGAATAAATCTGTTTATTATAACAATCCTGCATACAAGCTTGAATTTTTAAGCTTGATTTCATCATTGTATTTCGCCACGGTGAATAGTAAACGAGATGGTGAAATGGAAGTTCGCGTTATATCTTTTAAATCTTATTATACTTTTTAAACATAATAAAACTGTTTATTATAAGAATTCTGCATACAAGGTTCATTTTTTAAGGTAACAATAATAATTTTATTTTGCCACAGTGAATAGTGAACAATTTAGTTAAATGACAAAGCTGTTTTCTTGTAACAATCTTGCATACAAGCTTGATTTTTTAAGCTTGGTTTAATAATTTTATTTTGCCAGGGTAAATAGTGAATGATTTGGTTAAATGCCATGGTGAATCGTGAAGAAGATATTTCGGTACGGTTTACAGTGAACGAGATTCTCAAAAGAAAGTTCGCATTATAACTTTTAAGGTTTCAATATTGATTGCATTTAGCAGTGATCTCGGATGATGTTGTAGTTACTATAATTCAATTTGCTATTATGTTTTTTTTCAGAAAAGATTGTGCTTTTCATCACAGGTCGTTTGTTTTTATTTCAGTTATTTAGTTCACTAATTGGTTTAGTTCAGAGTTTTTTAATGTCTT
This sequence comes from Diplosoma virens, assembly GCA_963680785.1. NCBI lineage: Eukaryota > Metazoa > Chordata > Ascidiacea > Aplousobranchia > Didemnidae > Diplosoma > Diplosoma virens. The sequence continues at coordinate 5,415,803 of OY796886.1, read as the reverse complement.
CCTATTGTAGAAAAAAAAATGTCATTGCAAATGGATAAAAATTTTAGAAGAATTAATAAAAAGGAAGATCGAGGAAAGAAAAACAAAATAAAATTGTCGAGAAACTTTATGATTTTAATGAATGGCAATGCTTAAAAAATTGTTGAATTTCTGTTTTATGTAAATATACAGCGTACCTGTTTTTACTTCTTTGCGTGAATGTATTGTGTTTTATGTATAATTCAAGTAAATCGCTTATTATTTTGCAAAACTTAGCTTATGGTGCTGGCGACATCGGTGACCTTCAAGAAGGTCTTTCAAACTTGTCGACCAACAAAAGTTTGTGTAAGCGCTGGATGAAATAAACTTGACTGAAATACTTGACTTATGTTTTTTTTTTGGACCACTTATATTTTGAGTTGTAATATTAATATTTGCTGTGTACTGAACGAACAAAATATAACCGTGATTGATTAAAATGATTACATCCAATCAAGTACTTGATAAAATGACGATGAAAACATTTTTGGGTAAATAAATTTTAAAAATGAAATAAAATGCCGTTTGAACTTATTTACGTAATTAACATTGAAATAATCGTTTATTTAAACCAAAATAAATGTTATACTTTTAATAATACATAACAAGAATTTAACGTCGGGTGAAATAGTTAAAATGACGTCGAAATAACAGTTAGTTTAATTGCAAACATATAGTTTATTATTGGTAAATAGTTATCAAAAATAAACTTATATGCTGTAAATTACTACATCATTGAAGTATGACTCAGAGGTCGCAGCCTTAGCTATTCAAAATCCATTAGGACCCATGTCCCTCAGAAAATAAACACCGAGAGCAGTGGCATACCGTGACTTTTCAGGTCAGGCATGCAATGATGAAATGATGACGTCATCAGTCTAAAAATTTAGCTCAATTTTAATATTTGATAGAGTAAACGTAAGGAGCTTGTAGCAAGCGATGCTAGATCAGTTCTTCAACAACGTCACGCTCTATAAACATAAGCGTGCATGCAATATCAAAACTGCATGCATAGATACGATATCAAACTGCTGAATAATCGGAGATTTAGATTTTAATTTAAGAAAAATTTCGCAAAAGAAAAGAAAAAAACTCCGGCGCCCCTGGCTGCAGTTGCAATCTTTCTATGTAGAGTAGCAACCGTTTGATGTTGAAAGGTTGACAAATGTCTGTGCTTTGTACCTTGTCATATAAACCAGCAAATTTTTCAAAAAATAAACCAGCAACTTTTCGTACGAAATAGATTTCGGCCGCCTCTACTCGGGATCTCAATATTCTAGTCATTATCGAACACTCATGATTATAGGTGATAATATGAACAAAAATTGAAAACAAAAAGCTTTGCTTTTCTACACAGATCTCGCTTCAGAACAAATAATCGGCAAAGCTGGCGCGTTAATGCACTTGCTCTTCTAATACGGGTGTCCAATTCGTTGTCGTGCGTACCACCACTCGAGATTGTGTCTCCAAGAACGTTAAACTTCTCCGTCTTCACCAAACAGTTGCTGCATTTAAGATGTCACAAATGTATTGTCTCCAACAATTTAAGATGCCCTTTTCATGCTTCAAAAGCACACCATTAACATCGTTGATGAAGGTGGCAACTGGTGTTCCTTTGCCATGCAATCGACGTTTGGTTTGCCAAAGAATACTTTGCTTCCCGATCTGTAGTCTGTATCCAACTTTTGTCCAAATTCTTCCCAAGACTTTTCTTTAGACCGGTGATTCTCAACCTTTTTCTTTCGTGGCCCATTTTTGTTGCACAAAAATTCTGTGGCCCATTAACTTTTTACGCAAGAAAAAAACTACAAAATAAGTTTAAAAAAAACAAAAAATAAAAAAAACAGCAGAACATATTTGAAAACAGATTATTTATTTAATCGAGCATTATTGAAAACTTGGTGCTAAACATTATTGACCAATATATCTATTTTTGTAACGGTTGACGAGAGCGCACAACGCATACCATCTTCTACATCAAGTCGCCGTTTCAGTCTTTGCTTTTATTTGCACCAAAGTGAAAAACCCTGTTTCAGATAAATACGTAATGCTGAAAGGCAACAGCACTTTGATGCATTCTTTACCTATTTGCTGGTAAGAAACACACACGTTTGCCGAAAACTCGTAGATTGATAAAGTCTCAAACATGTCTTTGCAAGCAGAGTCGTTTCTGAAATCAGTGAGCTCACCCGGTAAGTCATCAGTAACTTTTTCTATTGGTATTGCAAAATCCTTTCTCATCGGCTCCAAATCAACATCAGATATTTTAGGAAAGTACGTCAAATATTCTTTTCGGAGTTTGACAAGATGTTGCAATATTTCAGACGATAGATTGATGTGTAAGTTACTTTCAATCACAGATGAAAGGGTGTCAAAAATTGCAAAATTCCCCTTCTCAGATTTTTGCTGCCAGTTTTCAAGCTTTTGCACAAATGCATTTAGGGCGTCGATGAAGTCAAGTACAGTTGTATCCCTTCTTTGTAGCTTGAGTTTTAACCGGTTTAATTGATCAAAAATATTAGGTAGATAAACAAGTTTTGATATGAAGGCACTATCTCTAAAGCAAGATTCCAATTTGTAATTTCTCTGCCTATTCAGAAATTTTTTCAATTTTTCCCATAGTTAAACAACTCTTGCTAAAACATTGACCTTGGACAGTCAACGGATCAGAGTATGGTAAAGAAAATTTAAGTGTTTAGCATTTATTTCAGAGCATAATTTTCTGAATAGGTGTGTGTTTAATGCTCCATTCTTTACAAAGTTTACCGTGTTGATAACTGTGTTCAGAACATCTTAAAAAGATTCTGAAAGAGTTTTCGATGCAAAAGCTTGTCTGTGCATCATGCAATGCATTGAAATAGCATCAGGTAAATGAGTGCGAACTAATGTTTACTTTATAAGCCACTTTTAGCTCCTAACATGGCAGGAGCACCGTCAGTGCATATATCACAAATATTTTCCCAGTCAAGTCCTTCTTGGTCAAAAAACGCTGCCAACTTTTCTATTATATCAACAGCTGTTGTATTGGTCTCTAATGCAGAGCAAAATAGGATATTGTCTTTTATGTCTTTTTCTAATATACAGTATATCTGCAAAACACCAAGAGTTGGGAGCAGGACAAGCAACGTCTATAGTTTCATTAAGTTAAATTGATAATAATCCGAATTGTAAGTTTTGTAATTCTGTAATTGCTTGCTCTTTTATATTATCAGACAAATCAACAATTCTTCGCTGTACAGTATCCTTTGAAAGAGAAATTTGCTGCCATTTCATTTTGTTTTCTTCAACTAGTACAATTCCAGCCGTTTCTGAAGCATATGGTTTAATGAGAGTCTCGCCAATTGTTTACGGTTTATATTGCTTTGCGATCACAAAAATGACTAAATAAGACGTTTCAACAATGCTTTTGAAATGTTGCTAGATTTCTCCTGTTAAAACCAAGTGCTGACGCTTCACACTATCTTCCTTTTGGTTAAAAAGTTTACATCTTTATCCTTGTGATTTTAATAAACTTTTTCCAGGTGAAGTTTCAGTTTTGATGGCCTTAATCAATGATGAACAAGAACCTATAACATAAAACACATTCTCCTATTTTTTCTCTGTTGTCGAAAGTTGTTGTAAATTCTTACTGATTGTAATTTTCATTAAATTATCGATTTTAAACAAAGTCTAAAAGAATACTAAAAAACGCATCAGTAGAAGTTCAAAATAAATCAATGCGAAAAAAATGTATAAAACAATACTTTTCCTTGTTCTAATTAATCGCTTTCACTTATGGTCAAGTACCGGTTGGACAATGGATAATATGGTATTATCTGGCTTGACTGTAATCACAACGTCCTCTTTATGGAGTCAATAGATTAATTTAAATAAATTTACATTTCATTTACATTCCTCCGCAATTCCTCCCTAATCGATTCTTCCTCCTATCAAACTACAAATTTCTCTTTAGAGAGCCAAGGGCAAAGTGAGGAATCTCTTTGAACAAGGAAACAGGATTGGTTGCAAACGTATCTCTCATCTTTTTCTCAGCTAATAGCTCCCACTTTATTCTGTGTGCTCTTCGTGCTCTCAATCGTTTCCTTGTTCTCAAATGATTCAGGTCTTTCAGAATGCAGACTATTAGGTGATGATCGGTTGACAGTTCAATTGTTTTTTCAACAGAAACATCGACCAAAGAAGAAAACAAGTCTGCTGAGACAATATTAAAATGAATGATACTCGTAGAACGTTGTCCCACCGAACCTCTCTACAAAATATTCTTTTGAATTGTCTTGCGCCGAAAAAAGGTAATCATTATGCACAGTCCGCTGGTGACCCAAAGCTGTAGCAAACACCATCTTTTTTTTTTAATGTCGGAGTCTCCTTGTCTGCCGATAACTCTTTTTCATGTTTTGTTGTCAGTAGCCAGATGTGCATTGGAATCATCCCGTAAGACAATTGATTGTGTAGATGTTACTTTCTGTAAAGCAACATCTGATTCATCTAAGAAAGGCTGGTAGGCTACTGTGCTTCATCGTTTGGTGCGTACACCTGCAAAATGCACAGTGACCTCTCTTGCATGCTGAGGTTAAGGAGAAAAATCCTTCCTTTAAGTGGGATCCAATCAGTGACACAGTGGGCCAAGCGAAAACTTGCAGGAATGCTTACCTTTGCCAGAGAAGACATGCTTACATCTAAGCCTGATTAGAAAAGCTTCCAGCCTTTGTTTAACTCACAGTATCAGAGCCACCACGCTTGCTGGAGAAAATTCCAAAAATATCAAGATGATACTGCTTTGCCTCCCAAACCAATTCTTGCTTTTTACCATGTAGTAAAGTAACGTTTCACTTTCCCATGCATAGATATCGGTGTTTGTGGCCAACTGGACTACAGATACTGTGCTTCGCCCTCATTTGCGCTCCAAATGCATAGCGAATGCACTCATGGGTTTCAAGTTACGGCCAGGTTGTGGGAAAAAATGTAGCTTACTTTTTGATCGAGCCCCTCTGTCTAAAGCAGGGGTGTTCAAAGTCCGGCCCGCGGGCCAAATGCGGCCCGCGATGAGTTTTGATACGGCCCGCGCCTGTGATTGCACAATGTGTTATTTGTGGCCCGCAGACACATATACTAATCCAGGGGTGGGCAAACTACGGCCCGCGGACTAAATGTGGTGATATGCACTCACTTTGAATCACAGTTGGATAGAATTATGTCCGAAATAAGCAATTTTACCATGTTAATTACTTCTTTTTAAAGATCAACACAATTTTGGGGGAATAACAATCAAACTAGAGATGAAATCGAAGTGAAGACCTTTTTTTTAGAAATCGTTCTTGGCCCTCGGTCACTTTCACATTATCAATCTGGCCCTCCTGGAAAAAAGTTTGGACACCCCTGGTCTAAAGCGTGAACGTAGACCTTTTTATTCTGCCCAACAGTGTAACAGTGAAAACACTACGATTTTATGACAGATTAAGATTTTTAAGAAGTTTTTATAAATTTGCTAACGATTAACATTAAAGTTGTGCCTGGGCATTATTGTAATTGTGACTAAAATATTTCAGCCCGCAGTAACCACATATATGTTTGAAACGTAACTCATTTGATGAGTTTGCGGTACATAGCGCAGGGATTTGCAGCGGAGAGATGAAAGAACCACTTGCAAACTACAAACTCGGTAAAATAACGTCAATAATTTGGTTCAAATTAAAGAGTTTTAAACGTCATTCGCTTCGTTTCGCTTTTTTCGTTTAAGTCGCACTTCCTAATTCCTTTTCTTAACGAGCTCATAAAAAACGTTTCTTTTTTTTTGCCTCGGAAGCTCAGTGATAAATTGCTAATTGATTACAATCTCAATGGGACAACGCGGCAGCAACTTTAACAAGGATTTTTAAAATCTTATGCTGCAGGAGGTCGGCAACCTTTTCTTAGTCGGGGCCCAAACCAAACTTAGCAAAGTTTCCGCCGGTCGTGATAAATTTCCACTAACAATTTTATTGTGAAAACATGTGAAGTTTGCGTATTTAAATTCATTTCAACTCTTGATTTTGACAGCTCATTACAAAATTTGTACATGCCAAATATTGTCACAACCATAATAAGATATTTGATGCTGTTTTTGGCTTGAAAATTAATTATGGTCTAAGTTTAAATTGGATGTGGCCAGAAACAAACCAAAAGCATCTTGCAAGTGGTTAAAAAATCAAGCTTGTTTGCATGATTGCTATAACAAAAACCTATATTGTGTTTAAAATGTGTAATGCGATTTAAAACTTTTTAACCATCTTGTTCAATAAAAACCGTGGCGAAGTATCTTATTCATTACCGTGGCGAAATAAAGTGATAAAATCAAGCTTAAAAATTTAAGCTTGTATGAATATTAAGTTTAAGAAATCAAGGTTACTTGAAGAATTGTTTTGATAAACAGTTTTATTCTGTTTAAAAGGAATAACGAGACATAATATTTTTAATGCGAACTTTTTTTTTAGCATCTCGTTTACTATTCACCGTGGCGAAATAAAGTGATCGAATCAAGCTTAAAAATTCAAGCTTGCATGAAGGATTGTTATAATAAACAGTTTTATTCTGTTTAAAAGGTATAAGGAGACATAATATTTATAATGCGAACTTTTTTTTTCAGCATTTCGTTTACTATTCACCGTGGCGAAATAAAGTGATCAAATCAAGCTTAAAAATTCAAGCTTGTAAGAATATTAAGTTTAAGAAATCAAGGTTGCATGAAGGATTGTGTAATAAACAGTTTTATTCTGTTTAAAAGGGATAACTAGACATAATATTTATAATGCGAACTTTTTTTCAGCATCTCGTTTACTATTCACCGTGGCGAAATAAAGTGATCAAATCAAGCTTAAAAATTCAAGCTTGCATGAAGGATTGTTATAATAAACAGTTTTATTCTGTTTAAAAGGTATGACGAGACATAATATTTATAATGCTAACTTTTTTTTAGCATCTCGTTTACTATTCACCGTGGCGAAATAAAGTGATCAAATCAAGCTTAAAAATTCAAGCTTGCATGAAGGATTGTTATAATAAACAGTTTTATTCTGTTTAAAAGGTATAACGAGACATAATATTTATAATGGGAACTTTTTTTTGAGCATCTCGTTTACTATTCACCGTGGCGAAATAAAGTGATCAAATCAAGCTTAAAAATTCAAGCTTGCATGAAGGATTGTTATAATAAACAGTTTTATTCTGTTTAAAAGGTATAACGAGACATAATATTTATAATGCGAACTTTTTTTTGAGCATCTCGTTTACTATTCACCGTGGCGAAATAAAGTGATCAAATCAAGCTTAAAAATTCAAGCTTGCATGAAGGATTGTTATAATAAACAGTTTTATTCTGTTTAAAAGGTATAACGAGACATAATATTTATAATGCGAACTTTTTTTTGAGCATCTCGTTTACTATTCACCGTGGCGAAATAAAGTGATCAAATCAAGCTTAAAAATTCAAGCTTGCATGAAGGATTGTTATAATAAACAGTTTTATTCTGTTTAAAAGGTATAACGAGACATAATAGTTATAATGGGAACTTTTTTTTGAGCATCTCGTTTACTATTCACCGTGGCGAAATAAAGTGATCAAATCAAGTTTAAAAATTCAAGCTTGTATGAAGGATTGTTATAATAAACAGTTTTATTCTGTTTAAAAGGTATAACGAGACATAATATTTATAATGCTAACTTTTTTTTTAGCATCTCGTTTACTATTCACCGTGGCGAAATAAAGTGATCAAATCAAGCTTAAAAATTCAAGCTTGTATGAATAATAAGTTTAGGAAATCAAGGTTGCTTGAAGGATTGTTATAATAAACAGTTTTATTCTGTTTCAAAGGTATAAGGAGACATAATATTTATAACGCAAACTTTTTTTGAGGATCTCGTTTACTATTCACTGTGGCGAAATAAAGTGATCAAATCAAGCTTAAAAATTCAAGCTTGTATGAATAATAAGTTTAAGAAATCAAGGTTGCTTGAAGGATTGTTATAATAAACAGTTTTATTCTGTTTAAAAGGTATAAGGAAACATAATATTTATAACGCAAACTTTTTTTAGCATCTCGTTTACTATTCACCGTGGCGAAATAAAGTGATCAAATCAAGCTTAAGAATTCAAGCTTGTATGAATAATAAGTTTAAGAAATCAAGGTTGCATGAAGGATTGTTATAATAAACAGATTTATTCTGTTTAAAAGGTATAAGGAGACATAATATTTATAACGCAAATTTTTTTTTAGCATCTCGTTTACTATTCACCGTGGCGAAATAAAGTGATCAAATCAAGCTTAAAAATTCAAGCTTGTATAAATATTAAGTTTAGGAAATCAAGGTTGCTTGAAGGATTGTTATAATAAACAGATTTATTCTGTTTAAAAGGTATAACGAGACATAATAGTTATAACGCAAACTTTTTTTTTAGCATCTCGTTTACTATTCACCGTGGCGAAATAAAGTGATCAAATCAAGCTTAAAAATTCAAGCTTGCATGAAGGATTGTTATAATAAACAGATTTATTCTGTTTAATAGGTATAACGAGACATAATAGTTATAATGCGAACTTTTTTTTTAGCATCTCGTTTACTATTCACCGTGGCGAAATAAAGTGATCAAATCAAGTTTAAAAATTCAAGCTTGTATGAATATTAAGTTTAGGAAATCAAGGTTGCTTGAAGGATTGTTATAATAAACAGTTTTATTCTGTTTAAAAGGTATAACGAGACATAATATTTATAATGCGAACTTTTTTTTGAGCATCTCGTTTACTATTCACCGTGGCGAAATAAAGTGATCAAATCAAGCTTAAAAATTCAAGCTTGCATGAAGGATTGTTATAATAAACAGTTTTATTCTGTTTAAAAGGTATAACGAGACATAATAGTTATAATGCTAACTTTTTTTTGAGCATCTCGTTTACTATTCACCGTGGCGAAATAAAGTGATCAAATCAAGTTTAAAAATTGAAGCTTGTATGAAGGATTGTTATAATAAACAGTTTTATTCTGTTTAAAAGGTATAAGGAGACATAATATCTATAATGGGAACTTTTTTTTGAGCATCTCGTTTACTATTCACCGTGGCGAAATAAAGTGATCAAATCAAGCTTAAAAATTCAAGCTTGTATGAATAATAAGTTTAAGAAATCAAGGTTGCTTGAAGGATTGTTATAATAAACAGTTTTATTCTGTTTAAAAGGTATAAGGAGACATAATATTTATAACGCAAACTTTTTTTGAGCATCTCGTTTACTATTCACCGTGGCGAAATAAAGTGATCAAATCAAGCTTAAAAATTCAAGCTTGTATGAATATTAAGTTTAAGAAATCAAGGTTGCTTGAAGGATTGTTATAATAAACAGTTTTATTCTGTTTAAAAGGTATAACGAGACATAATATTTATAACGCAAACTTTTTTTTAGCATCTCGTTTACTATTCACCGTGGCGAAATAAAGTGATCAAATTAAGCTTAAAAATTCAAGCTTGTATGAATAATAAGTTTAAGAAATCAAGATTGCTTGAAGGATTGTTATAATAAACAGTTTTATTCTGTTTCAAAGGTATAAGGAGACATAATATTTATAACGCAAATTTTTTTTGAGCATCTCGTTTACTATTCACCGTGGCGAAATAAAGTGATCAAATCAAGCTTAAAAATTCAAGCTTGTATGAATAATAAGTTTAAGAAATCAAGGTTGCTTGAAGGATTGTTATAATAAACAGTTTTATTCTGTTTAAAAGGTATAACGAGACATAATATTTATAACGCAAATTTTTTTTTAGCATCTCGTTTACTATTCACCGTGGCGAAATAAAGTGATCAAATCAAGCTTAAAAATTCAAGCTTGTATGAATAATAAGTTTAAGAAATCAAGGTTGCTTGAAGGATTGTTATAATAAACAGTTTTATTCTGTTTAAAAGGTATAACGAGACATAATATTTATAATGGGAACTTTTTTTTGAGCATCTCGTTTACTATTCACCGTGGCGAAATAAAGTGATCAAATCAAGCTTAAAAATTCAAGCTTGCATGAAGGATTGTTATAATAAACAGTTTTATTCTGTTTAAAAGGTATAACGAGACATAATAGTTATAATGCTAACTTTTTTTTGAGCATCTCGTTTACTATTCACCGTGGCGAAATAAAGTGATCAAATCAAGTTTAAAAATTCAAGCTTGCATGAAGGATTGTTATAATAAACAGTTTTATTCTGTTTAAAAGGTATAACGAGACATAATATTTATAATGGGAACTTTTTTTTGAGCATCTCGTTTACTATTCACCGTGGCGAAATAAAGTGATCAAATCAAGCTTAAAAATTCAAGCTTGTATGAATAATAAGTTTAAGAAATCAAGGTTGCTTGAAGGATTGTTATAATAAACAGTTTTATTCTGTTTAAAAGGTATAAGGAGACATAATATTTATAACGCAAACTTTTTTTAGCATCTCGTTTACTATTCACCGTGGCGAAATAAAGTGATCAAATCAAGCTTAAAAATTCAAGCTTGTATGAATAATAAGTTTAAGAAATCAAGGTTGCTTGAAGGATTGTTATAATAAACAGTTTTATTCTGTTTAAAAGGTATAACGAGACATAATAGTTATAATGCGAACTTTTTTTTGAGCATCTCGTTTACTATTCATCGTGGCGAAATAAAGTGATCAAATCAAGTTTAAAAATTCAAGCTTGTATGAAGGATTGTTATAATAAACAGTTTTATTCTGTTTAAAAGGTATAACGAGACATAATATTTATAACGCAAACTTTTTTTGAGCATCTCGTTTACTATTCACCGTGGCGAAATAAAGTGATCAAATTAAGCTTAAAAATTCAAGCTTGTATGAATAATAAGTTTAAGAAATCAAGGTTGCTTGAAGGATTGTTATAATAAACAGTTTTATTCTGTTTGAAAGGTATAACGAGACATAATATTTATAACGCAAATTTTTTTTTAGCATCTCGTTTACTATTCACCGTGGCGAAATAAAGTGATCAAATCAAGCTTAAAAATTCAAGCTTGTATGAATAATAAGTTTAAGAAATCAAGGTTGCTTGAAGGATTGTTATAATAAACAGTTTTATTCTGTTTAAAAGGTATAAGGAGACATAATATTTATAACGCAAATTTTTTTTTAGCATCTCGTTTACTATTCACCGTGGCGAAATAAAGTGATCAAATCAAGCTTAAAAATTCAAGCTTGTATGAATAATAAGTTTAAGAAATCAAGGTTGCTTGAAGGATTGTTATAATAAACAGTTTTATTCTGTTTAAAAGGTATAAGGAGACATAATATTTATAACGCAAATTTTTTTTTAGCATCTCGTTTACTATTCACCGTGGCGAAATAAAGTGATCAAATCAAGCTTAAAAATTCAAGCTTGTATGAATATTAAGTTTAGGAAATCAAGGTTGCTTGAAGGATTGTTATAATAAACAGATTTATTCTGTTTAAAAGGTATAACGAGACATAATAGTTATAACGCAAACTTTTTTTTTGAGCATCTCGTTTACTATTCACCGTGGCGAAATAAAGTGATCAAATCAAGCTTAAAAATTCAAGCTTGCATCAAGGATTGTTATAATAAACAGATTTATTCTGTTTAAAAGGTACGTATAACGAGACATAATAGTTATAATGCGAACTTTTTTTTGAGCATCTCGTTTACTATTCACCGTGGCGAAATAAAGTGATCAAATCAAGCTTAAAAATTCAAGCTTGTATGAATATTAAGTTTAGGAAATCAAGGTTGCTTGAAGGATTGTTATAATAAACAGTTTTATTCTGTTTAAAAGGTATAACGAGACATAATATTTATAATGGGAACTTTTTTTTGAGCATCTCGTTTACTATTCACCGTGGCGAAATAAAGTGATCAAATCAAGCTTAAAAATTCAAGCTTGCATGAAGAATTGTTATAATAAACAGTTTTATTCTGTTTAAAAGGTATAACGAGACATAATATTTATAATGCTAACTTTTTTTTGAGCATCTCGTTTACTATTCACCGTGGCGAAATAAAGTGATCAAATCAAGTTTAAAAATTCAAGCTTGCAAGAAGGATTGTTATAATAAACAGTTTTATTCTGTTTAAAAGGTATAACGAGACATAATATTTATAATGGGAACTTTTTTTTGAGCATCTTGTTTACTATTCACCGTGGCGAAATAAAGTGATCAAATCAAGCTTAAAAATTCAAGCTTGTATGAATAATAAGTTTAAGAAATCAAGGTTGCTTGAAGGATTGTTATAATAAACAGTTTTATTCTGTTTAAAAGGTATAAGGAGACATAATATTTATAACGCAAACTTTTTTTTAGCATCTCGTTTACTATTCACCGTGGCGAAATAAAGTGATCAAATTAAGCTTAAAAATTCAAGCTTGTATGAATAATAAGTTTAAGAAATCAAGGTTGCATGAAGGATTGTTATAATAAACAGTTTTATTCTGTTTAAAAGGTATAAGGAGACATAATATTTATAACGCAAACTTTTTTTTAGCATCTCGTTTACTATTCACCGTGGCGAAATAAAGTGATCAAATCAAGCTTAAAAATTCAAGCTTGTATGAATATTAAGTTTAGGAAATCAAGGTTGCTTGTAGGATTGTTATAATAAACAGATTTATTCTGTTTAAAAGGTATAAGGAGACATAATATTTATAACGCAAACTTTTTTTTTGAGCATCTCGTTTACTATTCACCGTGGCGAAATAAAGTGATCAAATCAAGCTTAAAAATTCAAGCTTGCATGAAGGATTGTTATAATAAACAGTTTTATTCTGTTTAAAAGGTATAACGAGACATAATAGTTATAATGCGAACTATTTTTTGAGCATCTCGTTTACTATTCACCGTGGCGAAATAAAGTGATCAAATCAAGCTTAAAAATTGAAGCTTGCATGAAGGATTGTTAGAATAAACAGATTTACTCTGTTTAAAAGGTATAACAAGACATAATATTTATAATGCGAACTTTTTTTTGAGCATCTCGTTTACTATTCACCGTGGCGAAATAAAGTGATCAAATCAAGCTTAAAAATTGAAGCTTGCATGAAGGATTGTTATAATAAACAGATTTATTCTGTTTAAAAGGTATAAGGAGACATAATAGTTATAAGGGGAACTTTTTTTTGAGCATCTCGTTTACTATTCACCGTGGCGAAATAAAGTGATCAAATCAAGATTAAAAATTCAAGCTTGTATGAATATTAAGTTTAGGAAATCAAGGTTGCTTGAAGGATTGTTATAATAAACAGTTTTATTCTGTTTAAAAGGTATAACGAGACATAATATTTATAATGGGAACTTTTTTTTGAGCATCTCGTTTACTATTCACCGTGGCGAAATAAAGTGATCAAATCAAGCTTAAAAATTCAAGCTTGTATGAATAATAAGTTTAAGAAATCAAGGTTGCATGAAGAATTGTTATAATAAACAGTTTTATTCTGTTTAAAAGGTATAACGAGACATAATATTTATAACGCAAACTTTTTTTTGAGCATCTCGTTTACTATTCACCGTGGCGAAATAAAGTGATCAAATCAAGCTTAAAAATTCAAGCTTGTATGAATAATAAGTTTAAGAAATCAAGGTTGCTTGAAGGATTGTTATAATAAACAGTTTTATTCTGTTTAAAAGGTATAACGAGACATAATATTTATAACGCAAACTTTTTTTTTAGCATCTCGTTTACTATTCACCGTGGCGAAATAAAGTGATCAAATCAAGCTTAAAAATTCAAGCTTGTATGAAGGATTGTTATAATAAACAGTTTTATTCTGTTTAAAAGGTATAACGAGACATAATAGTTATAATGCGAACTTTTTTTTGAGCATCTCGTTTACTATTCATCGTGGCGAAATAAAGTGATCAAATCAAGCTTAAAAATTCAAGCTTGTATGAATATTAAGTTTAGGAAATCAAGGTTGCTTGAAGGATTGTTATAATAAACAGTTTTATTCTGTTTAAAAGGTATAAGGAGACATAATATTTATAATGGGAACTTTTTTTTTAGCATCTCGTTTACTATTCACCGTGGCGAAATAAAGTGATCAAATCAAGCTTAAAAATTCAAGCTTGTATGAATATTAAGTTTAAGAAATCAAGGTTGCATGAAGAATTTTATAATAAACAGTTTTATTCTGTTTAAAAGGTATAACGAGACATAATAGTTATAATGCGAACTTTTTTTTAGCATCTCGTTTACTATTCACCGTGGCGAAATAAAGTGATCAAATCAAGTTTAAAAATTGTAGCTTGTATGAATATTAAGTTTAAGAAATCAAGGTTGCTTGAAGGATTGTTATAATAAACAGATTTATTCTGTTTAAAAGGTATAAGGAGACATAATAGTTATAATGCGAACTTTTTTTTAGCATCTCGTTTACTATTCACCGTGGCGAAATAAAGTGATCAAATCAAGCTTAAAAATTCAAGCTTGTATGAATATTAAGTTTAGGAAATCAAGGTTACTTGAAGGATTGTTATAATAAACAGATTTATTCTGTTTAAAAGGTATAAGGAGACATAATATTTATAACGCAAACTGTTTTTTTAGCATCTCGTTTACTATTCACCGTGGCGAAATAAAGTGATCAAATCAAGCTTAAAAATTCAAGCTTGCATGAAGGATTGTTATAATAAACAGTTTTATTCTGTTTAAAAGGTATAACGAAACATAATAATTATAATGCGAACTTTTTTTTTAGCATCTCGTTTACTATTCATCGTGGCGAAATAAAGTGATCAAATCAAGCTTAAAAATTCAAGCTTGTATGAATATTAAGTTTAAGAAATCAAGGTTGCTTGAAGAATTGTTATAATAAACAGTTTTATTCTGTTTAAAAGGAATAACGAGACATAATAGTTATAATGCGACTTTTTTTTTAGCATCTCGTGTACTATTCACCGTGGCGAAATAAAGTGATCAAATCAAGCTTAAAAATTCAAGCTTGTATGAATATTAAGTTTAAGAAATCAAGGTTGCATGAAGAATTGTTATAATAAACAGTTTTATTCTGTTTAAAAGGGATTACTAGACATAATAGTTATAATGCGACTTTTTTTTTTAGCATCTCGTTTACTATTCACCGTGGCGAAATAAAGTGATCAAATCAAGCTTAAAAATTCAAGCTTGTAATTGATTAAATCAAGTTTAAAGAATCGGGTAAAGCATAAAAGAAACAGATTGGGAGTGGTGAGACAGTGGTGGGAGCAAAATTTTTTTTAGAAAAAAAAGAAACAAAAGATGAAGAGCAATCGTGAGAAAAACAGGGGGCGTAGGTAAAGAATACGGACCCCCCCTTGTAAAAATAATTTAAGGGTCTAAACTAACCCGGAACCTCCTCCCCTACAGCACTAGGAGGCAATAACGAAGAAACCAAGAGAAAAAGAATCGGTATAATTAAAGTTTACGTACGTAAATTATTTAAGCTGAAAAACGGTATGACCGTGAGCGATTTTTGTTAGTCAAACTAACCTGGATTCCCCTGTGGCTATTATCGTTTCTTGAGAGATTCTTTTTCTCTTGGTTTCTTCGTTATTGCCTCCTAGTGCTGTAGGGGAGGAGGTTCCGGGTTAGTTTCACCGACAAACAACAGTTACGGTCTCTTCTTAAAGAGACCCGGGGGGGTCCGTATTCTTTACCTACGCCAAACAGGGAAATCCCTTCTGGGATTTTACCGTGAAAAATGTCACCACGGCGTATAGTAAAGGAGACCCATTTTGACTTGGTGCTCCAACACTTTCAGTCAAATCCAGTCATTGCTAGTTTTGGATGATTTTTGTTAAATAAAAGAAAAATAGGCAATTTTCCTGCTAAAAATATATAGTATAGCAACTTACAAAAAAGTATAAGGCTAAAGGTTTTTTTAGATGAGAAAATTGTTTAATACTTTAAGAATAAGCTATTCTGTGTACATTTTTTTTTTTTAATTAGTTATTATTTTGGCTTTTGTCCAGCTACAGTTAATTGTATGAACCTGTGAGTTTGTAATAGATCCATAATTTTTACAATAATTGCATTTCTTTTGTGACCTTTCAAATAAATGATTTCAATCAAAGCAAATAATTACAATCTTCTAATGTTTGGTTAAAAAACATTGCCTGGTGCGTGCTTAATTTTGTATAAAAATGAATAATAAAATTTATTGCATTTAAATATTGTTTTTAATAATTTTTTTATTTGTACTAATAAGACGTTTGCTCACAATGAAATTAGCAAGACATAGAAGCCAATGAATCAATCCAACATTTTAGGTTTTTTTTTATTATGATGTTAACACATAAAAATTACATTCATCTCATTAATTTCAATGACAAATAGACATAATAGATTTGTATCTAAAAAGTTTCTGTAACAAATGTCATTGCGACGTTTTGTTTCATTGAAAAAACTAGTTGACCAAGTCTTGGTAAATTATTGGTTTTCAGTTTTTTTAGACAATTTTTGACACTCGATTTAGATTATGGTATGTTGCTTATTTGCATTATTATAAAAATTAAGTGATGGGCTTCATTTGCTTTGAAATATTCTTACATTTAATATTTCCTCATTAAGCTAATATGCAATAATGATTGCTGATCGTTTCTTCTTTGACATGATTAAAACTAGAATAATCTGACATTTTTTTGTTCTGTCCTGTTTTCAGTAGCTCTATTTAAAATATGGATCCTGTTATTTTAACTGCTGCTGTTTTAAACATTAAAAAAAAAAGATGTGTTTGGGTCCATCCTATTTTAAAGAGAAGAAAAGCACTAGGTGATTATAAGCTTATATTGTTTATTTATTTTTGTTACTAAGCTACCCAAATTATGTTAAATTTTTATGATTAAACTCACAAGTTAAAAAAGTAACATTTTTAGGTGAATATCATCGATTATTGAAAGAATTGGAGCTAGAGAGAGCATCATATTTTAGGGATTACATGAGATGCACCCCTTGCCAATTTAATGACCTGCTCAAAATTCTTAGTCCTTCCATTTTAAAATTGAAAACTAATTGGAGGGAGGCAATTTCACCTGGTGAGCAGCTAGCCATTACTTTAAGGTAATACTTTTAATTGTATAAATTATTATTAAATGTTTTTAAAATTGTTGTCTTTCGTAGATATTTAGCCACTGGAGATTCTTTTCGCACTATCAGTGCATCTTTTCTCATTGGAAGATCTACTGTCTCCAGCATCATTCCACAAGTTTGTGATGCTCTTTGGGAAAAATTAAGTAAAACCCACTTAATGGCACCAACATGCAAAGATTTACTAGAAATTGCATCACAGTTTGAAGAAATTTGGAATTTTTCTCATTGCATTCGTGCCATGGATGGGAAGCATGTTGTCCTTCAGTGCCCAAAAAACTCTGGTTCTTTGTTTTTCAACTATAAAGGAACATTCAGCATTGTTCTACTTGCTGTAGTTGATGCCCAGTAAGTTTTCCCTTTGTAATAACTTTAAATATTTTATGGTGTACTTAATAACATGCTTTAATAGCAGTTCCATTTAGCATTCTTGCTTAATATTTTATTTATTTTTATTTTATCTGTATATCCTCCTGACTTGCAGGGAGCAACGAAGGCGCTAATACATAGGGTAAGCAATTGTCCCGACCTGCTTCTGGAGATGCCAAGATATTCTATTGGTTTTGTTACCAGGTAAGTTATTTATAATTTTTCTATGCTCTTCTGGTAAACAGACTTAACTAAAATCTTCAGTTTATTTAAACTAAAAACTTTAAAAACAGTCAACGTTTCAAGCGTTATTACAGACGCTCTTCTTCAGGACTAACTTGAAAAAAAAATTTTTTTTTAAATGTTTAAATAAACTGAAGATTTTAGTTAAGTCTGTTTACCAGAAGAGCATAGAAAAATTATGCCAAGATATTACTGTTCCCCAGTAATTTACTAGAGATATGACTTCAATTTAAACTGCTTGTCAAGACCACCAAGCAGGGGAAAGTACCGTTAAGTGTCTTTCCCAAGGACACAACAGAATGGCGTAAGTAGGTTTTGAACCGGGACCATGTTGATCGCAATCCCAGCGTTCTAACCACTCGATCACGCTGCCGACACTGTGCTTTTTGTCAGTGCTTTAGTTTAGTTGATGTGAAAGAAATCAGCAAAAAAGTTTAAACTTTGTTACTTTTCCTACAAAATTCTTAGTATTATAATGGTTTACAGCAGAGTAGAAAGGCTGTACGCAGAAATAGTTTAATAGATCAACTTTGTAGTACTAAAAGTTATGCTCCCGACTCGCTGGTCAACGTCGGGGACGTAAAGCGATTACCCGCACTTAAAAGAAACTGCTGTTGTGTTGAAGGTTTTATTTATTTGATTTTTTTTGGCTTTAATAAATTGATACGATTGAAATTTAGAACCGCTAAAGCGATAAAATTATAATTATATTGTATTTGAAATTTTTGCGAACCAATGTATGTTTACGCTGAACTTTTGAATTCAAATTTCATTTGTAATATTTTTGCAGATACCGCTTTCGAATTATTGACGTCGGAAGTTATGGGCGAAATTCCGACGGTGGAATACTTGCTTCTTCTAGCTTTGGCCAGGCACTATTAAACGGATCGTTTCCCTTGCCGAGCAGTGCGCCTATATACGATGGCGGGCCAGAACTTAGTGTTTTGTAGCCGACGAGGCATTTCCTTTAAGGCCTTACTTAATGCGGCCCTACCTTGGACGGCATTTAGAGCAAAAAAAAAGTGTGTTTAATTATCGTCTTTCGCGTGCTCGTCGAGTCGTTGAGAATGCCTTTGGTATTCTCAACGACTCGACGTTTTCGTGTTTTTTTAAGGCCGATTGCTGTACGAGTTGATGTGTCTGATAAAATAGTAAAAGCATCATGTTGTCTACACAACCTTTTAAAGCGTGATTTCTCTCTGACGCATGATGTTAATGTAGAAACATCTCGTGGTATGCAGAACATAAGTAACTGCCCCTTGGGACGAATGCCCACTGCTGGTATGAACATAAGAGAAATATTTGCGGAATTTTTTTTCCCGGGGTTCCGTGGCGTTTCTAAAAGATTAGCTATGTTTTCTAAAATTTATATTTCGTTCAAGTTTAATTTGTTAATTCAATAATTTTGTTTTGTGTTTAGCACTGTATTGTTATATTTCTTGTTTATTACTTATCTTGTATAAATTCTCTACATATTTCTATTTAGTTTGTTGTTATGTTTTTTACTAGTTGCTTATTTTGATTTCTACTTATTTGGTTTAGTTCCGTACGTGGTACCTTTTTTAGTTAGTACGTAAATAATTTATATTTTTTTACCTGTTTTTTGCACAAGATCATTGTAGAAAATTAGCAACGTGTATGTTTATTTTCTTTTGCTTTTCTAATCATTATTTGCGCGTGCACTGGTTATTGCTATTTTTTTATGTTTATCTCTATATTTATTTTCCTGATTTAATACATAGGGTAAGCAATTACTCCGACCTGCTTCCGGAGATGCCAAGATTTTGCTATCCGCTAATAGAAATACGACTGAAACTTAGAACTGGTTGCCAAGACCACCAAGCAGGGAAAAGTGCCGTAAAGTGTCTTTCCCAAGGACACAAAAGAATGGTGCGAGTAGGTTTTGAATTGAGACCATGTTGATCGCAACCCCGGCGTTCAAACCACTCGACCACCATACTGACAAAACAGTATCTTTTTGTTTTTTACTTAGTTAATTTTTTTCCCGAGCATAGTTTGTTTCTGCAGTGTGTTCAATTACTGCTGACTCATTCGCTTTTTTTCACGCTTCAGTTTGTAAAGCAACCAGCAGCAATAATTGTGGCAGCTACTTGAAGTCTGAGAGATTTTAGTGTAATCCTGATTAAATATTGTGAATTTTACTCGTTTGTATGTTCCCCGTGAGTAAGCGCTGACGTGAACTGCAAGGTAAGGCAACTGTGTGTTTTTATGTTTGGTTTTTTGTTTGTTTTATTTATTTACAGATACTGCTTCGTTTCGTTTATCGTTTTCTTTTTATATTAAACATCCTTGGCTATTTTGACTTTTTCTTTTGTCGAAGCAAACCGCGTTATTCGACTATTCACTTTGCGGCAATCGACCAACTTAAAGCGCCTTTTACTGTTACAATCAGTTTTTTAATCCCTTAATAGTAGTTAATTTTTATGTTTGGTCTGAGATTTCTTTACCTTATATTACAGATTCGTACCTACAAATTATAGTTTGTCGACTGTTCAACTTTTTGTAACGAAAATATATTGCAATAAGCTAATTACAAAAAAAAGAAAAGCTACAATAAAATAACGAATCTCATTTTACAAGTTCAATGTCACTTTGCGAATCTTGCTTGGTGAATGAGTTGTAAAATTTGAATTTTAATTTCGCTTTTTGTTTGGTCATTTAAACGTTTTAATTCCGGCAGTAAGGACTTCAAAAAGAGCTCGTCTTCGTCTTCATCACTTGCTTTTTTGCTAGCTGCAATAAAAACATAGTCAATAGTCAATGAAATTTTACCGTAAATTGTATACAAGTGAAATTTGAAATTCTAATTGGTAAAAATTAATAAATGTAGCGGCCTACTTTGTATGTAATCTAGTAATGCGTGCTCCAATTCGGAAAATACAGTAAAATACAGTACCATTTACTGTAAAATACAGTAAACCTCGGTTAATCCGGATTCGATTTGACGCACAAATTGATCCGTATTATGCAAAGATCCGGATTATCCAAAAGTTATTGTTTCAAGCCAAACCTTATCCAAAGTAGTAAGATGTAGATAAAAATCACCTTATTTGAATATATAAAAGACTGAATGATACAATGCTTTACAATAAACAAATTTATTTATACAGTTTAAACACTTGTAGAGAACTAACAAACTTAGTGTACTTTAATAGCTTAGCTATGCAACACAATTATAACACACTTATATACGACCCAACTATAGCAAATCAACGAACACACTCTCTCAGTTAAACTGATAGAAATTTCAAACAACAAGCAACATAGCCAACGATTGTAAACCATAACGAACTTTTCGGAATTGTAACTATTTCCATCATCAACTGCGTGAAACTAAATAATTAATTGTAAATTTAAAATTTTCAAATTTGGATAATTTATGACTAACAAAATAAAATATTGCCAAAACGTATCACTAAATAAAACGGAGTTATCTGCGCGTAACTTTAAAATTAAATTGATACAACAGCAATTTGGGCGTATACAAAATAACCTGGTATAAGAAATTTAAAACAAAATATAAAACACCTCGTTTAAACATTTACTGCACAGTAGCTGATATTGACATTGACATTGTCGAATGTCAACTACAAAAAAAGTTTTTTAATCTTTATGCGTAAAAGAATAGTTGAATGAAATACAAGAAGTAAAATTATTTAGTCGAGGATAACTATGCCAACAGTTTTTTATCCTTAAAACAAAAAATCCAGATATTTATCAATCAATTTTTGATATTCAAACATTAGTGAATCTAAAAAATAAAACAAAACACTATCAAACTATCAAAAAAGGTTTAACATAAGATATAACATGACCCAATACAGTTTAGAAAAATGTTGTATTTTAAAATGATTGCAATTTCAAAAGCAAAGCCTCATTTCAAAGTCTTTATTATTGATGAAAAGAATTTTTTAATAAATTAAAAGAGCTAAACGCTTCTTGCTCATAAAACCAAAACTGATTAGAAAACTTGAATTTGTTAAAAATAATTTTTGTTTTAATTTCAGTTTATCTCTATATTTATCCTCCTTACTCCCAATACTTTATATACAATATTTATCTCCATATTTGTCTTTATTTTGCAACTATATTCAGTGTTAAAACACAGAGTCTGAATCTCTCTCTACAGCGTTCCTGCTGTCTTCTCAGGTAGACGACTCAAGTTTGCCTGCTACAGGTTTACTTGCAAAGATTAAAAGAAATCGGAGAGGTTGATGATTTGAAGCAGTTCGGAACATCGACTTTTCACACTCTAGTCGTAAAGCATAGAGTATATTGAACAACCTTACTGATAGGTCATAACACTTTCTTCATTACTGTTTTATTTTGGCTGATATTATTGAATCTAAATTAGTCAAAAACGGGAAATACGAATTTATTGACCCAAGTCATCTCGACTGGTCTCTTGGAAGGTGCCTTACCTTCAAAAAAAGGCCAGAACACCAGACCCAGTGAATATTTTGGAGAATTTCTCACAGAGAGATTTCACTGCTGTCCTTCAATACTTAAACCTGGTAAAGCTCCGGGTTCCGATTTCATCTTCCCAACACTTATAATCCATGCAGGAGCATGGATTTATAAATAATGGCTCTGAAGTCCTGGTTACGTGACTTTCTTTTTTTTGCTTTCGCCGAGTCAAAAGCTTACAACAGCAATAGAATCTTTTATCCTACATCAGGAATGTCCAATCTTTTTCATAATAGGTCAAATTATAAACTGAATTACATTCAGCGGCCCGCAAAATTACATGTATATGAAATTTTCTCTTTTTAGTATTAGATGCCATGACTAAATTACGAGTATTAAAACAAAAATCTAAAATTGATTAACGATTAAAAACCTAGGGAATGTAACACTCTTAAAATCATTACGTTATTGTTATTGAAAATGTCCATGCTGGAGTTGCAAGTGCTGGTTACGTGACTTTCTTTCTTGCTGCTTGCACCGACTCAAAA
Source organism: Diplosoma virens (assembly GCA_963680785.1). Lineage (NCBI taxonomy): Eukaryota > Metazoa > Chordata > Ascidiacea > Aplousobranchia > Didemnidae > Diplosoma > Diplosoma virens. The sequence continues at coordinate 5,393,109 of OY796886.1, read as the reverse complement.
TTCCCAAGATCTGAAAAAGAAGGCTTGTCGTGGCGATTTCAAACCTGATAAAGCCCGTAAGAAACTCAAAAAGTTATCGACTGATATCTCTGCTCTGCGTCTCCTACAAGGTCCTCAAGAGGCTTATCTACGCCAAATCGAACCAATTATAAATCAATGCTCCCTAAAGAGCAGGCTGGGTTTTGCATGGAAAGTCAACCGTGGATTAAGTCATTCTATTGACAAAAGACATTGAGAATTTCTTTGTCGATTGGTCGATCTGACGGCGGCATTTGACTCTGTCTGGCGCCGTGGCCTCACATGCAATCAGCTCGAGACTTCTGCCAGATAAGCCCATGATCAGAGTGATTATGGAGCTTGTCCAAAACCGAAGTTTTTTACCCTTACTACCGGTGACAGCAAACAAAACAAGATCAATCCCTTGAAAAAACCCATTTCTCAGTGACCGGTGTTGGCTCTCCTCCTTTTCAACCCCTCTATTTTTACGTGTACATCTGCCCTCCAGGATTTTTTAGAAAATTTACCTACGCAAACGATTTAACATTGTTGCACTTTTCTGAAAACTGGAAAGCCTTTGTGGGGAATTTACGTCAAGACATGACTACACTTTTAGTGTATCTTCAACTTGAAAGCAGAAGTTCAGGACAGTGACGAAAGTCTTTCATTTAAACTTTTATTTAAATAACAAACGGAACTAAATGTTTACAACAGAATTAGGTTTTTACCTTTTTGTCCAATTCTACTTATTTTGTGTAAAATTGAACAGGTCGCTCGCGTTCTCTCAAAAACTAGTGGCATTACTTAAAAAACTATCTTCGCGCGTTTTACTGCTAAAGCGACTTGTAGGCTCAGGATGGGGTTTTCGTGCCAAAACATTGCGAAAAGCTGCCCTATCTCTGGTTTGCTTAACGGCTGATTACTGTGCACCATTCTGGTGCCGCAGTGCTCACACTTTCCTCATGGACAGTGTCCTTTATGAATCCTTGCGCATTGTCACTGGATGCTTGCGTCCCACTCTAACATACCACTTACCAATATTTCCAGGCATCCAGCCAGCTGAGCTTTGCCGACTCGCAGCGACATTCTCTTCGGCTAACGGTGCAACCCTGGACCTTGACCATATGTTAAATTCCTAGATTGGACCTAGATTCTTTAAAAGTGTTTGATCTTCTTTCTACTTTCCTAATAAATCTACACGATTTCCTTTTTTACCACTTGCTGTCATCTTATACCAAATCACTCTGCATTGGTTCAAAGTTATTATTTTTACTACCACAAAAGTTATTAATTAATTTAATCGCAAAAGAATTTGAATATTGAAAATGATACTTGGGAAAGCGTCTATATAATAAACTTTATATCAGAGAAAATACACAGCTCGTTGCAATAAAACCTAAAAGGTACTCTCAAGCTGATACAGAATTTATTTTTTCTGAAGTAAAAAGATTTCTTAGGGATGATTTGATAGAACCGAGTAGCTCTACCTGGAAAGCACAGCCTCTAGTTGTTACGCAAGTCAACCACAAGAAAAAGATGGTTATTGATTATAGCCAAACTGTAAACAAGCTTACCTTGTTTGATGCGTACCTTTACTACACATGCAAGACATTGTAAGAAGAATTGCTCAATATACATGTATAGTATACTTAACGTTGGAATTGAAGAGTGCTTATCATCAAGTAAAACGGCCTTCTTCTGATCGCTTGTACACTTCCTTCCAAGCTGATGGATCTTTATGGCAATAAAAGAAAATACCTTTCGGACTTACAAACGTTGTTCCATGCTTTTAACGGATCGTCGATGATATCATTAAGTCTAATAGATGAGAAAGTACTTTTGCGTATTTAGATAACATTACTGTTTGTGGCGCCACGCAAGAAGACTGTGATAGAAATCTTTCTAAATTTCTGTCTGTCGCCAAAACATATAATCTTACTTTTAATGTGGCAAAATGCGCGTATTCTACTGACAACATTAAATTACTAGGATATGAAATCCACAATGGCTCCTTGCGACCTGACCCATACAGGGTAAAAACTCTACGAGAGCTTCCCTTCCTAAAACTAACAAAGAGCAACAGCGTGTTGTGGGATTATTTGCATATTATACTCAGTGGATTTTGCACTATTCCGACAAAATAAAACCGCTTATCACCAACAGGGTCTTTCCATTAAAAGATCAGACTTTGTCTTCGTTCGTTAACTTGAAATCTGAACTTGCGGACATAACTCTAGGTGTTGTAGCGTGAGTGGTTTTGGCACACAGTTAATCTTTAAACTCTTTTTATTGAAAAGGGGCACAATTTGAAATGAACAGACAAAATAACACAAAACTTCGACAGACAGACAGACAGACAGACAGACAAGTTTATTTCATACAATTCCGTATTAATATATAACGCACACAAAACAAAACAATAACAGTAAAAATAATTATAATGAAGAAAATGAGTGCATTTAATTGACGTAATTTGTTACACGAAAAAATAAAAAAAAATAAAAAATAAAAAAATAAAAAAAAATAAGATGATATATAATTATACCGAATGTATGCGGAGACTGCGAAGTGACCAAAAAATAATTAATTGGTCTTCAAGTCGAGCAGCCACCTATTAATTAAAGTTATAAAAATAAACGTATGTTATAGAAAAAGATAAAAAATGGACCACTGTAGATATAAGTTTGATTTGAAATATTAATGGATTTAAGGATAAGAATTTAAGATATAACATTTATACATGAAGCCAAAATTATATATGGAGTAGCAATTTTTTTTTAAATTACAAGGAACATCATTCCAAACTTTAACTCCTCTATATTTAAGAGATCTTTGCAAACGATTGGATCGATATCTTGGTAAGTATAACTTATTATTGACTGATGAACGGGTTACACGGAAATGAATTTGAGATACCTTTTTGAAATATTTTGTAAAAGAAGTCGGTAATTTACATCTGTCTAAATTAAACATTAATTTTGAAGTTTCAAGCTTGATTAAGTCATCTAATTTTAAAATTTTGTTTTTTCTAAACAAAGGATCAGAATTTGATGACCATTGCATATTATTGATGACTCGCATAGCTTTATTTTGTAATTTTCTTAATGGTTCGAGATAAGTTTTATATGTAGCACTCCATATTGTAAGACAGTATAGTAAGTGTGAATGAAAGAAAGCAAAGTAAAGTTTTTTTAAGATACAAGAAGGAAATAAATTTTTTAGTTTGCATAAAATACCAACTGCACGAGAGAGTTTGCTACGAATTTTATGAATATGATCATGAAACAATAATTTGGAATCAATTAGGACGCCTAAATAATTAATAGTGTTTGAAATCGCAATTATACTAGAATTAAGTTTAATATTAATATTACTCGGCGAAACTACTTGTGATAGCAAAGGCGGTATTATTATAGCTTGCGACTTGGAGGGATTAATAGTAAGACAATTTTTATTCATCCACTGGGAAACTCTAGACAATTCATCGTTTATTTTGATTTCGAGTTCAGTTATATTGGAAGCATTAATTAACAAGGCAGTGTCATCAGCAAAGAGTCTAGGGATACTTTTCAAACAATTTTGAAGGTCATTGATATAAATTAGAAAGAGAAGCGGGCCTAAAACAGATCCTTGAGGTACACCCATTATAACTCTTTTTCGATTGGACTCATTATTATTTACGTGCACATATTGCAATCTATTATTTAAATAAGATTGTATCAGATTAAAGGCTGTTCCTCTTATTCCATAATGGTCAAGTTTTATCAAAAGTCTTTTGTGGCATACAGTATCAAATGCTTTAGTAATATCAAGTGTAACCATTCCTGTATATTGGTTATTATTAATATTATCATAAGTTGAAGTTACTATATCTAGAATTGCGTGAGACGTAGAGCAATTTTCTCGAAAGCCATATTGATTCGAAACCAGAACAGAATGTTTATTAAAAAAATTTAAGAGACGATTAAAAATGACTTTTTCAAAAATTTTTGTGAAACATGTTAATATAGATATAGGGCGATAGTTGCTTACATCAAGTTTATCACCTTTTTTAAATAAAGGAATTACCTTGGATAACTTTAATTTTTCAGGAAAAATACCTAGAGTCATAGCCGAATTAACCAATGTTGAAAGTACAGGGGTAAGCACTGTGGAAGAAAGTTTAATAAAATAACATGAGATATCGTCATAACCTGCAGCTTTGTTAATGTTTAATTCATTAATAATATTAAGGATTTCATTGACGGAAGCTGGCTCTAGAAATATAGTAGATGTGACTCTATTAATCAAAAAATCCTTTACGCAGGTTGCAGAGCAATTCGACAAATTACTTACAACACTTCGTCCGACTTCACTAAAATAGTTATTAAAACAATTTGATATTACAGTAGGGTCAATTATGGTACGATTGTTAATATTGAGTTTATATGGAGTAGACTTAGTATCATCTTTAGTATGGAGAACTGAATTAATTGTAGACCAGGTTTTACGGGGATTTTTACAGTTATTTTTAAATAAATTATAGTAAAACGTTTTTTTAGCTTTGGTTTTAATTTTATTTAATTTATTTGAATATTGCTTATAATATGTCTTTTTGTCTACATCATTCGACAAAAAGTGGGAACGGTAAAGTTTTTGCTTATACTTTATGGAAACAAGAAGACCTTTTGTTAACCAAGGTTTAGCTCGAAGACGCTTTTGTCTGCGAGAGATTTGACGTAAGGGAGCGTAAAAGTCGATTATTAATCTTACGCTTTTTATAAAATCATCAAAAATGGAATTAAAATTATTGGCATTTATACAGTTAAGACAATTTTTGAATTCGTTCATATTTTTATCAAGGTCTAGTAAATAACTTTCTATATTGAGATTTTTAATGTCTCTACAAAAATATTTTTTGTGTTTAACAGATTTAGGATTACGTTTTAGAGAAGTTGCACAGTAAGTAATAAAATGATCACTGATATCATTAAGAATTATCCCCGGAAATATAGGATTAGATAAAGCGCTTGTAAAAATATGATCAATTAAGGATGCTGAATTTTTGGTGACCCTGGTTGGTTTAGTTATTAATTGAAAAACACCGTTGCTCTCTAACATAGACAAGTAATTAATAGAAGATGAAGAACAATCACTTTCGCTAATGTTTAAATTGATATCGCCCATTAAATAAAAATCGTTCTTATTGCAGTCAATTTCACCCAGTTTATTATTAAGGGTTTCAATAAAAGCATTTGAATCAGATCTAGGATGACGATATATGATAGCTATTACGACTGTGCGCTGGACTCCCGGAAAATTTAAAGAAACCCAGAGATCCTTTCATTCGGAATGAAACAGTAAGCGGAATCTTCGCTTGATGACGTCGCAGCAATCAATCTCAAGTTAAATTACACAGCAGCTATATGAGTCTCTAATCTAATCTGTTCTGTTCTGTTCTGAGGCGACGAATCGATCTAGCGCGTATATGTAGTCGTAAAAGATTTTATGAGTATTATTGTGACGTCTGCCTAATTTATTGATAAAATCACGTGATCAGGCTACGTTCTGAGAGCTGTGTGTTAAGAATGTTTACACAAATGGCCTTGATGGCGCGATCAGCCAACGATTAGCTGGGGGGAAACAACAGGAAGGCGGTACATAAGCAAAATATAAAGAAATGCGAAATTATCACATGACGGTTGTCATGGCAGTAGACAAACATTGTGCAGCGAACGGGAGGCCGCTGTTAAAAAACATTAATTTAAATACTATGTAACCTCTTCGACTTTTTTTGCAACACCAGATATAACCCTAAAAACTAAAAATAATTAAAACAACACTGCTAAAAGTTAACAAACCAATTTAATTAAACATTCGACAAAGAGTTCTATTTAAAAATATAGCAAAGTATAAGATTAACAGAAGTATGAAAATATAGTATGATTAAGATATAAATATTGTAAACAAATTTAGTACCAAACAGCAATTTTTATAGGGGTTTATATTAACCTTCAGGGATGAATTAGACCAGGGGTTTCCAAACTGGGGTACATTTAGGCTTCTCAAGGGGTACATTATTATGTGAGAGAATATCCTTATTTAAGTTAAATTCCGTGTCCGGAAGAAATAATAGACTCAAATGTCTAGAATTTTCGAATCTGGTCGATTGTTATTACGTCAAACAGGATAATTAAGAGGGAAGACTTTTTTACAGATCACCGTGATTTTGGGTTTGAATGGGGAAAATTTGTGGCTGCTGAAAAGTAAAGAGTTTTCATTTTTTAAAGATCACCTTGATTTTCGGCATGAATTGGGAAAATTTGTATCTGATTCAAAGTGAAGACTTTTTTTCAGAGATCACCTTGATTTTGGGCATGAATTGGGGGAAAATTAGTGGCTGATTCTAACTGAAGCCTTTTTTTTAGAGAAACGTCACAAAATTTCGGTGGTACATGCAAACCTGCTACAGTGTCCAAAGGGTACCGATGAACTAAAAGTTTGGAAAACCCTGAATTAGACCATCCTAGGAGTTGACGAATAGTCAAAGGGGTCACTGAATAACCAGGGGGTCTACAGGAGCTATAAAACTTTTTATTTAAAACTATTTATTAATCAGGAAACAATTGCAACTAATGCCTTTCAACAAATCAAATGCAATTAAGAGAGCTGATCAAATCTCGGTTACAGTACAATAATTTAAAGTAGCCTATAATTGGTTCGATTAGTTTTTGTGCTATCAATTCATCTATTGTGACCACATTATGAAAACTATTCTTTTTTTCTCTTGTTAGGTCAGAAAAAATATTTTCGTTGACGTATGCAGTTGTCAGCTGTTAGTTGTACAGCTGTTGTGCTTGTAGATTCCCATCAGGCTCATTCTTCGCATTAATAAAATTGAAAAAAGATAAAATGATGTTGTTCTGTTACATCTTACATCTGTTGTTCTGTTAGATCCAATATTTTGTTTTGGAAACTAATTCTAACATAGTACAATAGATTTATTCAAGTAACATCAATGAAATTTAATTACACTGGTCAACAGCAAATTTTAATCAGAGATGGCTTTATGCGTTTCTAAACGTATTTTTAACGCTGATTTCTAAAATGTGTTGACTATTTCTCTAGCACATCAGGTTTTCGAATTATTTTTGTTTTTTTTTTATAGTTTGACCTACATAAACTTCTTCGATGTGGATTTTACCATGCTTTGTAATTGAGGTATGACGTTTTAGAAAGAATTTTATAAGTGGCTGAACTGATACTGCTAAGACATAACTGATAAAAAACAGCGTTTTGTTGAATATGTCATATACTGTATTTGGTAGTTAAGAACCTATGTGGTGCGCTTCAGGTCTTCAACATTAGGTAGTTTTAGTGGTTTGTGTGTTTTTCAGAGCTTATGTAGATTTATTTGCTGTTTGTCTTTACGGTAAATTTGATGTAATCATGCCAAGAAAGTGTAAAAATAGTCCAAACTTGTTTTGCTATGTATGTGGCAGCTTTACTGTTAAACCTCAACGACGAGCCATCACATCAGATGTAAAAAGAATATACCAACTTTATTTCGGTTGTCCGTTGGGAGACCAAGATAAGCAGTGAGCACCACATCAAATATGCACTTCATGTTCAAGCGGCTTGCAAAACTGGTTGAACAAACGAATATCAGCAATGCTTTTTGCTGTTCCCATGATATGGAGGGAACCAAAAGACCACAATCAAGACTGTTATTTTTGCCTTGCAAATGTAAAAGGATTTAGTAAGAAACATAGAATGAAGATTTCATATCCAAATCTGGACTCAGCGAGAAGGCCTGTTCCACATGACAATTTCATGCCTGCACCAATCCCACCTAAAAATGGACTTGACACTCTTGCTGATAAAGTCGGGGAAGATTATGATGAAGAAAATATTCCTGCTCCAAAGGATTCAACAGATTCTGAATATGACCCAGAAGAAAGTTTAAAACCTATTCTGTTTTCCCAAAAATGTTTAAATAATCTTATAAGAGACCTAGCACTTTCAAAACAAAAGGCAGAGCTGCTTGCGTCAAGATTACAAGAAACAACTTGCTTTATGCAGATGTTGTGGTTACCCATTAGAGAAAGCGTAACATGGACTTTTCGACAGTTTCAGAGTGGATGGACTGCTGTGCTACTATCATAATATTGAAAGTTTGTTTGAAAAATTAGGAGAGGATCAAGTAGCAAATGAGTGGTGTTTTTTCCTGGACTTCTTTAAAAGAAGTCTCAAGCTGTTCTTCTCCACAATAGTAATACAAAACCGTCTGTTTTAGTAGCACACTCGGTGCATTTAAGGAAATCTTATGGAAATATTGAAATCCTCCTCAATGCTATTAATTATAGCAATTATACTGTAAATGGAAGATTTGTGGAGACCTTAAGGTCATGGTATTTTAATGGGAATGCAAGGAGGTTTTACCAAACATTGCTGCTTTCTCTGTCTATAAGATAGTCGTGCTACTGCAGAGCTCTATGTTAGAAGAGACTGGCCAGCTCGAGGTTAATATATTTCAGGAATTGCAAATGTCCAAAGTGTTCCTTTAGTTGAGTCCAAGGATGCATTAATGCCACCACTTCATATAAACTGGGATTAATGAAGAATTTTGTTAAAGCACTGGAGAAGAGCAATTCCAGTGAGTTTGCATTTCTTTGCAAGAAGTTTCCCAAAATAAGTGAAGCAAAATTGAAAGGAATCTTTGAAAGATTCAAACTTTGAGAAAACGCTGACTGCACTCGAACAACATGCTTGGAAAGCATTTGAGTGGCTCTGTGCAAACTTTTTGGGCAATATAATGTCACCTTTATTTCAGGAGGGAGTTGAAAACCTACTTAAAGCTTTTAAAGAGATGGGTTGTCGCATGTCCCTAAAAGTGCATTTTCTACACTCACACCTGGACTTTTTTCCCGCAAACCTTGGTGTGGTCAGTGATGAGCAAGGTGAACAATTTCACCAGGATATACTGTACAAGCAATGGAGGCACGCTACCAAGGTTTCTGGAATGAAGGAATGATGGGCAATTACTGCTGGATGCTGTACTGTGATGATCAAAGTCATTCTTACAAACAAAATTCATATTCAAAGCATTTTTAAGTGTTCGCAATTATCTTCCTACCAATAAAGTAATTCTGTATGTCATATTGTATGTAGTGGAATCAAAGAGATCAATGGATTCGCGAAGTCCAAAACTTCGACCATAATAACGTTAAAGTGGGAGGATCTGGTCGTATAACCAGGCGTAATTAACGATTTTTCTTTTAATGCCTGCTATTGCAAAAATGCCGCAAACCTCTTTACCATCAACAGTGACCCCCGACACGAAATACAATTTCACAGCCCACCATTGGCGTCCACCCACGTTGTTAATGAAGCCTCCTCTGAGGCCATAGATTACAGGCAAACACAAGATGTCCATGATGCCGTACCTACGACCACACATCTCACATTTGTGGTGGACACTAATGCGCAGGTAAGCGACCCTGACACCTACGAAACCAACAAATAAATGCTTCCTAAATGGTCCTCCCGCCCGCGAAGACCTGCTGTCAAATTGTATTCGATATCTGATCAAAGGTGATCTAGGGATAGACTGCAGAACCATGTTTAGTTGTAGGAGTACGAACTTGGAGAATGTAGAAATGTGATTGTTTAATTCAAACTATGACGTCATAATATATCGTTTCCCTGAACAGTTAATTTCTGCTTTAAATTTTCGTTTAGTAAGCGTGTAATTTTAGTTCAGTAGCATATAAAGTTTTTAAGTAGCTTTTGTTATTTAATCTTTTATGTTGCAGGTAAAACAATTTCGTCATTTTTGTTATATTTATAAAATTATATCGTTTCGAAAATCAACAGTGTCACAGACTTTGTTCGGGAATCCTTAAGGACCAGTTGAGCCAGGTAACCCGAATACCTGCGCTGAAACAAAGATGTGTCTAAATTTATTTTATTCCTGCTCAAGAAATAGTCTGCTGTGAGCCTGAAGCTTTTATACAGTTGGTTCAAACGAAAGCTCGGATTGGTTTCGTTGAAGACTCTTCTTCACAGACAAACAGAGACCACTGTCTCTAATAAGAACGAATGTATTACAAAATTCACAACCGACGAAAATTCTATCCCACGTTTTGCCAAACTGCAAAGCGAAATCAACACTATAACTTGATTCAATCAACACAAATGATTTTACCTCTGTAGAACACAACTCCAAAACACTGGCGCAAAATAAATTCAACAATCGTCAACCGATACAAAATCTAACGGGCCACGTCCTGCGACCAAACCTTTCACTCGAACCGTCTCTCGAGTCGTCTCAAATTATCTCTCTTGTTTACTTTGTTTTCGTCTGTCTGTGTCGTCTCTCGCTTCGCATTCATTGATATAGACAAAAGATCACGTGACTCAAATTTATTTGTATATTCGAGATTTAGCCCGGATTTCCTAGAGAAAGCGCTATGCTCAAATGCGCCAGAACATTCTACAATAAGCGAGTTATAGGAAAGCTTGGACAAAAACATATTACGTCATTACGAAATGAGAAGAAGTATACATCAGCGAATCGTAGACATTATATCGCATACTACGAAAGCAGCGCCCCACGGCTGCGCGATTACTATTTTACAATAAAACTTTAAATTACTTTTAACGGGAATAAATTACATCGTTATGATTAAAATTATTAGGAATGAACTGTGACAAGTAGTATTTTTTCAATTTCCTATGACCGTTTTTCTTCTTAGTAGATCCAAAAAATATTTCCTTGATCACTTTTCATTTTAAATTTTCTAACCTATTTTTTGAAAATGCTTTATTGGTGCCACAATGGTTGTCAAAGATTTGAAAAAGATAAAAATGAAAACATCTTTCTTATTAGAATTGACTTGATTTATTTTAATACGTTCTCGCTCTTTATTGTCAAAAGGCTGTTTCATTTTTGTGCACTTAATACAAAGTTCTAACATTTTTCATTGATATTTTATATGAAAAAGATTATTCAAAACGCGGTCAGACAGGGATCAGCCGACTTTGCTTAACCACATGCAGCATGCTGGTGGACTAAGTTGCCATCTATTCTTTTGTTGGGCTACTAGATTATTAATATTATTTTCAAGTTATTAATATTAATCTCAAATATGTTATTAATCTACTTTTACAACATTGTTTTTCCACCTTTCATATTAAACTCAAATCGAACTTATACTAAATTGATATTAAACTCAAATCAAATCGACATATTAAACTCAAAGTTATTTTGAGATTGGATAACTTTTTTCAAAAAAACAACAAATGTTGATAATTACAACCTATCAATTGTTCATTGCTCTGACCGGACGATTATGACAATAACAAAGACCATTGCATTCGATTCTATCAGGACAGGCCAGCAACCTAGACTCATAAAAATTTTAACCTCTGACCTAGTCCTGACCGATATCCTAGCATAGCGAGAATGCTGTCATTATTCTAAGATCGAGATCATGTTTAATGATTTTTGTTTTTCACAAAAAATTAAAGTATCGCTCATAATCTACAGAAAGAAAATGCGATAATTTCTATTAGAAACCTGTTTACAGTTTTGCTGATTGCAATTATTTAGAGTAGGTGTGGCAATAAGCAGGGAATATCTCACACTTTAAACTTGTATTAGTTTTCTGTTGTATCTTTATCTGAAACAAATAGTAGGTCATATGTTGCTATGCATTAATACATTAATACAAATGATAAGTGTAATTAAATGGAACAAAACACTAACAGTCATCTTTTCGATTATATAATTTTGACAAACCTATAAAAAAAGACAATTAAACCAAAACATAAAAGTAATCCAACAACCGCAGACGGTGACAATAAAATTAGTTTATTTTATTTTTTATGTTACATTTTTCTTTTTCTTTTTTTCATCTCAGGACAAAGACAAAGGCATTTAACTTATAGCCGGTCCGATACTTTGAAAGCTCTGAGATTTGGATTCATTACTGTACAGTTAAAACTTTTGTTGAACCGCGTAAATTTTCTGCAGCATAAATATGTCAAGATTTTCTAACTAAAAATGCATGTTATGGGTTTGGTTCTTGAACAGCAATACGAAACCGTTTTAAATTAGTGTCGAACCGCTGATCATTCTACCTCGATTTGAAAAAACACATTTTTAACTTCAATGCTATGCATTGTTCCTTGGTTAAAGAAAAATAGTTAAACCCTGGTTTAAAATAAAGACAACTAAAGTTCATAATAAAGACAACTGAAAAAGGTTCAAAACGAAGACAACACACTCATTCAAAACGAAAACCTTTTTTTTGGAGAACACTACTTTTTAAAAACAATTTTTTTTCTGTTAAGGAGCCTTCCGGTTTGTCCTTTTGAAAATATACTAATTTATAATTTAAGTTGGAAACATTCTTGCTAAAGATTTTTGTAATTGAGTTTGCACAGAAGACAAATTCAATTAATTGCTTTTAGTCTGCATTGGTCTGGTCCGATTATTTTACATGACTTACTCTGGCAATGACATCTTATACAGTGTTACTTCCACAAAATTTAGTTTTTTAAATTTTGGAAAGTTTTTGAAATTTTGTAGAATTTAGTAAATAGTTTTTGAAATTTTTGTAGCAAATTTATTCGGTAACTTAGTACGTTATTTAATCGTCTACCTTTTTGGCTCCTGTAAAGAAGGCCTCGTCAATAACGCAATCTAGGTGTCTACTAAACGATAAATTTCTTAATCTTCTTGCTGGATCTGACCTTCGAACCAGCGAAAGCAAAAATATAGTCTAGCTAAATCACAGCTCAGACTACTACAATATCTTCTTTACTAAGAAATATGCTCCAATCCACTTAGGAGCCCAAATAGTATAAATCAAAGCAACAGGTTAAAGCTCAATAGCTTAATTCTTCACAATCACGTAGACAACCCAAGACTTGCGGCCAAAAAACTATGACTTCACACAGTTAACAATTTTCCAATGTTTAGTTACCACAACGAAACATCGAATTTAATAATTACTGCTTTTTAGCGAACCTTATTTATACCAATCGGTAAGGTTACTCGAATGTTCTGAAATTATCTTAATGAAGCCAATCACATATAAGCATTATAGCGTCACATGCAAAAACAAGTCAAGCGGAAATCCAGAATGTTCTCAATAAAGCGAAATTATGCAGTGTTGCCATTTTTTCTTGTAAATAAATATAAATATTAAAATTGCTCATAGAACTGTTATTTCTTCGGCTATTTGAGCCGGACCAAAGCGAAATCAAAGAGATTTTTTATGAGATTGTGAATCTACATAATTTGGGCGATTTTTAGTAACGGAACATACAGTATATTTGATTTATTTCAGTAATTTTTTAAAGCTTTAATAACTTATTCACCATTCCAAGCGTTATTTCAATTCAAGTATTCAGTCTTAATAGAACATGTTTGAATAAAATTTGGGTGGTATGATTGAAACTTGTATAAAAAATTTAAACTACAAACCAGCATGATAGCGGAAGGGTTTACATTTTATTGCCGTTCCTGCTTCTATTTCGTCTCCATAGAGATCGTCATCTATGAAAAGTAACAAAAAAGTTTAACACAGTTTTTTGGTAAAGAAAAAATTGTGTAAAATATAAGCTATAATAATTGTTTAGTCGAGAATAACTAAAGCAGTAATTTTTCAGGTTTAATTCTGAAAAATCCAAAAACTTTTGGATAAATTTTAACTTTAAACAAAATCTCTCAAAGTATTAAAATCTGTTGTGCTAAAGTAAATCTGTGCTCAAGTAAATGTCCGTTTTGAAGCTTTTGCTATAATAAATCAATCGTTTCTATAAACTGCATTGGTAAACTGTTTTTTTATCAAACATAGGTTGCGAAAACGATGTATTCAAAAGCTTACAACGGTGTTCCGCAAAACCTATTTTGACTTACAGCACACTTCCCAACTTTCAAAATTTTGCGGCGCACCTCAATCAAAAATCCAAAAAAATCTAATCAATTTGAGGAACCTGATTGAACTGATGGGCCGCATCCCTGAATTGAAAAAATTGTATTCAGGCTGCAATAAACTTTTTGTTGAATTAAGAAAAAATGTAATGACTCGAAAAAACACGCTTTTTTATATGGTTTGTTGTGTAAAGACTTTTTTTGTCTTGCATAAATTCTCTAGTAATCATTAGTAGTTTTAAAGGTTCAAAGATTATTTCCTGTGGCAGTTTTTGTTCTTAGTAGATGAGAAAAACATTTTCTTGGTCAAATTCAATTTTGAACTTTCTAACCTATATTTCTAACCAATTTTTCTTTCGGCAACAAACAAGTCTGATAATACTTTGAATGTACTCAAACTTTTTCCTGCAATCGGGACAGTATTTCAGTGATAAAACTTTTTTTCTCGTTATATATACTTTGAATTTAATAAGTATTTCGAATTATCTTACATGTGAACTGGAATCAAACCCTTCCCCAAAAAAAGCGATTACTTCAATCATGCCTAATTTTTCCTAAATAAAGGGAACAAATTCTTTTTGTAACAAAATTTATATTAGCAATAATTTGAAAACCATGTTTATATATTTATTAATAGCCCGGAATTTTTCATAAAAATATAGAGTTGGAGGCCTTCTCAGTCACAACGTTTGCGCACTTCTCTAATTTGTTTATTTATTTTTCTAATTTCATCTTTTTACTCATCCTCCTGCCTGGCAGAAAAGCATCAAAGAAATTATATTTAGGACAGGTAATTACATTCTTCTTCTTTCAAAGATAACAAGATATTGTTGTCCGTTAAAACTTTTTATTTGGATTTTTTAGGTTTTTAAAGAGATATGACTGAAATTTAGAACTGCTTGCCAAGACTGCCAAGCAAGAAAAATGAGCTGTAAATTGTTTCTCCCAAAGATACAGCAGAATGACGCAAGTAGGCTCTGAACCGCAGCCATTTTAATCACACTCACAACGTTCTAACTCGACCACGCTTCCGGTATCCCAGTTAATACCGGTTAAAAAGTTGTGATCTATGAATCCATAGGCGTATGCGTGGAAGAGAAGGGTTGAAGATTAAAAAAACTTCCATAAAAATTGATCGTCAAAGGTTCATAGTAGAACTACAGTAAGACAACTTAAATATTGTTAAAATAAAATAAAGATTTTTTCTGTGAGTCCGGGTGTCAGGAGGATAAAAATAAAGTTAAAACAATTGATATTAACCCTTTCACGCCGTATGTATACAAGTATCTACATTAACTTTGCAGCCAGTTTTGAACTTTATGCATATAAGAATTAAGGTGTATTTTGCATTCAACCTCTTAGTAGCTTCACAACTGTCATAAAAGAGTCTATATTGGCTCTGCTTTATCAGTATGTCCCCAGGAGCGAAGGGAAAAGGTTGCGAAAATTAGCTTGTGAAAAATTTTTTATGATCCTTATGATCCACGTGTACGTTTGCTTCAGTAAAAGGTAAGTGTGGTTGAGTGGTTAGAGCACCGGACTAATGATCAGGATGGTTTGGGTTCAAAACCCACTTGCGTTATTCTGTTGTGTCCTTGGGAAAGACACTTTACGGCACTTTCCCCTGTTTGGTGGTCTTGACAAGCAGTTCTAAATTGCAGTCATATCTCTACTAAATTACTAGCGGACAGCAATATCTTGGCATCTCCGGAAGCAGGTCGGGGTAATTGCTTACCCTATGTATAGCGCCTCCGTTGCTTTCCTGCGAGTCAGGAGGATAAATATAGAGATAAATATAAATATAAAATATATAAAATGATATATTTTTATACAAATATTTTTGCTTTTATGTAGTTACATACTGACTAAAGGTATTTCGAATTTTTTTCTAGTCTATTCGTGAACATAAGTACTTCATAAAATAAGCCTAACTTTTATGTATACAAGTGGCAACATCAGGCAGAAAGCTATGCTTTTTGTCGTAGTTTTAGAGAATTAGAGTTGAATATGATCAATCATTTCGGTTCTATTATTTTATTTATTGGTCTTTACTATTTCAAATTTTTATACTTTGCCATAACACACAAATTTGCATCACATCTCTACCAAATTTATCTATTGATTAGGTTTTTTCAAAAGCAATGTATAAATCACTAATAATAAATTGCCCTGCATATATTTCTAAAAACTTTGTTGAATATAATGAAGTAACCCAAAAATGTTTCACTTGTGAGTGGTTGAGTAAAATATTTCCTTGCTATATTTATACCTGATATGTTAAAGTTATTTCAAGGGCAGGGTCAAATGGGTATATTTATGATTTTGAAGCATAAATTTTTTATCAATATCTGCCTGACGTAGCCATATGGCAACATTTTGTATTTTTTATATAAAAAAAAAAAAATTAAAAGGTGTTTTGTCATTTCAAATAAAAGTACTAATAAGAAAAAAGCAAAAAAAAATTTTTATAAGCGTTTTTATAATTCAAGCGTGAAAGGATTAAAAATAGATAAATAATTTTATTATTTTTTTCTTAATGTTTTTTTGTTATACAAGGCCTCCCTTTTGTAAAAGACATTACAAATTATAGTAATCGTGTTTTTGGCTCTCAACCACTCCCCCTCCATAACAAATTTCAACATATGCCACTGTATGAATTTTATTGCTTAAAACATAATACTAAATTTTTTTTAAGTTTAACAAAAAAAGTGTTAATATGACAAAGTAGAAAAGCGCAACGTCGTAAAAACTACTCTGAATTACCTGCCCAGAATAAAAACAGGCATAATACCGAAAGAAAAGCGAAGGAGTTGTTAAAAAGATGTTATTTTTAATCTTTTTGAGGTGATTTATTAGAGAAATTCTATTTTATGTTAGATAAATATAGCCAACAAATCCAACAACTGCAACATGCCAACACACATTAGCTGAGCTAATCAAATATTTGAATCAAGTTTCAATCATCACCGTGATGACCGTGCCTTCAGCATTTTAGAGTTTTGATAAAAGATTTTTAATAAACATCAAGCTTTTTAACCAGCATGCCATAGGTGTTTCAGCTTTTTTTGCTCTAGTTGAAGGTTTTTTAAAGCGCATTGTTTAATGATGCAACCACACAGAGCAAAGCGCTTTCCAACATGTTAAAGATGCATGTTTATATAAAATGTAATATCAGATCATTTTTAAAAAGTTTATTGTATTTGTGTCACAGACTTTGTTCGGGAATCCTTAAGGACCAGCATCTTAAAAGACCCAAATACCTGCGCTGAAACAAAGATGTGTCTAAATTTTATTTTATTCTGGCTCAAGAAGTAGTCTTGCTATGAGCCTGAAGCTTTTATACAGTTGGTTTAAACAAAAGCTCGGATTGGTTTCGTTGAAGACTCTTCTTCACAGATAAACAGAGACCACTGTCTCTAATAAGAACGAATGTATTACAAAAATTTACGACCGGCAAAACTTTTATTCCACGCTTTGCCACACTGCAAAGCGAAATCAGCGCTATAACTTGATTCAATCAACATAAATAATTCTACCTCTGTAGAACACAACTCCCAACCACTAACGCAAAATAAATTCAACAATTGTCAACCAATACAAAATCTAACGGGCTACCTTCTGTACCCAAACATAATCACATCCACTCGAGCCGTCTCTCGAGTGGCCTCAGATTACCTCACAATAATATTAATTATCTCTCGCTACGCGTCGGCTTTACATAGACAAAAGATCACGTGACGCAAATTTGCTCGTATATTCGAGATTTAGCCCAAATTCCCTGGAGAGATTGCTATGCTCGAATGCGCCAGAACATTCTACAATCAGCGAGCTGTAGTAAAGCTTGAAAAACTATTACGTCATTCTGTCGGCGAAAAGAGAAAAAAGATACATGTATCGAGCAATAGAGAGCAAATCGGACGTATATCGCATAATACAAGACCAGCGCTCAAAGAGACGCAAATATTATCTTATAATAAAACTACGAATTACTTTTAAAGGGGATAAATTACATCATCACGATTAAAATTATTAGGAATGAAGTGTGACAATTTGGAATAAATAAAAATGGACTATATTTTTGTAAAATTTTTGGTCTTAGTCTTGGTTTCGATTATTTCTAGTCTCGGTCTCGAACCTTAGGTATCGAAATTTTCCGGTCTCTACATTTGTGGTCTCAACAACATCACTGATACATTCACAAATATCAAACATTTAATCACGGTTTAATATAATGTGTTTGGAGCAACAAGTCGCATTAAGGTTTAGCGCCTTAGAAAATTGTGATTTTTTGTGCATAAAACATGGTTGAATGTAGCTTCTTGGTTATTCAAAATAATTAAAAATTTCGGTTTGCTAGGGCGCCGTGATTATTTTTTGGTTTTAAAAGGTCTGTAGTTCGTATGGTCTTCATCTGACTTTTGTTTCTTAAAGCAATATCTTTCTAATTGACATTGCAAAAATTCTATCGTTTAATCAACATGCTAGCACTGGCAAAGCAAAACTTGGTAATGTAAGCTAATAGGAGAGGGTCAATGTTTTAACTTGAAAAATTTTTTGCAACGTATGTTGAAGATTTTTTTGATGTAGGAAGGAGTGGCATGTTTTAGAGCAGAGTCAGGATACTTTTTTTAGATTTGATAAAGTTGGAGTCGCGAGTAGGAGTTGGATTTTTAGATTTGTTGGAGTCGGGAATCAGAGTTCTTATTGCTTTTGAAGACTTTGATTTACACTAAAGTATTTTGCATTTTAACATTTTATCTCTGTATTTATCCTCCTGACTCGGAAGAAATTGACGAAGGCGCTATAGAAAGGGCAAGCAATTAACCCGACATGCTTCTCGAGATGCCAAGATATTCCTGTCCAATAGAAATTTTTTGGTTTGGCTTTTTAGTTTTATAAAGATATGGCTGAAATTTAGAACTGTTTTCCAAGACTGACAAGCAGGGGAAAGTACGAGGGTCAGTCAATAAGTAATGAGACTTTTTTAATAACTCAAGTTTGCAATGACTGGTAATCAAAAACTGCTTTTTTATTTTTCAACATAGTCTCCCTCCTTTGCAACACACTTGTTCCATCTTGATATTAGATTGTCTATTCCTTTGGCATAGAATTCCGTGGACTGGGTCCTTAGCCAGTTGCTCACAGCAGCCTTCACTTCTTCATCAGTCTGGAAGTGAATTCCCCTCATACTCTCTTTGAGTGGGCCGAAGAGGTGAAAATCAGATGGTGCAAGGTCTGGGCTGTAGGGTGGGTGTGTTAGAAGTTTCCAGCCTAAATCTTCAATTTTGGCTAGGGTTCTTGCTGCTGTGTGGGGCCTTGCATTATCCTGAAGGAGAATCACACCTCTTGATTGAAGTCCTCTCCGTTTGTTCTTAATGTCTTTTTTCACTTGAGTTAGCAGCTCACAGTAGTTCTCTGAGTTCACAGTATTGCCCCTTTCCAAGAAACTGATAGTGATCGGCCCATTTCTGTCCCAGAACACAGTGAGCATGACTTTCCTTAAACTTTTCTGAGATTTGAATTTTTTCTTCACTGGGGAAGAAACATGCTTCCACTCCATTGATCGTCGTTTCGATTCAGGTTCATAATGAAAGACCCAGGTCTCATCAGTTGTCACTATTCTCGATAGAAATACATCTCCCTCCTTTCTGTATCTGCGTAGTGATGCTCTGGAAGCCATCAGGCGCTGCATTTTGTGATCATCCGTTAACATCTTTGGAACCCAGCGACAGCTGACTTTTGAAAAACGCAGCTTCTCACGCACAATTGCGTACACTGTGCCATGGGAGATGTCCAAGTTTGTAGCAATTTCATCTAAAGTGACCCTTCTATCAGATTTGATCAGGTCTTCAACTGCCTGTACTGCTTCTGGGGTAGAGACATCCACAGGTCTTCCACTTCTCAGATCATCAGTAATGCTTTCGCGTCCATCTTTGAATGCTTGCACCCATTTGTAGAAGTTTGCTCTAGACATACAGGAAGGACCATATTGTCTTTGCATTCTAGACAGAATCTCACATGATTTTACACTCTCTGCCAACAGAAATCTGATGACTCCTCTTTGTTCCAAGCATGAGCTGTTTCCTAGCCTAGTAGTCATTTCAATTTATCGTCACACCTACAGTAATCTGAAAATAAACAAGTTTTGTTGTAAATAAGATGACAACTCCATTCATAATCATCACATAAAATTTCAGTTGCATAACTCCAAGAACACCAAAGTAATTGAGAAAGTCTCATTACTTATTGACTGACCCTCGTATCTTTCCTGAGGACACAACAGAATACTGCAAGTAGATTTTGAACCAAGACCATGTCGATCGTCGATCACAATTACAAAGCATTGGCGTGCTTTAACCACTCAACAATTAGGCCTCCTAAATTCTCCTCAAAGGCTTTAACATATTATAAAAACTACTTCGACTCCACCAAAAAACATGCGGTTTCAAATTCCGACTTTAACTTCACAACTCTGGCTTAAACTAAAGCAGCTTATGTAAAGTCTCGTGTAACGCTTTGGTTTCTGTACTACAAAGTCTTGTCTTGTCTTGGTTTCGTTATTCTAAATTCTCGTCTAGTCTCAGTCTTGTTAGCCCAAACTCTCGTCTCGCCTTGGTATCGAACCACCATGTCTCGACTCCACCTCTGGTATCTGCATAGCAACAACAGAACATCAGCTACAGATTTTCGTGGAAAAGCAATGCAGTTTTTCTTAATAACCGTTAATCTGTTTTGAAACTATCTCTTTATAAAACAAACTAAATTTGCTTTCATTCCAAGATTACTTTTGAAAAGTCACTCCTGCTGACTTTCTCGGGCTTTCAATCATAAATTGTTATTTTTTCCAAACCTAATTTATTTCCTCCTTTTGTACGTGTTGGCTGGTCGTAAACTCGAATTTGTAATGCCTTTATTGCTTAGTTAATTAGGCCGCATATTACTAAGAAACTGCTGATCACTTACTAAGAATCTCGTGATTTTCGTATAGAAAAAGAATAATTGTCACCAAAGAAAATAATAATTAAATCGCTTGTTTAAATGCCGTAACTCAGTCGTGACCAGGCGGTGGAGATCAGAGAAAAAAACTTGGAGACTTAAGTTCAGGCATACTGCCTGTGGCGGTATACTGAGCCATTTTTAAGAATCTTTAATTCCGTACTTCTCATGCTGTGATAACTGTCCTGCTGCTAGTTATTTAATAGACTCATCTTTGTAATAAACGAATTCAGCTTTGTTAATTTGTGTGCCAAACTTGCCACAACCTTTTCAACTTCAGCAGTCAAGCAGCAAAAAACACTGATGAGGACTAATAAAAAATCTTCACTTTAAATTTGTGTCAAGTTTCTCCATTTTTGTCTCAAAATACTATTAAAACCAAAACAAAGTCTTCGCATCAAGTCTTAGTTGTACTTTGGATTGTTCCAAATTGGGTAACTTTATCTTGCTTAAACAGTTTATTGTTGGTCCTGGAAAATTTGATAAAATGCTGCATTTGAAACAAATCGCACTTTCAAAAACAATATTCCATTTTGAAGTCAAATGAGCAATAATTTAAAAAAAAACTTTGCAAAAAATTATTTATTTATTTCTGAGTTTTCAAAGTAATAAATATAAAAGCAAACGATAGTTTGCTCGGGAAAAAATTGTTGGAAAAAGTTGCCAGGATACTTCACTGAGATAGGACTCTCAATTTGAGAGCAAAACAACAAGAGTTCAATTCTCAGTCAACTGAAAGATTTCTGTTGTGCCCGTTGAGCAAGTCACTTCATGACAAATTTTTTAATAGGGTCATCCTGCTTGTTTAGAATGGTGACTTTGCTTAAAATGCAGCAACCAAACAAAGTTGGCCATATAAAAAAAGCTGAAAAAAATATTAAAATTCTAACTTAAGTTGAAACAAAAAGCTACACAACTGCAAAAAAGCAAGAGGTTTTAACAAGACGTTTTTGTTTGTAAATTAACAAAACTCAAGCTAAATAAGAAACAGAATTTGTTGGAATCATTTGATATTTCTAACTGTTAAAGTGCTGTTTAAAAGCAATTAATATAAAATACTGTGTTCCTGGACAAGATGATCTCTTCAAGAAAAACACAAAACATATACAAAAAAAATTTTTAAAGAATGGAAAAAACGAACACTACTAATATATTACATGTAAATAAAATAATTTCAAAACGTAAAAAAGATAATTCTTATTTAATAAGCCAAATATTTACCAAACTTTTATATTTTAAAATTAATTATCAAAATCAACAAAATTTAACATTTAAAAACAATATAAACAGCGTAAAAATAAGAACACAGCGAAATTTTATTTTTATAAATATGAATTTTATTTACGATTAAAACTGTCGCTCTTACCCATCAAATTGGTCTCTTCATCATTGTAACTTTCATTAGATGCATGTTTAACAGTCACCCACAACCTCTTCATCTATAAAATAAACATTTTATTGATTTAAAAATTAAACGACTGAAACCTAAAAATGTGCATACAAGCATACAAATGATTTATCATACAATAAGTTAGTAAGTGGAGCTTCTGACATTGATTCAAACTAAATTTCAACTACTTAAATCGTCTTTGTAACCAGTAGTGTATTTAGGGGGAGGACATTGTATCATGCTCCTCCCCCCTTAGAAATTAATTTTTTCAGAGGTCACAAAATTTTGGCAACCGAAATCAAGAAATTAGAGACAGATTACAAGTGAATTTCTTTGTGTTTGGAAATAAATACTTAATCTACCTGGAACATAAAATTCATTATCAAGATGTAAAAAACAATTATAATAACAATGTTTTATAAAACTATTTTAAAGCTTTAAAAACTTATGCATTTATTGCATTGCTAGAAATTTATTTTAAGCTTAAAAAAACAACTGAGCACAATTCAAAAGAAATCTTGAGTTGATCACTAAGATTATGTCAAACAATGTCAACTCTTAATAAATAACTCTAAGAAATAATTAAACTTATTGGACTTTAGTATTAGAGATCAGTTGCTAAATAAATGTGAATGAATATTTTGTGTGAATTGGTGATTCACTATCTCTTTAATTTTTTCTTATTGAATTAAGTAAATTTATTTGGGTGTCTTCAAGAAATCACCGTAAACAACTTTTTGGTGAAACTAACCAAAAATTCCCCTACAGAACAAGAATGAAATAATAAAAAAAGCAAGAGGAAAGGACCTCTTTAAAAACCAATAGTAACCACAGGGAGGATACAAATTAGTTTCATGAACTAGTCACTTATGGGGACTTTTTGAAAGGACCCGTATACTCATAGTATACTGATATGATGACTGATTATACTAAACAGTTTACTATTGTATTACTGTAATGTATTGCAATTTAAATAAGATATTTATGAAGTTGAAAATTAATATTTATCTATTAAAACTCTTTTGAAAAAATTGTAGTCTTTTTTATTGAAACAATAAAATGTTACATATAAAGTGCACAAATAGGTTACATTTTGAAATTTCACAAGTATTTAAAATTTAGTTGATCCACAAAAAGTTTGCCAAGACATAACTGTCCAAGTTTCTATGCCAAAAGATGCTAGTTATTTGTGTTTGACATAATCCCAAACCAGCTAAATGCCTAACATTTTATAGAAATCAAATTTAAGTAAATAACATTAACTTATTGGCCATATCCAGTTTTTAGAACATTAAAACCGCACTTATCTAACTTATCCCATTTAATCCCAGTGTTGCGTATACGCCACACGGAAGTAGGTTGTGCCTTTTTCTTTCTGGAGGGCCGTATCCACGTGGTTTCTCAATCTTAACCATTTCATTCGAGTTAGGAGTGTTGCAACATCAAGTAGAAAGAAAGAAAAGCTTTAAAATCATTTTTGTCAAATATTTATTGTGGATTTATTTTCGAAGTAGCTTTTAAAAAGCATGGCTTCAAATAAAAGCAGGTATGTTGGCTTTCTTCTTGCTAAATTGCAAATTTTATAATATGCGCTTTGTTTTGTAATGTCTTAACTATATATTTAATTAGTTTAACAATTTCAGTTTGTACAACGTCTAGTAGAAATTTTGTCATAAGAACGCCTCAATGATTTTGTTGCGCTTACGCAACATTGGGCGTTTCGTTCTGACATGTTGCTGCGTATGCGCAACAACGGGCATATTTGAGACGTAATTATTATAAAAATCATTTTTATACAGTCAACTAATCACTTATGAACTAGCTGCATTGGTACAAATTGTTGTCTCGATAAAAATATATCGTTAAAATAGAGATCTGACCAGGTGACTTGCATGGAGCAATCAACTTATGCTAGACCACGATTACGTAGAACAAGAGTTTGATTCTTGCCATGGTCAATATTATATCAAACGTTTTCTTTTTCAACTGAAACTTTAGCGCTTTTTTTAGTTTGAGGCTGATTGAGACTTTATAGATTATGTTTTGTATGTAATATATTTATTTTGTTTGTGCATTTACATTATTCGGTTGTTCATAAAATTTATATAAAAGTCAAAAATAGGTTGCAGTATAATTGGTATTGAGAACCGAAGCTCAAATAAAAACCTATGATTTCTTCAAATTTGTACCCAAACAAAATAAAATAACAACGTGTTTATATTTTAGAAAAGTCAGGTTGGATGAAGTTTTGGAAGAAGTTGAAAAGTATTGCGATTCGGATGAAGCAAGCGATGAAAACGAAGAGCAAATGAACGTGATAGTCAGCACAAAACAAATTGCTGTTTACATTTCTCCACCTGACAATGGAGGTATAACCGACGAGGATTCTGGTGATGAAGATACAGTCACGTTAGCCAATCTTCCTGGAAACCAAATAACAGCCGCGGCGGAGATAAAATACTCTGCGCCTACTTCGCAAACTTCACACGATCGGGACTTTCAAAGTCAAACAGTAAAAAGCCGCAAAGCACGTCACTGGCAAAAGAAAGATGAAGATGGACAAATTATTTTGGTGCGATGGTGCGACAATGGTGTAGTGAGCATTACCTCCAACCAGCACGGTCTTCATCCCATTAAAAGGGTTGAGCGTTATTGTGCTTCCGAAAAAAAAGAAGATCAATGTGCAGATGCTCAACTTGATTAGCAAGTATAATCAAAATATGGGAGACGTGGATTGTGTGGACGAAAACATTGAACACCATCGAATTAACGTTCGCGGAAAAATATGGTATTTTCCCATTTTATCATATCTTTTCAATGTTTGGCGAACAATACCTGGCTGTTTGCGCATCAAAGAGGGAATGATGACGACCTGCTTGTTGTTGCATTTACTCGTTCAACTGCGCAAGCTTGGTTGAAACAGTATGGGAATCCTCCCAAAAATGATAAAATGCGTCACATGTTTGCCAGTGTGATTGGTGTGGAGAAGCGATTTGACAACGTCGGCCACTTTATAGCGGAGTCAAATCCTAAAATCAGAAAGCCCTGCAAAACGTGTCAAAGCAATTCCATATATTTTTGTGTAAAATGTGATGTTTATTTGCACCCGATATGCTTCTTGGAGTATCACTCAAAAAATGAATAAATGACTTTTTGCTGACTGTTATTAGTGTAACAATGTAAACTCGATTAATCGCGAAGTTTATGACAGGACAGCGGCAAACAAGACGTGTAAAAAGATTGCTAAGACTGCTAGTTGATATATCGTATTCCCAATGTTGCTCTTACGCAACATCGATTCGTTGCGGTGTGCCCAGTGTTGCATATACGCAACACCACATTTAGGCTTATAATTTGAATAAAAACAAAAAAGATTGATTTCTGACACCAGATTTGTTCTAGGAAAACTAAAACTCAAATAATATGTAAATTTCGCAAGGATTTGAAAAAATTAATTTTTCTGGGAACAAATGGGTTAATACAGATAATACCAGTTGACCTGCCAGTCCTTTGTAATCTAGTCGAGTGAAGCAGAAACCGTAAAAAGTTTAAATATTTCAACTTTGAAATTTTTCCACTAAGCACGAAAAATCTTGCACTTTGGCGCTTTTTTCCGCTTTCCGCTTTTAGTATGAACTAACTTTCGCTTTGTTTTTTTTGCGCTTTCCGCCTTTCCACTTGATTTTTCCGCTTCCGCTTTCAGGTAAACCAACCTTTAGATATCTTCTGGTGTGCACGACTCATTCCCACAATTAGCAAAAAATGCTTTAGAAATTCTTATGCCTTTCGCAACAACTTATTTATGTAAAATTGGCTTCTCAACTCTTTTAACACCAGAAGGACGGGACGCGTCAATTAACGCATTTTTCAGCTTTGCGCGTCTATAACTTTTAAACCGTACGGATTACAACACTCATATCCCTTGACTTTTTCTAATTTGGCCAAGCCCACATGCCTTGAAATTTTCATGTTTCTATTTTATCAATGAAGCGAAAAGGAGTGGCAACTACCTAGGAGGACGCAGTACTGTTTTATTTTATTTATTTTTTATTTTATCTCTATATTTATCCTCCTAACTCGCAGGAAAGCGACGGAGACGCTAATACATAGGGTAGGCAATTACCCCAACCTGCTTCCGGAGATGCCAAGATATAGCTGTCCGCTTGCAGTTTAACCCTGCAGAGCGCCCGTTGGGTCTTACAGACCCAGACGATCTTTTATTGCATAAAATAATATGTTTGTGGCGTAGTATCAATTCAGAACATTCTGTAGCTGATTTATTTTGGCTTTACTTCAATTTCGACCAAAAACATTAATATACTGTATTAGCAGCCGTCTATATGAAAAATTGCTATCTGGGTCTGTTAGACCCAATGCGCGCATTCTTGTTCTCTAGGTGTATTGTTATTCCTTGAGCTATATTGACCTCTCATTGTTTAAATATTTGCTACTAAAGTGTTTATTATCTTTTCAGACAGTAATATTAACATTCTATACCATTTTTGATTATAAAATAACAATGGATCCAGTCGAAAAAGAAAACGAAATAATCCGAAGATTAATAGAAACATGTGATATAAGTTCTGATGAGCCTGATGATGATGATGACTCAGGGGAAGAAGACAATTTGGAAGTGAGACATGAATCTACTGATACTGAACAAGAAATGAGTGATGTCGCTTCCGAGAATGAGTTGGATACAGATGATTTAGACTGGTACACTGGTAAAGATGGTGAGACAGTTTGGAAAAAAAGCAAACCCAGAGTAAATATAAGAACTCGCGTTCACAACATTATTACGGAGCCGACTGGTGTGAAGGGCTGTGCCAAAAATGCTAAAACTCCAAAGGATTGTTGGAGCTGTTTTTTTGATGAAAGTATAATGAGTATTTTGGTGGAATGCACGAATAAGTATATCAATGAAAATAAAGCAAGCTGTTCAAGAGATCGACATGCAAAAAACACCTCAAAAGAAGAAGTGTCCGCCTTGATTGGACTTATTTACCTCGCTGGGGCATACAAGAGTGGAAGACAAAATTTGGACGATCTATGGGCGCAAGATGGTACAGGAGTTGATTTATTTCATACTACTATGTCACTACGACGATTTAAATTTCTTCTTTAATGCATCAGGTATGACGATAAAACCATAAGAATTGAAAGACTGAAGGGTGATAAACTACCCCCAATTAGAGAGATATTTCAAATATTTGTAAATAACTGTCAGAAATCCTATTCTATCTCTGAATATGCCACTGTTGATGAAATGTTAGCTGCTTTTCGAGGAAGATGTAGTTTTCGACAGTACATTCCATCTAAACCTGATAAGTATGGAATCAAGATTTTTGCTTTAGTGGACGCGCAAACTTTCTTTACAAGTAAGATTGAAGTCTATGTCGGAACTCAACCGGATGGACCCTATAAAGTTAGTAATAGTCCTGGTGATGTTGTTAAACGGTTGTGCAGTGGTATATTTGGCACAGGTAGAAACATAACTCTGGATAACTGGTTCACTAGCTATGATTTAGCTAAAAAAATGCTTAAGCATCAAATAACACTTGTTGGTACTTTGAGGAAGAACAAACGACATATTCCTCCTCAATTCTTGGACCTTCGAAACAGAGATGAAAACACAAGTTTATTTGGGTTTGGGGATAACTGCACTTTAGTCTTTTATATTAGCGCCTCCGTCGCTTTCCTGCGAGTCAGGAGGATAAATATAGAGATAAAAATAAAATAAAATAAATCGTTGTAATAAAGTGAAAAAAAAGTCGGCAGCGTGGTCGAGTGGTTAAAGCACCGGACTGATGATCAGCATAGTCTCGGTTCAAAACCCACTTGCGCCATTCTGTTGTGTCCTTGGGAAAGACACTTTACGGCACATTCCCCTGCTTGGTGGTCTTGACAAGCAGTTCTAAATTACACGTCATATCTCTATTAAATTACTAGCGGACAGCAATATCTTGGCATCTCCGGAAGCAGGTCGGGGTAATTACTTACCCTATGTATAGCGCCTCCGTCGCTTTCCTGCGAGTCAGGAGGATAAATATAGAGATAAAAATAAAAAAAATAAATATTCCTAAGAAGAAGAAAAATGTTTTGATACTTTCTACGCTCCACAATGATGACAAGATTGACGAGGAGACAGGAACAGCTCGTAAACCGGAAATAGTAACTTTCTATAACGCTACAAAAGGAGGAGTGGACACAGTAGATCAAATGTCTTCACTTTACAATTGTGCTAGAAACACCAGACGATGGCCGATGGTCATATTTTATCGCTTACTAAATATCGCAGGTACCAATGGGTTTATTATTTATTGCAAAAATGGAAACGAACCAATGCAAAGAAGAAAATTCCTCAAAAAATTGTGTTTAGAATTAATTGACGAGCACGTCAAGAAAAGAGCTACGATTGTCACCTTGCCAAAGCAACTGCGACAGAAATTGACCAAAGTGAGGAACACAGAAGTACAAAATGATCCCCCCAGAAGTGGCAAACGAGCACGTTGTCATGATTGTCAGGGTAGAGACAGAAAGACTCAATACTTCTGTGCCATCTGCTACAAGTATTTGTGCTTAGAACACGCTAAGTTCATTTGCAAACAGTGTCTTCGTGATAATCAATAGTTCTTTGCTTCATATTACATAGTTCTTTTTTTGTGCGTTGTTTGTGTAATGAATAATTCTTTTGTTCATCTGGAATATTTATTAGCATTATGTGTTCTTAAAGCAAAAGTTTTTTGCCGGATGTGAAATAGTTCTTTCATTGATTTATGTGTTCTTTGTGTAATCAATAGTTCTTTGCTTTATGTGAGAAGTTGACAAAGTGAATATTTTCAATGTAAAAGCTCTCCATTTGATATTGCTTCATTTTGCTCACTTTACGGTATTATATTTGTTATATAAGAGTAGAAAATCCTAAAAAACAATCTTGGGTCTGTGAGACCCAACGCGCGCATCCGTGTAATTTTATTAGCGGTCGCTCCGCAGGGTTAATAAAGATATGACTGTAATTTAGAACTGCTTGCCAGGACTACCAAGCAGGGGAATGTGCCGTAAAGTGTCTTTCCCAAGGACACAACAGAATGCCGTGATTGGGTTTTGAACCGAGACCGTGTTGGTCACAAGCCCGGCGCTTTAACCACTCGACCACGCTGTCGACTACTCGACCACGCTGCCGACTAAATCCTAACTTAGTATTGAAAACGTACGATAAAACGCATCGCCGCTTTTTACAGATTATATCCAACTAAAGGTTGGAAAACGAAAGATAAACAGCTGCTGTCTGCATTCAGAAGCGTGAGAAAATTCACAAGTTTTGGTGTGAAAAAGCAATGTGAGATACTTACTGTAACTTCAATGCAACTTACCGTTACTGCAATACAGAGCAAAAGTTTTGTAACACGCATATTATCAGATACGTTTAGTAGTTTATCTAGAATGTTTTACTGTACTTTTTGTAATGTATTTATTTTTAGGAATTAAAGTACTTTCTAAAAGCCTAAACTGCTAAAAATGTCTAGACAGAGGATCGCAGCAAGTCGTGCTTTAGAAATTTTGCAAAATTTTCCCTCAAACTGCTCTGATAACGATGGCGCTGACAGTGAAATCGACCCAGTTGTAAATGCAGCATTGGCCAGTGTATCAGCGGTAGAATCTGACAAGTCAGATAGCGACAATGAAGCTGATGACCAAGTTACACATTCTGTCGTGCAAGGTGGACCAGGTCTGATTCAAGGTAGGGATGAGTCAAAGTGGCGCAAGATTGCTGTGTCATCTGCTGCTAAGAGCCGCTTGCAATCTCACAATATCCTGCGATTTCAGCCTGTACCTATATTATATTCCACAAGTCGTGTTGATAGTAACAGCCGGTTTCATCGTTTCGGATACTATTTGATGAAACAATGTTGAGAAACATAAAAAAATGCACAGTTGAAGAAGAAAAAAACGCGAACTGAAGATCAGACTTGGGATGTGTCCTTGCATGAATTAGATAAATTTATTGGGTTGGTGGTTGCTCGTGACGTGATTGGAGGACGAAACTTTCCTCTGAAGAGCTTTTGGGGTAAGTCGTGGGGTTGTTAAATGGTTTTGCAAACATTCCAAGAGTTAAAAATTATGAGATTTCTTCGCTTTGACCTGAAGACGGAAAGACGTAGAAATCTTTTGCAAGAAAAAATTGCTCTCGTTTTACAATTTGGGAATAGCTTCATATCAAACCGCCAAAAAGCATTCATTCCACAATGGAACATCACAGAGGATGAGCAGCTGTTGCCATGTAAGACACAATGCAAATTTATCCAGTATATGGCCAATAAGCCTGACAAATTTGGCCTAAAGTTTGGCTTGCAGTTGATGTAGAAAACAAATACTTTTTCAACGGGTTTCCTTTACGTAGGAAAAGACGATACAAAAAGCAGTGACATGCCTGTGGCCACAGATGTTGTGCTGAAACTCATGGTTCCGCTTTTTCCAACGGGGTTACAATGTCATGTGTGACAATTAGTTCACTTCACTTAGTCTTGCTTTGAAACTAGTAGAGAAAAAGTGAAGTCTTGTTGGGACATTGCGCCAGAATAGAAGAAAAGTCCGGGATGAATGCAGGAAGAAAAAGGAACTGCATAAAACCGAAGTGTTTAGGTGTGATGACCAAACGGCAATCACATTCACATCCAATGCAAATCAGCAAAAAACGTGGCAGTTTTGAGCAGCTTGCATCCGTATATCCTTATTTCAAGCGAAGAAAACCCAAAAAAACCTGATTCATTATTGTACTACAATAAAACAAAAGTGGGAGT
This sequence comes from Diplosoma virens, assembly GCA_963680785.1. Classification (NCBI taxonomy): domain Eukaryota; kingdom Metazoa; phylum Chordata; class Ascidiacea; order Aplousobranchia; family Didemnidae; genus Diplosoma; species Diplosoma virens. The sequence goes on along the minus strand of OY796886.1, from coordinate 5,362,001 downwards.
GGACCTTTACGACCAAATGACAAGGCTTTACTCGGTGAAAGCAGCAACTAGACGTTGGCCTCTGAATGTATTCTACAATGTAGTTGACATGGATCTTATAAACAGTTGGATTCTTTACAAGCAGGTCTGCCAAAGCAATATCAGTCACAAAGAATTCATACAAAGGGTAGCAGAAGAGCTGACTGGAAGTGTGCCAACCGTGTCTCGTAAACGGCGTGCTAAAAAGGTTTGTAGTCCCAATGACACAAACGTTAGTTCTATGGTGAAACGCCGCCTTATCGGCTTAACTTCAAAGTGCAGAAATCGGACCACTGACATATGTCAATAATGTAACAAACCAGTGTGTGGGAGATGTCCCACAAAAAAGTGCAAATTGTAATGCATAAATCCACAAAAAAGTATAATTGTATGCAAATTGTAAGCATGTGTTTGAGCAACAATAGCTTAGCCTTCACTAGTTATCAAAAACGAACCCTTATTTTTTGGGAGTGTTAGATCGTTCGCGTAAAGTATTTGAGAAGTAGATGTTGGGTGAGGGTTTCGAGCCAGCGCGCCTTTTGTATCGGCGCTGAATAATCAGCGCTACCTTTAACGCGTTCTCGCGCGGCTGTGGGCATAAAGTGATGCCACTTTGTTTAGTGAGTCCTTTGACTTGAGCTGGCTGTAACTTCGCATTTGAACAGAGCCTTTAGATTGATTTGGCTGCTGTATTTTTGTCCCTTTGGACGTTGTCTACTTTGGTAGAGAATGTAATAATTTGATACTTTCCTTTGCTCGTCCGCCCAACATCGTTAGTAAGTTTGTAAGTGTCTACGCATCGAAACATATTGAAAATTAATGTAATATACGAGTATGTTTAGAAAACCGTTTCCGACCAGCGCAGTAATTATTGACTTGTTTTCAAATAAAATAAATCATAAAGTCTGGTGCTGGTTGTGAAGCGCGTTGTGCGGAGCTGGAAGGACGAGGCAGTTTTGCGACTCCGTCACAGGGAGTGATTTCATTAATTCAATAAAACATCAAAACTATCTTCTGATTGAAAAGAGTTTTTAGAGTTAGGGTGCCTTTTATGTACGAAATACGTTATTCTTGCAGCTTTCTAAAATTTTGCGTCAATTGAAGCTCTCCGTCCTTCTATGTAAGTGAAGATTGCCGTCTTTCTAATGTTAGACATGAAAACCAAGGTGGGAAATCATTTGAAACCAAGTGACGACATACGTGTATCTATCTCAAAGAAAAAACCTTGCTTCAACATGATCATTGATATAAAACAGCAACAAAAGACCCTTTAATAATGTGACTAATAAATGGTGTGCAATGAATACTGTTAAACTTATAATACATTGCTTTTATGTATGCTATAAAATGTTGAGTCTCATGTCGCTTAGAACAATTTTTTATATTTCTGTGCGTCAGTGTAAATAAGGAGTACAAGAAAATTTCATGAGAGCTAAGGGTTATTAGCACACAGAAAGGTTAAGAACCACAAACGGTTCCAGTTCAGATGATCTGACTTTAATTATTGATTTATTTATCTGACCTTGATGAATAAAATTTTGGTATTTAAAATTGTGAAAATTTGTTTCGTCACTGATTTCCTGTATGAAAAACAGATAAATCATAAGCAACTTTCTAGACAATAAATTAAAGCAAAAAACTTAAATTAGAATAAAGAAAGTGCAGTTTCAAATAGATATTATGATAAATGGTCATACTAAAGCTGATAACAAAATTGTGTAGCCAATAATCCGTGCTAAAAGTAAACCAAAGTAGCATTGTTATATTTGCTTTGAAAAATTGCTCATTGTAATTAAATATTTATATGAAAATAGTCAAGTTAAAAAATATTTAAATTAACAGTAAAATGACATAAATATAATCAGTTGAAAAATTCAAATTAAGGTTTTAATTATTAAAAATCTTTAAACAATCAATAAAAAAATTGTACAATTTTAATAACATATTTACAACATAATATTCAACAAACTTCATTTTTTAAATTCTATTTTACAACTCACGTGATGATTCGATGTCACCAGTGCATCAGTTAACGATTCAACTCCTTTCTTTGTGACACCACAATCGCCAATATAAACCTCATCAATTAAATGAATACATTTGGAGAGAGCAATCACTCCCTCATCCCTGATATAGTTTCCACGAAGATCTAATACTTTAATCTATAAAATATTTATGATTAATGGTTGATACCTTTATAAAATAGAAAACTAGTTTAAATGTTAAATCATGAAATTATATAAATTGTTCATTGTAATACTTAAATAAATATTTATATGAAAACAATCAAGTTATAAAAATATTTAAATTAACAGAAAAATGACATAAATATAATCAGTTGAAAAATTCAAATTAAGGTTTTAATTATTAAAAATCTTTAAACAATCAATAAAAAAATTGTACAATTTTAATAACATATTTACAACATAATATTCAACAAACTTCATTTTTTAAATTCTATTTTACAACTCACGTGATGATTCGACGTCACCAGTGCATAAGCCAACGATTCAACTCCTTTCTTTGTGACGCCACAATATCCAAAATGAACCTCATCAATTAAATGAATACATTTGGAGAGAGCAATCACTCCCTCATCCCAGATATTGTTTATACAAACATCTAATACTTTGATCTATAAAATATTTATGATTAATGGTTGATACCTTTATAAAATAGAATACTATTTTAAATGTAAATCATGAAATTATATTAAAGTGTTCATTGTAATATTTAAATAAATATTTATATGAAAACAATCAAGTTAAAAAAATATTTAAATTAACAGTGAAGTGACATAAATATAATCAGTTGAAAAATTCAAATTAAGGTTTTAATTATTAAAAATCTTTAAACAATCAATAAAAAATATTACAATTTTAATAATATATTACAACATAATATTCAACAAACTTCATTTTTAATATCTATTTTACAACTCACGTGATGATTCGACGTCACCAGTGCATAAGCCAACGATTCAACTCCTTTCTTTGTGACGCCACAATATCCAATATGAACCTCATCAATTAAATGAATACATTTGGAGAGAGCAATCACTCCCTCATCCCTGATATTGTTTATACGAAGATCTAATACTTTGATCTATAAAATATTTATGATTAATGGTTGATACCTTTATAAAATAGAAAACTAGTTTAAATGTTAAATCATGAAATCATATTAAATTGTTTATTGTAATATTTAAATAAATATTTATATGTAAACAATCAAGTTATAAAAATATTTAAATTAACAGTGAAGTGACATAAATACAGTTGAAAAATTCAAATTAAGGTTTTAATTATTAAAAATCTTTAAACAATCAATAAAAAAATTGTACAATTTTAATAACATACTTACAACATAATATTTAACAAACTTCATTTTTTAAATTCTATTTTACAACTCACGTGATGATTCGATGTCACCAGTGCATCAGCCAACGATTCAACTCCTTTCGTTGTGACGCCACAATCGCCAATACGAACCTCATCAATTAAATGAATACATTTGGAGAGAGCAATCACTCCCTCATCCCTGATATTGTTTCCACGAAGATCTAATACTTTGATCTATAAAATATTTATGATTAATGGTTGATACCTTTATAAAATAGAAAACTATTTTAAATGTAAATCATGAAATTATATTAAATTGTTTATTGTAATACTTAATTAAATATTTATATGAAAACAATCAAGTTAAAAAAATATTTAAATTAACAATGAAGTGACATAAATATTAATCAGTTGAAAAATTTAAATTAAGGTTTTCGTTATTAAAAATCTTTAAACAATCAATAAAAATATGTTGCAATTTTAATAACATATTACAACATAATATTTAACCAACCTCGTTTTTTAATATCTATTTCACAACTCACATGATGATTCGACATCACCAGTGCATCAGCCAACGATTTAACTCCTTTCTTTGTGACGCCACAATTGCCAATATGAACCTCATCAATTAGATGAATACATTTGGAGAGAGCAATCACTCCCTCATCCCAGATATAGTTTCCACGAAGATCTAATACTTTGATCTATAAAATATTTATGATTAATGGTTGATACCTTTATAAAATAGAATACTATTTTAAATGTTAAATCATGAAATTATATAAATTGTTCATTGTAATACTTAAATAAATATTTATATGAAAACAATCAAGTTATAAAAATGTTTAAATTAACAGTAAAATGACATAAATATAATCAGTCGAAAAATTCAAATTAAGGTTTTAATTATTAAAAATCTTTAAACAAATAATAAAAAATATTACAATTTTAATAACATATTACAACATAATATTCAACAAACTTCATTTTTAATATCTATTTTACAACTCACGTAATAATTCAACGTCACCAGTGCATCAGCCAACGATTTAACTCCTTTCTTTGTGACGCCACAATATCCAATATGAACCTCATCAATTAGATGAATACATTTGGAGAGAGCAATCACTCCCTCATCTCTGATATTGTTTATACAAACATCTAATACTTTGATCTATAAAATATTTATGATTAATGGTTGACCAATTTAAAAAATATTAAACTATTTTAAATGTTAAATCATGAAATTATATTAAATTGTTTATTGTAATATTTAAATAAATATTTATATGAAAACAATCAAGTTAAAAAAATATTTAAATTAACAGTAAAATGACATAAATATAATCAGTTGAAAAATTCAAATTAAGGTTTTAATTATTAAAAATCTTTAAACAATTAATAAAAAAATATTACAATTTTAATAACATACTTACAACATAATATTTAACCAACTTCATTTTTTAATATCTATTTTACAACTCACGTGATGTCTCAAAATCATCAGTGTATCAGCCAACAATTCAACTCCTTTCTTTGTGACACCACAATATCGAATATGAACCTCATCAATTAGATGAATACATTTGGAGAGACCAATCACTCCCTCATCCCTTATATTGTTTTCACAAATATCTAATACTTTGATCTTTAAAACATTTATGATTAATGGTTGACCAATTTATAAAATAGAAAACTATTTTAAATGTTAAATCATGCAATTACGTTAAATTGTTTATTGTAATACTTGTGACGAATCGAACCTATTCAACTGAACGCTTCTTAATCAACGCCTTTCGTATTTTACCTTATTATTGCGTGGCCTTTTAGTTGGTTATAACTTTGCGTTAAGAAAATTCTTTTGTTGCATTTTATTTGAGCAGTGTGAGTTTCAGTTCAAGGTTTTGTTCTATGTGTTTAAATTCGCGTTTATAATATTAACTTGTACCTTTTGTTTATAGATTTTAGTTGTATTATTTTTACGTGAATAAAGCCAATTTTACTTCTGGTTCACAATTAAGTATTTATATAAAAGCAATCAAAAAAAAATATTTAAATTAACAGTGAAGTGACATAAATATAATCAGTTGAAAAATTCAAATAAAGATTTCAATTATTAAAAATCTTTAAACAATCAATAAAAAAATTGTACAATTTTAATACCATATTACAACATAATATTCAACAAACTTCATTTTTTAAATTCTATTTTACAACTCACATGATGATTCGATGTCACCAGTGCATAAGCCAACGATTCAACTCCTTTCTTTGTGACGCCACAATTGCCAATATGAACCTCATCAATTAGATGAATACATTTGGAGAGAGCAATCACTCCCTCATCCCAGATATAGTTTCCACGAAGATCTAATACTTTGATCTATAAAATATTTATGATTAATGGTTGATACCTTTATAAAATAGAAAACTAGTTTAAATGTTAAATCATGAAATCATATTAAAGTGTTCATTGTAATACTTAATTAAATATTTATATGTAAACAATCAAGTTATAAAAATATTTAAATTAACAGTAAAATGACATAAATATAATCAGTTGAAAAATTCAAATTAAGGTTTTAATTATTAAAAATCTTTAAACAATCAATAAAAAAATTGTACAATTTTAATAACATATTACAACATAATATTCAACAAACTTCATTTTTTAAATTCTATTTTACAACTCACATGATGATTCGATGTCACCAGTGCATCAGCCAACGATTCAACTCCTTTCTTTGTGACACCACAATCGCCAATATAAACCTCATCAATTAAATGAATACATTTGGAGAGAGCAATCACTCCCTCATCCCTGATATTGTTTCCACGAAGATCTAATACTTTGATCTATAAAATATTTATGATTAATGGTTGATACCTTTATAAAATAGAAAACTAGTTTAAATGTTAAATCATGAAATTATATTAAATTGTTTATTGTAATACTTAAATAAATATTTATATGTAAACAATCAAGTTAAAAAAATGTTTAAATTAACAATGAAGTGACATAAATATAATCAGTTGAAAAATTTAAATTAAGGTTTTAATTATTAAAAATCTTTAAACAATCATTAAAAAGATATTACAATTTTAATAACATATTACAACATAATATTTAACAAACTTTGTTTTTTAATATCTATTTCACAATTCACATGATGATTCGATGTCACCAGTGCATCAGCCAACGATTCAACTTCTTTCTTTGTGACGCCACAATCGCCAATATGAACCTCATCAATTAAATGAATACATTTGAAGAGCGCAATCACTCTCTTGTCCCCAGTAATATTTCCATGAACAACTAAAACCCAATTGCAAGTTTAGGTTGTTTTTCAGCATTAGATCTTAGCACAAATTAATCACAACATCATTCACCTTTTTCATGGGAATCTGAATTTGTACAATCAGACACCACAAACGCGTATAAGAATTTAACACCATTAAAAAAATTACAGCAGAATTGAAAAACTATGACAAAACTTAGCACATATTTGTCAGAGATATCAAGTGTGTGATTGAGCTGAAACTACTATTGCAAACAGTGCTCTTCAAAATGCTGATATTGTAACAACATCTGAGAAATTGTTTATAATTGATAAGAATAAATTAAAAAGACAAAGAAATAAATATAGGTAAGAAAGCAGCCTTGAAGAAAACAAATATTTTGACAAATTTTGGTTAATAGCTTAGATGTTGATGGCAGACAAGATGTAACTTTGGATTTGATTATTGGCGAAAATTGTAAACTTTTATAAAAATTACATTAGAAGAGTATTATAAAATGGTAGATGAACCAGAAGGTTTCTATTTAGACTTTTCTTTCCACTAAATGGCAAAGGCAAACTCTTCCTCTTCACGTACACTGTGCTATCAAGGATACGGAGCTTGAACGAAAACTTGTTTTTATTGGTAGTGATGGCACTCTTTCTATGACAGAACACACCAACGAGTTAATTGCTGCTTTGAAAAGGCTATTGAAGAGACCGTTACCGTGGGTTATTTGTCTACTGCATTGTGTGAAGTTGCCTCTTTATCATATATTTACTGCTTTATGGCTCCACTACAAGTCCAGGCAGTTTTGGTAGACAAATTGGAAAAAAGTGGGAGAACCTGTATCCACTTGGCTAATCAAAGATTTTAAAGTTATTCCAAATCAACATTTTCCAATATTACTAAATGGAACTATTAATGATTTAAAAACTGATCAAATTATGCATACAAAATTTGCTGGGCTGTTATTCTTGTTGAAATGATTCTGATTTAAATTTACTTGAAGTTGGTCCTGTTGTTCATTCTTGATTGCTCATTCTTGGATGTCGCCTTCTTTGTCTGTTTACTTCCATAAAAACACCTCCAAAAGACCTTGCTATCATGGCTGAAATTGGTGTTATGTTTTATTTTCCTACTTGGTTTGAAATAAAGCACAAAAGCAATGTGTCAGACGGTTTTCATCATTTTTTTAACATGGTGCAAAAAGGCCAAAGATTTCCATATATCTAAGTTCAAAAAATAGTCATGAAAATTTGGCAAATAAATTTATATTTTGCCCATCCAGAAAATCTAGTTTTGGGTATGCTTTGTGATGAAGATGAAGGGTGCACGAAATCGCTGTCAACAAAATTCAATGCATAAGAAAAAATAGTCATTATCAATGTCAAATCCAAAAAATATCAGTACAGTGAGGCATATTCATTTCAAAGTGCGAAAGTTTCAGAGTAGCAGTACAAAAATTTATTTTGCCAAAGTTGAATGTGAAGGCTAGCGATGAGACAATGCAAATTTTTTTCGATTCCGATGCCAATTTCTATTCCGAGTCTTGTTATTTAAAATTCACTTCGTTTTTATAGTAGACTAACAAAATGTTTTTTTTAAAGCATCTTGTTTAATCAGTTGAATAATTAATTGATATATAGTGCCCCTACACTAATTGTCTTACATCGTTCACCATTAGCCACAATAATTAAAGATTATGCTGCATATATTGAAAAATTAAATCAATCTTTCTTGAAGACTGCTCTATTAAAGGATCAGAGCGGTAGTTTACTGCAAAATTTATTTAATGACTGTTTGAAAAGCCACAACATCTGTTGTACCTTTACTTAAATAGAATCTTAATCCTAATTCAAGTAGAAAAATTTTATTTGAAAAAGGATATTTGAATATACGGTGTGTCCGGAAAAAAAACTATACCCAAATTTGTACGTGTATTTTCCAACTCAGTGGTAAGTTAAATTTCATTGATTTTTATGGGAAACCCTAATTAGATCATTAGCTACATAAGAGTTTAATCCCGAGTGCAGTCCGCCGCGGGTTATTGATTTTGAGGACTTTTTCCGAGGCAGCCTCTTTTGTCCTGAAATCAAACATGGGGAACATACTGGTAAGGCCTGGTAATCACGTTGAAGGGCGTTACACAGGATTTCTCATTATGTCGTTGTCATTTAAGGGTTTTAATCTGGTTTTGATACCCCTTTTGCATGGAAGGGGTCAGTTTAAAGGCCCTGTCACATAGCCGCCAGACCGCCAGAGGTCTAAATCTAAATTTAATAATCAAATCGTCCTGGCTCTAGCGGAACGCTATGTCCTCCAGGCAAACGGCACTTTCTTGAGGGTATGGTGAGCGCAAGACGGATCCCCGGCTCATCGCAGGATAATGGTGATGGAACGTCTTCAGCAGCTGTTTCTGGACCGCATATTTTTGCAGGGTCGTGATCACGAATGGCCGCCTAGGTCTCCGGATCTAACTCCTCTTGACTTTTTTGTCTGGGGTTACCTCAAAAGCAAAATGTTTCTCACTCCACCAGCTAACCTCGCAGACTTGCGTCAAAGGATCACAATGGAAGCTGCTCAAATTCCACAGGATATGATCATCCGAGCCATACACGAAATGAGAAGAAGAGCTGAACTTTGCATCCGTAACGACGGATTCCACACATCGAGGTGCGTTTCGGACTACCAGCTGACGTAAACGCACTTAATTTGTCAGGAAAATGGGTGGGTCTATGGATTACCGCATGTGCACTGGACCGCGACACAAAAGAACATTCTGAGAATTGGATACTGTCACTTGGTAATGTAAGTATGTTATTGTAAAAAAAGTCAGTTGAATAAAAGCTCTTTTAGTAATGATATTGACATTTTTCTGCCAGTATAGTTTTTTCCAGACACAATGTGTAATACTAAATTTTTTTAAGTACTTTTCAAAAAACCACAGCAATCTGTTTATCCTATAGAATCGTCAAATGGCTACTACAAAAATAAATAATATAATCATTTGTAATGAAATCATAGTATATTAAGTGAATCATCCTTTGATAAACTATATATAATTCTGCAAAGCATAGTTTATTAAAGGATTTCAAATTTTTTAATCATGTCTAAAACTAGAAATATTATTTAATCTTATCGATGGTTATCATCAGAAATATATAGTTTGTTAAATTAATCAAGCAAATAATGCAATTTCTGTGAGGTCAATAACTCAAGATATAGTAAATGGAAATAGGGAAGATATGCATTTATATTAAGGTGACCTGGCTCTCCTCTTACCTAGATATCAATGAAACAGGCTGATTTTATTGGATAAAACAGACTGTTGTGATTTTTTAAATAGTGATCAAACAAATTTTTTATTAAATTGCTCTGATCTTTTCATTGAGCACTTTGCGATAAAAATTGATTCACTCTTGCTATATAAACTATATATATATTGCAATATTATATGAAACCCTTGCAATATATATGCAAATTTGGAAAAAAGTAATTGGTCTGTATTTGGAGGGTGCTCAATAAAATTCAACATACTGTGCATTGGTTTTTTATTTATTAAGAAAAAATAGCAGCTCTGCAGCCTATTTCAATTGTTCCTTAATTTCTTAATCAGATAAAACAGGTTGTTTTTTTTTTTAAAATTGAAAAAAATACTCATGTATATAATATTAAGTCATCCGATAAGTCAAGTTGTTTTATTAGCGGATTTTGAAGAAATAAAAAAGACACAGAAAGTATTAATTTAATCAATTATATAGTGTCCATCTGAATGAATGACATTCTCCCAACGCTCTACAAGTTTATTTATGCCACTTGTATAAAAGGTAGCATGCTTACTAGAGAAAAATGTTGCAGGTCCGTTTTGAGTGCCTCAACCAAAACAAGGTCTGCATCCTCGCAAAGTGCTGTTAAGTGTTTGGTATCATACACTTTGCAACATTGCCACCAAATTAAACCATTACAGCTCAGTCATACTGTGATCAGCTTGATAAACTGAATGAAATGCTTAAAGAAAAAAGGAGTTCATTATTCAATCATAAGGGTGTCATTCTTCGTCACGATAATGCTAGACCCCATAGTGCAAAGATCAGGTGCAACAAGATTGATGAGCTTGTTTGGGAAAATTTCCGCATCCTCCGTATTCTCCCGATGTTGCTCCTTCATATTATTATCTATTCCGAAGTCTGTAACATTTTACTGATGGAAAAGAATACCCTTCACATGAGGCACTTGAAACGGACCTGCAGCATTTTTTCCCTAGTAAGCATACTGACTTTTATACGAGTGGCATAAATAAACTTATGAGGTGATGGGAGAATGTCATTCATTCAGGTGGCCACTAAATAATTGATTGAATTAATATTTAGTGAAAGTTTTTTATTTCTTTAAAATCCGCTAATAAAACGACATTACTTATGCGATGACCTGATATAACACAAAATTTATTTTATCATTGTTTAAAAACCACAAAAGTTTGTTTCACTTTATAGAATTATCAGGGATTTACTTATTTAAATAAAGCAACCACCTCGTCGTCGTCGTCGTCGTCGTCGTTTGAAGGGTATCCACTCCAGGTCAGACACAAAAAGGACTGGGGCCGAGGGTTTATCCTTTTACTACCCCAGACTGCTGTACTGCCTGGATCAGATGCTGGCAGTGATGTCATTAAACCAGCATCGAGTTTCTTCATCCAAAACCTTCAGACCTCGTGCTCCATGTGGTGCCCGATGTATAGGGCACGCTGTTAGTACATGGTCTGCGGTTTGCTCAGAGGCGCCGCACTCGCGATTCGGTGAAGGAGCGAGACCCCATTTGTGCATGGACAAATGGAATCGCCCAACACCAGTCCTCAGGCGGTTGAGCTTAACCCAAGCTGCTCGGGGTAAGTCCATCCCAACAGGCCTGGCACCGGTCTCGGGCACAAAAGCACAGAGCCTGGAAGCATTTTCACACTACTCCGCGTTCCATTTGTGATTTTTCCATTCAGAGGCGCGGATGCCAAGTCTGGCAAGGTTGTCCAAAAGATTCCGCGCACCTGGCACAAACGGGCGTCTGGATCTTAGTCTAACTTGGCCAGTATCTGAGGACCCACTTAAAAGACCATGCAAGATATGATCGGGGTCCAAAGATCTACGGTAAGTCAAGGAGAGTGTCGCTCCCATTCGGCGAAGCTCAGCTGGCTGGATGCCTGAAAGTACAGGTAGGTGTTCCGTTGGAGTGGGACGCAGGCATCCAGTAACTATGCGCAAGGCGTCATTCAAGACACTGTCAATGAGACGAGTGTGAGCCTGCGACACCAGACTGGCGCGCAGTACTTAGCTGTTGAGTAGACTAGAGACAAGGTGGCTATGCGTAGTGTTTTAGCACCAGCACCCCATCTCGAGCCCACAAGTCGCCTCAGCAGTGTGACGCGCGAGAATAGTTTTTTGCACAATGCCACTAAATGGTGACGAAACGTGAGCGATCTGTCCAGTTTTAGCCCAAGGTAAGTAGGGGTTGGACAGAACGGTAAAAGTCTACCGTTGTTGAAGACCTTTAGCTCACGTTTGGCCTCTCGGTTATTTAAGTGAAAGGCTGCCGTCACTGTCTTAGTGTGACTGAGCTTCAATTTCCAAGTCTGGAGATACGCTGAAAGTGTAGACATGTCTTGGCTTAAGATCCCCTCCAAGTCCTTCCAGTTTCCAGAAGAATGCAACAATGCTAAATCATCAGCATAAGCACACTTTCTGGAAATCATGGAAGGAAGATCGTACGTATAGATGTTAAATAAGAGGGGAGCCAAGACTGATCCCTGAGGAACGCCGTTTTTAAGACGGCGTAGCCTGTTTTGCTTGCTGTCATCGGTGGTAAGGGTGAAACTTCGATTTCGGACAAGCTCCATGATCATTTTGACCATGTGCTTATCCGGAAGTAGTCTCAGCAGCTTGCAGGTAAGGCCACGGTCCCAGACAGTGTCATAAGCAGCTGTCAGATCGATAAATACGGCACCGGCCTTCTTTTTAGCCTCGAAAGAATCCTCGATGTTCTGGGTTAGCAGAACAACTTGATCTACGGTTGACTTCCCGAGTCAGAACCCAGCCTGCTCTTTAGGGAGCAGTGGATCGATTAATGGTTCAACGCGGGCGTAGATAAGCCTCTCGAGGATCTTGTAGGGGACACAGAGCAGAGATATCGGTCGATAACTCTTTGGATCCCCCACGGGCTTTCCTGGTTTTGGGATCGCGACCACAAGCGCTCTTCTCCAGATCTTGGAAATTTTGAGTCGGCGCAAACAGGAAGAAAAGAAGTCATGTAACCAGGACTTCAAAGCAGCTCCAGCATGGAGTATAAGCTCGGGGCAGATGGAATCAGGTCCCGGAGCTTTACCTGGTTTTAAATGTTGGAGGGCAACAGTAAATTCTCTCTGTGAAAAATTGTCAGAGATATTTACTGAGTCTGGTGTTGTGGCCCTATAAAGGTCAGACACTTCTTGAAATACAAGTCGAGATGACTTGCAGTCAACAGCCTCGTATTTCCCATTTTTAACCAGCTGAGATGCAATAGCATCGGCTGAAACGGGATAGTGACGAGGAGAGTGTCGTGACCTACCAGTATGATTGTTCAAAATACTCCACGCTTTTCGACTAGAGTGTGAGAAGTCAATGCTCCGAACTGCTTCGGACCATCGATCCCTCCGCTTTTTTTCAAGCTTGGCAAGTAGAGCTGTAGCAGCCTAACTTGAGTAGTCTCCCTGAGGAGATTGCAGAAAGGTTTTATAGAGGGATTCACACTCTGCATCCCAACACGGAATATAGTTGTTTCGATACCCGCGTGGGATAGTCTTCTTGGCTGCTTTCTTAATCCACATCAATTCAATCAGGCGGCAACAAAGTCTTTGCAAATTTATTCGTCAAAGCAATGTAGTGACTCCAATTGGCCTTGCGAAAGTTCCATCGCTTAACAGGCATGCTTGGCACTGCCATAGCAAACCTTGGTGGTTGTAATAAGCGAAGGTCGATGTTGTGACCTGGGAAACTTGTCAAGGACACGTCTATCCGGTAAGCGACTGTTTGGACCTACGCTAGCGAAAGCTAGATCTGGATTGGTGCCAGTGTTCCAGCGGCCAGAATAAAAACTGGCAGCGTCCTTGGCATTATATAGGAGGGCAAGACAATTAATACTTGCCCAACCAGCCAAGCACTCACCGTCCGGACTGTTGTCATCGTAACCCCAATCAGCATGACGACAGTTAAAATCGCCAGCGTACAGACAGGGTTGAGGATACATTGGGAGATGCAGGGTTCGCAATCGCGTTGGCGGTGGTTTGTAGACGTTGACTATTTTATAGCCATCAACGTCCACACACAACCACTTGATCTCCGATGTTGGTGGAGATTGGTCCAAAAGCATGTATCTCAGTCGCTCGTGGACAAACGTGGCAAGGCTATGCTTCCTGCTTAAAGAAGACCCAGCTAGTTGGTAGTTTGGTAGTACCAACTTCTCTGCATCAGTGCAGTAGGTCTTCTGCAGTAGGATGACGAGTGCCTCAGACTGCATAGCGAGGAGATGAAGAACGTTGATCTTGCTTGCAGTGAGGCCTTCGATGTTCAGCTGAAGAATAGTGGGTCTTCGGAACTTGTTGGCAATGTGCCCTGAAAAGGGCAGTTTTATCCTGACATTGCCCCGTCCTGAAAAGGACGTTTGCCGATTAGCAGACCCACACTGAACATCGGAATGGGTGGATACCCTTCCGTTTTGGTAGGTTCGGTTTCGGTCCGTCATTTTAAATTTAAATGAACAGACTTACTTACGGCCCAGGCTGCGTGAAAGCACCTACCATCTGGGTAAGTTTTTTATTTCTTTAAAATCCGCTAATAAAACGACTTACTTATGCGATGACCTGATATAACACAAAATTTATTTTATCATTGTTTAAAAACCACAAAAGTTTGTTTCACTTTATAGAATCATCAGGGGGTTACTTATTGAAATAAAGCAACCACCTGACGATTCCATTTCTATTCACTTTTTCAATAGTCATACCTCAGTATTTGAACGTCTCAGTTCTCAAACAAATCGGTTTTCGAACAAAAAAATTGAGAAGGAAATGATTGCATTTTTAAACAAAATTTCGGTTTTCCAACAGTGACATGTGGCTATTGAGACCAAATGTAAACATTTTTAAAAACAAAAATAATAGCAAGAATAAAGCAAGTTTTAGAACAGACTTCCTGAACGAATTGTGTTTGAGAACTGAGGTTTTTCTATATACTAGGGCGATGCGAAAATAATACGCGTATTTAAAAATTCGAAATGTTTATCCAGGTTGGTACAGTTATAAATATTATTTCTGAAAAGTTTTCCGTGATATAATTCAGTAATTTTAAACATTGAAGCATTTCAAGATAAGATATATCAAATTGGCAATAAAGTGATTCCTTCAATCCAGGCAGTCAAACGCGTTCATCACGTGACAAAAAAATGCTTTCTGATTGCTCCATTCAGTGAAAAGCATGTGTGTGCGACATGCGTGTGCGATTGCGCAATCACTAGTTTTAGCTTAGAAAACTAAAAAGTCCGAAAAGGCCAGCAATAAGCCCTAGAATTGAATGATTGATCCGTTAGTTTAATTGGCTAAACTGTTTGCTGTAGTTCTGCGTTATTGGACTAGGCTACAAGAGTTTGTGGTTGTGATATTTGTTTAATAATAAGTAGCACCCAAAGAATATAAAAATTTTTGGCTGACGATAAACCGTAAGCGTCTTTTTAAATTAAATATTGGGGATTCTCTTTTGGGAATTAGAGTTAAGGTTGGGGTTGAGGTTAAGTTGGAAGTAAGGGTTAGTATTAGAGAATACCCAAAAGTAAATCCCCTGTAGAAAATTACCAACGCACGTGTTTTATTTTATTTCTCTTGAGTTTCTAATCATAATTTGCGCGATCACTCGCTGCCAGCGCCTTTTTTGTTTTACGATTTATTTTTAATTAATCGCACCTTGAAGCATAGTTGTGTCTGCAGCGCATTGATTTTAGAGCTGGCTTTTTTGCGTTTGTACACACTTCTCAATTTGTGAGGCGACCAGCTGCAGTGTTTGTGGGCAGCTGGTTGAAGTCTGAGTAGACTTAGCGTGCAGTTTAAGATATTCCCGTTTTCCCCGTGAATCAGCACCGAAGTGAACTGCTCGGTAAGACACCTATGCGTTATCTTTTTGTGTTTAATTTTTAGTTTGTTTTTATTTATTTACAGACTACCGTTTCCGCTTTCGTTTTCGCTTTCATTTTCACGTATCAACGTTTCATTTATTACTTGTTTTCAATTAAATTATTTTCCTTGGTTATTATTTCCTTTTAATTTGTCGAAGCCGGAAGCGCGTAGATCGACACTTCACTTTGCGGTAATCGGTAACTTCAGCGCCGTTTACCGTTACATCCCCTGTATTTAAATTAGCCAGAAAGACGCGTACGGTTTATTGTAAACGAGACCCCAAAATAAATGTGTGTACTGTGTAAATGCTTTACAATTAGTAATTATATCGTTATAGAAACAGTAAGTAATCAGTAACAGTGACAAGACAATCAGACAGCACGGTGATGTTTATTTCATTCCACTTTTATTTTAGGCAGTTTTTAGTTGCTAGCTAATAGTACAAAATCTATAATTCTTTTACGTAATTGCAGCTTAAAGTTGTAAATTATATTTTGAAAATAAGCCTATATAAAATGCCAAAAATTCTTACAAAGAATGTTAGAAGTTGTAACAGTTCCATAATCGGACCCTCCAAAAAGCTTCCTACTGCAGATCTACCAACTCTACGTAATATTCTCGCATACTGTGGTTTACTAAAGGTGAGATTACGTGATATTAAAGTTTATAATTATTCATAACTTATATAAACACACGGTCATTCAATTTTAGGAGTCCGGAAAAAGAATTGATTATTCGCTTTTTACAAAAGTTGCAAACGATGTGATAATTATCTACCGTCGTGTTAATTCATTCCTATTTCTCGCTGCTACATCTTCAATTGCTAGCAGAATTAAGTCCGCCTGCGAACAGCAACTATACTTTTAACGGAGTGGTTCTCTTAGCCAAAAACGCAAAACCTTTGATGCAAAGATGGATAAAGTTTTTGAGATTTTGAAGTGTCGTTGCATAATAACGGCATGCAATAAATCTGTGTGTGGTAATAAATGTAAATGGGGAGCTTATGTCAAATGCAGTTGCCCTAAACAAAAACGCATTCCTAAAGCATTATTGAAGTTTTTCTTGTCTCAGCGTCAGCGTGGAGCAACAGCACCTATGTATCAGATTGGACCCCTTGACAAAAAAAACTACAAAAACGCTTCAAAAGATTGCTCACAAAAAGGTTAAAAAAATATGATATGATTTTGCAGATTTGACTGAGCTTTAAACTTGCTTTAACTTTAATTAGTTTTTAGCCTATGAACTTGCTTCAAATTTGCTAGTCATCTACTTTAAAATTGCAGTTGCAGGCTGTCGAGCAAAAGCGATTAAAGGCCTTTGATGCAACAAAGACGTCACAGTTGATGGAGGAACAGGCTTGGAGAAAAGAGAAATTAGCTGAAGCAAGAAATGAAGTCAACAAGTGTTCGATGGAAGAAAATTTGCCTTGTACATCTGCCGACAATGGTATAACACTTAAAGCTGGCACAGGTACAATGTTTGGTAGATTTTTGCAATTTTTTTCCAAGATAAAATAGATTATCACTTGAGAATAACATTTACTGTAAATGTTTTCATTAAACCATAGTTACCAAATATAATTTAATGTAAAGCAATACCAATAACAAAATTTCTTCTCGGATATCAAATGCCACTGCCACTTCCAACTGTTGCAAGAGAAGTAATGCGATGGGGTACCACTCAGAGAGAAGCTGCTGCATTGGTAACAGCAACACTCATTGATGAAGGTCTTATTTCACCTGAAGACCCAACGATGACAGTTGATCAACACAAAATTCGGTAAGAAGTTGAAAAAATTCGAAAAAGTGCAATTCATAACGACTGGAAGCAAATTTAAGAACAAAAGTTTAAAGGAATTCTTTTGATGGAAAAGAAATACAAACATTGATTGTAGAAAAAGATAACTGAGTTTTTAGACAAACAAAAGAAAAAAGATCATATAACATTAGTTGGTGAACCAGGTGGAAAATATATTGGACACGTTACACCACTTGGAAAAGCAGCAGAACCTACTGCTGTCAAAATTATAAACTTCTTAGATGCAGAGTGTCTTATAGACAACTAGGCCCTAGTTGGTGCAGATTCTACTGCAGTCAATACTGGCAAAGACAATGGAATCATTGCTCGCTGTGAACGACATATTGGGTATCGTCTGCATTGGGATATATGCTTGTAGCATACCAAAGAGCTTCTATTAAGACTGCTTGGTTCAAAAGCTTGATGGGCCAACATCCAGAAGTGCTTCCTTCAAAGGGCCAATTGAAAAGATGTTAGCAGACGTGGAAGAGCTCGAATGGGATGAAAACTTTTTGCTTATCGTTGAAGGCCCAGAACTGTGTCTAGAACCTGAAATTTTTTCAGATCTTTCTACTGACCAAAAATATCTATTTCTGTCTGTGTCATCAATTTGACAAGAAAAAATTGTCAAAAATTTGAAACATTTGAAAGCCGATCCTTTGTCACATGCTCGACGGTTAACCCTTGCTTGCCGGCTGTGTCGGCTATACATTTCTAAGCACAAACTGAAGGAGAATCTCTTGGAATTCTTCAAAAATTAGTATTTTTTGTCGTAACTAACCATGCTCCACTTTGGTTTGAAATAAAACAAAAACCAAATATTGAACAGGCACCTTTTCATATTCTCCGACAAGTACAATTATTACGCCTTTTGCCTTTGACTAATCAAGAAATTGTTGCCCCATACATCAAGTCATGGCATGCCCATAGCGAGAACCTTCTTGTAGCCATGATTTCCGGTGATCATCCCGCACTACGAAGTTTTGCAGTCAGTAAACTGTTAAATATTCGAAAAGGCAGCAACTGCGGTGATGCTTCGGTTCGTGTATTTATTCCGCCAAAGTTAAACTTCAATGCTGACTCTCTTTGCTCCTTGATAGTTTGGAATGATACCACACTTACAGAGTCTATTCTTACTTCACATTTTTCCGTAGATGACATCATTAAGTTGAAGGAAACGAAATTCAAATGCCCACTTTTTCCTGCTCATACACAGGCTGTGGAGCGCCTTGTCAGAGAAGTCACACACGCTTGCGCTAGCGTTGCTGGCCACAGATACCGCAATGATTTTATTCGTTCTAGAATTGCTTCGCGCAAAGTCATGTCAAAGACAAATATAAAATCGGATTTAATGATAACGTCAAAAGTTGGATAATTCTGTTTATCCGTTTTTTCTGTGATGTTCATTTTTTAGCAATATCTCTATTTTTGTCTATCCTTTTTGAAAAAATAAATTTTAAACACTATAATCTTGGTTTACCTCTTCAAGCAGTTATAAATAAAAGCTTACATTTTGTCGCACGGTCAATTTTAAATAATTACGATACAAATAAAGGCACGTGACATAAAAAAACGACGCATTATTTTAGAATGATCGTATGTTTAAAACGATAAGAAAAAAAATAAATCTAACCACATCCTAAAAATCAAAAAAGACCAATAATGTTTGAATTATAATTCAAATTTTGATTTGTTCTACTTTTTAATACTTCACATCGCCCTACTATATACTGTATATATACATGTATATAAATATGTATATATGTCTCTCTCTCTCTCTCTATATATATATATATATATATATATATACACTGTAAATGTTTTCATTAAACATACAGGGTGTCCCAGAAATCGTGCACCATTCAAGTTTTATAAAATCTTTCAATTTCTTCCAAGCATAAATTCCAATTTGACTGTTGCATTGTGAGTTTCTCAATCATATTAAAAAAATATTATTTAATCAAATTCACCAAATCAAATCAAATTTGAAACATGGAAAAAAATTCAGATGAGTATATGCTGCGCTACTTCTGGAACACTATGTATATATGCAGTGGGGACAATAAGTATTCAATACATGCTGAAAAATTTAATTTTTCTTTATTTGAGATACTTGCAAAAAGAATTTTAAAACCAAATTATGTCAATGTAAAGTTTTATGTCGTGGTCAGTATTTTACTACTCAAAAAGCCAACAAAATCATTTTGTAAAAAAAATTACAAGGAAAAATGTAAAATTGCTAGAATAAAAAGCATTCAATACATAATATTAAATGAATGTGTTAGACAATAATTGATTTTGATTTCCTTATTCTCTTTTTTTTACAAAATTAAGATGGTGTAAAAAATAACTAGAACATTCTATCATTGAGCTGATACGTGTGCACAGTGTATTTTCCTGTTTACAATGTTTTACTGTTATTTAGTTTTTTGGATTATGCGTAAGACCAAAAAACTTAGTATAAACATTCGAAACAAGATCTTAGATTTCCATAAAAAAAGTAAAGGTTATAGATTAATTGAAAAACAATTTAATGAGCATCCTTCAACAGTAGGCTCAATTATAATAAAATGAAAAAACATCATTTCACTGTCAATCTTTCAAGAACGGGTGCTCCAAAAAAATGTCGAATCGAGCATTGAATAAGTTGACCTGAATTGTTTCAGATAATTTTCAAGTTACCCGAAAAGAACTGTTACGAGAATTAGAAACAGTGGGAATCAATGTTTCCAAAGGTACAGTGAGTAATGCATTGAAGGAGCGTGATCTTCAGTCCTATAGAGGAAGGAAAACTCGTCTTCTGACCAAACGTCACGTCAATGCACGACTTGAGTTTGCAAATAATTTCTTGTTCAAAAACCTGCAAGCTTCTGGGACAACATCATTTGGTCTAATGCAACCAAAATTGAGTTATTTAATCATAGTTACCAACGTCAGGTTTGAAGAAAGAAGGGAGAAGAATAAACCAAAGAACACGATCCCAACTGTAAAATTCTGGAGAGGAAATGTAATGATTTGGGGTTGCTTTTCTTCCAGGGGAACAGGCATGATTTGCGTAATTAAAGAAGGTATGAATGGTGCCATTTATCAGGATATTTTTGAAGAAAATCTGTTTGAATCTTTTAAAATGTTGAACTTGAATGCAGACTGGGTATTCCAACAGCATAATGAACCGAAGCATTCTGCAAAAGTGACAAAGAGATGGTTTGTACAACATAATGTAAACATGTTGCAGTGGCCCAGACAGTCACGTGACCTCAACCCAATTGAAAATTTGTAGAGGGAGCTAAAAGTCATGATCAGCAAACGACAGTCCAGAAATTTAAAAAAATTATAACAAATATGTAAGAAGTAATGGTCTAAAATTCCTTGGAAGATGTGCCATAATCTCATATCGAACTATAGAAAACGCTTGCATGCAGTAATAAGCAACAAAGGGATACGCGACAAAATATTAAATGATTATTTAATATTATGTATTGAATACTTTTTATCCTGACAATTTCACATTTTTCGTTGTCATTTTTTTTACAAAATGAATTTGTTAGATTTTCAAGTAGTAAAATATTCACCACGATACAAGCTTTATATTGGTATAATTTGATTTAATAAAACAAACTGTCGTTTATGCAATAACAGCATTTCAAGTTTACGCCACATCGGAATTATCGTCGCCACATCGCCAAAAGCATTATTGCTTCCAGAAGATCTTGCTTAGTTGATGATCTCTGATCATTTAAAATAAACTTCATTGACGAGAATAGCCGTTTTACTGAAACCTGAGTAACAGGCATAGCACTTAAAATTTTGGCTGTTGTTCGAAGCGGCTCTTCCAAACTCATAATAATTTTCCAAATATTTTCTCGTTCTAGTCTTCCAGTTTGAATCATTTTTTCTGTATTACTGTCTAATTCTTGCATAACCTGATAAAAATGCATTTTTTTTACTTAAAAGTGCAAGTTCCGGGCTATCTTCTTCGCTAAAGCAAATCTAATTCTCCTTCAAAGTCATCCTGTTCAGATGCAGGCAAAGATGTGGAACTTCTGATGATGTCGTTGACTTGTATGCTTTCGGCAGCTGCATTTTTTGTGCTTGATGATTTGGAAATTGAAATGGAATAGTGATGAGATTTTAGTGCTACTTCCATCAGTCCTGCCTTTGCAACTTCCATTTGCTATTCAGAAAGTAGAATGCGGTACCTTGAATCAACAAAAACTCCAGCCAAAAAGAATTCGTTTTGAAATAAAGATAGTTCTCTCTTTTTCCATCGATTTAAGAATTCCTGTGCGGGACCAATTTGGTTGCCGGCACTGAAGTAACTCTGAATAGATTTACAGCACGTGTTTTATGTGGTTTATCCCTTTTGCCCAGTGTTCTATTTTTAAAACATTTAACAAGGTAAAAATTGAAAAGGACAAAGAATTTTGCACTAAAATTGACTGAGTTTTTATTAATCTCACAAACTTTTGTGAACTATTGCTCACTTTGTCAGGTGCATTTGCCTTCTTTTCAATTTGTAGCCCATATTTTTTTCTAATTTCAATCCCATAATCATTCTTTTCTAACCCATATTTTTGTCTTTTATTACATAATTCATAATTTATTCTTTTCTTTACATAATTTACATTCTTATTTACATAATTCATAATTCATTCTTTTACATAATTCATTCTTTTCTTCACTTTCTTATAATCAATTTAAGAAGAAATTTAAACTTTTTTTAACTTGTCAATATTAAATAAGATGCCACAACAGTTTGATGAAGTCAGCTGGCACATGGAAATTTATTTAATAACAACTAATATTGCTATTTAATTTTCATTGTTTTTCTAAATGTACTGTGTTTTTGTAAGTGTGCTGCTGTGTTTTTCTGATAAAAAAAAAAAATTTTTTTTTTTGTCCCACTATTTAGAGGGAGGCAGTTGACTAGAAGACCGTATGGTCATTTCGCTGCCTTCCTGTGCTTTCGAAAACTTTTTTTTTTCACATATATTGGTGTATTTTTTGTTTTGAAGCACAAAACAATTAAATAGATTGATTGATTGATTGATTGATTCTAACATATATTTTTCTATTTCATTACGTCACATATGTCTCTTTATTACGTTTAATGCTCTTGGTATAAATTTTGTTTTGGATTGCATTATTATTTTTATTCCGTTGCAGCTGACAAAATTATCAATAGTTTACAAACGCTTGTCCCATTAATAAAAACTCGGTCAACTTCAGCTCATAATTATTTTTTCTGATTGATTTCTATTGTTGACACGGCTTTCCCAATTTTTATTCCTTCTAATCCTTTGAAGGTAAAAACTATTGCTATCTTTCTTTCAGACTATAACTCACTTTTTAATTTTTATATTAGTACCCTTGAAGTAAGCCCATTTAGGCCACTGCTATGCCCGCAAAATTGGTATGGGTAGGCATACCATATTTCCAAAGGGGAAAACCGGGCCGCTCGTTAATAGAAAAAAATTCGTTTCTAAACATATTGGTCTCTAAAAAACAAGATTTTCACTTGAAATTAATCTGGGTTTTCATGATTTTTGTTTCTAAAAACAAGTGTTTTCAAAAAAATAAGTCTTCACTTTGAATCAGTTTCTGATTTCTGGCAAACCGGCTGGGACAAAACCCGAAAAATTGGGATGTATTGTAAGCCTAGGTATGGGTCCCTGCAGGATGCCTTCACAGGGCCCTTGCAGCTCTGCATAGCATTATTGGATAAGTTGCTAATAGAATAACTGTCTGTTAATTTTTGATGTACTTATGTCTAACTTTTGTATTATAACTTTTAATGTTTATGTATTACAAATTGCAGTAAACAACATAAAAGAGAAACCTCCAGATAAGCATTGGACCATCCAAGGGGTCGAGAAATAAATGAGGGAGTCATTGAATGCAGCGTGAAATTTTCTTTCTGCCAGATTGTTGAGTAGTTTCAGCGTAGCTAGCACAAACAGGGGTCCTGATCTAAGTCTTTCTTGGTGGGCATTTGAAGCCTCATTTAAAAGACCATTCAGTAAGAGGTCCGGGGATGACCGGTAAATTTCACCCCGGTGAATCACTAGGTAAAAAGGTTAGGGTTAGAGTCGTGGTTTTCGTCGACGAAGAAAAATTCCAAAGTTTCTAATTAAATTTGGGAATTTACATGACTTGGGTGGAATTTACCGGTTTAGAATTTAGCTAGAACTAGTCAGGGTCCAGATTACCTCGGTTAGACATGGTGAGTGACGCTCCTAGTTGGCAAAGCTTAACTGGTTGGATGCTTGAAAGTATGAGCAGGTGGTTCGTTGGAGTGGGACGCAAGTATCTTATGACAATGTTCAAGGCGTCATTCAAGGCGCTGTCTATGAGGCATGTGAGAGCGCTGCCAAACCAGACAGGTGCGCAGTATTCAGCTGTTTTAGGCTACAGGTAGAACTGCTGTGTGTAATATTTCGGGACCACAGCCTAACCTATGTCTGAAAGTTGCCTCAGTAGTGTCATGCGTAAAGATAGTCTTTTGTGAAATGCCACAAAATGGCGACTACAAGATTAATGTTTTTGCTTTCACTTTTATAAGCTACTCTTCAGCTAGTTCATACAAAATCAGCTTAGGGCTTACCTTAATTTGGTAAAATATTTGCACTGTAGTGACAAAATTGCAGTACAGTTGACATCACTATCATTGAACCAACGGTCCAGTATTAAGACTTTACATCTTTAGAAAATGTGCTCAAAGATGAGATTGAAGATCTTACACAAATTGACAAATTTTAAATATAGCTTTTAATAGTTGATATAACAGCAAAATACGACATGCTTATACATAGCCGATGTTTGTTAGAAAAGTTTATCTCTTATTGCGTTTTTAAAAGCACTAAAGAATTGTTAAAGTAAGAAGCTTTAGATAAAAAAATATGCCGTTTAACATCTAAATTAATTGCATTATTTTCTTTATGATTACAATAACCCTTTATTTCTATTGTAATTTCAATACTTGTTACGTATTTCATAGTTACCTTAAAATGTAAATAAACGCGCTTTGTTGTTCTATATTATTACTTAATGAATTTTTTTAATAAATAAAAATAAATTGATTTTGTGCTCTCCTTTTGCATTGGTTTTTAAATTTTTTTCTCTTTTTCGCTAACGCGAGTAACATTCAGTCACCTTCAGCTAGAGCCCCAATTCTTAAACTGGGGACGTGAAAGGTTCAGTAAGGGGACGCAAGCACGTGGAGCAAACTGAACTGATAGCTGCGATATTTTTTTGTCTTCATTTTAATTTTAAAGGAAAATGAACGTTTTAGACGCTGATGCTAAGCAAAGATTTCATTATTTTTAATTTCTTTTAGTCTTTACGTTGATTTTGGGACAAAATTGGAGGGTTTTGGCACCCATGTAAGGTGAAGACATTTTTTAAAATCTTCACCTTGATTTTGGGACGAAAATGGAGAGTTTTGACGCCGACGGAAAATGAAGACTTTCTTTACTCCTTACCTTGATTTTGGGGAGAAGATGGTGATAATTTTGTTTTTTGTTTCTGCCTTCAAGGGGAGCGAAAGTTTTGCTTGCATGTAAAACGTGAAGATTTTGCTTACATGAAGAAGAGAAGCGAGTTTTATTTACGTGAAAAGGAGGCGCATCTTATAACGTTTAAGAACCCCTGAGCTAGAAAAAAATGCTTGCCGTTGTCATGGCTTTTTTTACAAGCGCCATGGAATGTACATAAATAATAAGTGTTTTATAAGGTCATAAAAATGTTTATTGTTGTCAGACTATTAGATTAAAGCATTAACGGTCTTGAGTTATCCGTTTGATTTGTATACAGTTGTATTTGCTTTATCAGAATAAATCCGATCGGCAATTTTTGGCAACATTATTATTCTTTAACTCAAAAAAAATTACATAAGTTCTAAACAAATTGTTGGAATACATAAAGTGTTTAATTAACAAAAGCATAGAGAACTTGCATTAAAAATATAATATTTTTGTTGCACTTTGTATACTAGCGAAAACGATTCTTTAAATTTATTAGTTTTTAAACAATATTCAATGTTGTTGTAAAAATAATCTTATTCTAAACTTGAAGATAATATCACTTTTATATACACTATGATTTTTTTAATTTAGTAGAGCCAGTGCTGCTCAATTGGGATTCAGGATATTTTTAGTGAGTTGGATTTAAGATCCGGAAGTTAGTGACTCAAGAGATTTGTCTCAGATTTTGATGGATCGCGATATTTTTAGTAAGGCAGAGTCAATATTTATCAACACAAATAATTTACTATTTTAATTAATTGCTTCAGTTAAAGGTAAAGCCGAGATCCACATGACTATTTTTCGGAGTCAAGATCAGATAGTAAGAGTCGGGAATCAGTGTAAGACAGATATTTTTTCTGAGTCGGAGCCAAGGATCAGAAAAATAGTTTTTCTTGCGTCGATGTCGGCTTCGGCAGTTGAATGTTTCAGACGAACTCGATCGTTTTCATAATTTTATTTTATTGTGAACATTTCATTGTAAAAATCTTATTTTATTGTGAACATTTCATTTTATGTTCTGCTTATTTTGTGTGTTGTGGTTATTTCTTTTTATCGAAAAAAAGTTAGAATCTGCTAGGAAAAAAATAGACTTCAGGAGTAATCTTGTCCAGAAAATATTTTTGCTCACTTAAATCACATAATTAGTTTTGTATAAAATAAAACTTTTTTTTTCATTAAGAGAAGGTGGTTAAGAAATGCTGATTTTCATTTACGGGAGTTACTTTGTGCATACATATTATAAATACAGTTGGTGAAAAAGTTAAAAGCTGCTTTATGTGTGCGCTTCCTAAGTATGATTTTTAAACCAGTGATTTTATAAAATATAATTGTTTTAAGGTAGCATGATCGAATGGTTAGAGCGCCGTGATTGTGATTGACATGATCACGATTTAGAACCTACTCGCGCCATTTTGTTGTGTCCTTGGGAAATACACTTTACGGCACTTTTCCCTGCTTGGTGGTCATGGCAAGCAGTTTTAAATTAAAGCCATATCTCTATTAAATTACAAGCGGACAGAAATATCTTGGCATCTCCAGAAGCAGGTTAGGGTAATTGTTTACCCTATATATTAGCTCCTTCGTTGCTTTCCTTCGAGTGAGGAGGATAAACATAGATATATAAAAAAAAAGGTACGAAATAATCTATAGCTTATTAATAAATATTAATGTAAAGCAGGGGTGGGCAAACTTTTTATCCGAGGGCCACATTTAAAAGTTGAATTTGTTTACAGGCCGCAGCACAGTGATTTCTAAGAAAAAGGTAATCACTTTCAATCAATGTCCACAATCTACATTTTCGTCCCAAAAACGAAGTACGTAATCCTAAATTTTGGACATTGATTGAAACTGATGACTTTTTTAGAGATAACTACGATCGAAAGCGAAAAGAGTAAAGTTATTTACTTGAAGCTTTCCCAAGCTGTACAGAAGATCGTAGCAGGTCGTAGTTTTTCCACACTTGATCTAAAGCAAATAAAAATTCCATAAAATGAAAAAATGTTAAGCAATCACGATGAATGAATGACAAGAGTCAAAACAAAGAACCTGAATTATTTCCGTGATCATTTAATGATAAATAATTAAACTTTATACTTAAGAAAAAAAATAAACATATATAAAATAATTAAAATAAAGGTTGGTTCACATGTAGCGGAACCATAATTACCAATACAAGATTAAAATAGGTGGATCTTTTGTAGAAAGCTTCGCCAAAAAAACACCCCGCCACCGCTGCGTTACTTAAAACGTGGCAGGGTGTTTTTCCCAAATCTCACATTTTTGCATTAGTGACCGGGGCTTTCTACAAAAGATCCAAATAGGTTAAAAAAATTTTACACAAATTTCTGCACGTGATCAAAATGTAAAATAATTCCATTAGAGCATTTAAAACACGGATTTTGATAGCTTTCTTTCCTGGAACAAAACCGATCATCGATTTACTGAAGTGCATCTTCTACTTTAAACATCTACTTTGATAAAATTACTCTGTTGAGTTGAATCCAATTTTTAAAATGTTTTTTTTTTTTAACATATTAATGCAACAATTCATTAGACACATAGTTTTTTAATAACTGAAATTGCATAAAATGCGACCTCAGGTGTTTTTGATTTGAGTGCTCAATGCTATGATATAAACTACTCGTATTATACTAAAAAATTATAGTATTATATCCAGTAATGGATATTGGGTGGGGCGAATGCGGCAATTTTCTCGATTCTCCTTTTTTTTTAGGGCCCCCCTCGAAAAGACCGCAAATAGTTTCATTTTGCAGTATATGTTTTTTTAAAAATCACTATGAAGTTGGGACGAAAAATGGGAAATAGGAGATTGATTTGAAGTAAAGACCATTTTTTTCTTTTTCTCTTTTTTTTTTTAGAGATCACCATGATTTTGGGAGAAAAATAGCAAAAAAAGAGATCAAATCAAAGGAAGACCTTTTTTTTTAGAGATCACTATGATTTTGGGAGAAAAAAGGAAAATACCAGATCAAAGCCCTTTTTTTTTTTAGAGAATATCAACTTTTGCAAAATCCTTGCCTCGGGCCCCTAACCTTGAATATCCACCACTGATTATATCATAGTGTTGAACACTCGAATCAAAAACATCTCAATTGTTTTGCATAATCAAGTTAAATATTACCTGCGTCAGGATAGATATCTATGGCACCTATCTGTACTTGCTGCTGAGTGAGCAGGCCTGTGTAACCGAAGAGATTTTTGAATTCAATTGATGCTTCTGGCTCCACATCAGATTGTGGTGGAGAATCAGACATTACTGTCAACAAAGTTTTATTGAAAAGCTTTAAAAATCCATAGCAAAAGTAGCAGTTATTTGTACTCTTAAAGACTTGTTATTGTATAATTCAAGGCAAAATATATATTTTAGGATTTAGTATTCAATCCTTAAATTTTTAAGATAATTCAGTCCGGTGCTTTAACCACTCGACCACGCTGCCGACTTTTAAGAGTCATGATCACTTTTAGAGTGAAACATTTCTAAAAAAAGTCAAGTAGGCAGCGTGGTCAAGCGGTTAAAGCACCAGGCTGATGATTAACATGGTCTCGGTTCAAAACCCACTTGTGCCATTCTGTTCTGTTCTTGGAAAAGACACTTTATGGAACTTTTCCCTGCTTGGTGGTCTTGGCAAGGAGTTCTAAATTGCGGTAATATCTCTATTAAATTACGCGTACAGCAATATCTTGGCATCTCCGGAAGCAGGTCGGGGTAATTGCCTACCCTATGTATAGCACCTCCATCGCTTTCCTGCGAGTCAGAAGGATAACTGTAGAAAATAAAAGAAAAATTAAAGTATTGAATTTGATCATAGCACACATAAATGAACAGTTTAAGGCAGGGGTGTGGAGCCGGATCTGGAGCCAGAGCCTGGAGTGGGAAGAAGTTTTAGAGTCTAGAGCTGGAGCTGAGCCAGAGCCAGTCATTTTAAAATCCCAGAGTTGGAGCCATAGATTTTATTGCTAACTCCGCATCCCTGGTAAAAACGAATCAATTTTTTATGTGGTGAGTATTATAATTATGAATTTGTTCATTAAATGTTCATTGAAAGTAATCCGAAAATGTTTTAGGATATGCATACATACTTAAACATGAACTTTGCATAAGTAAATTCAATAGCAATGTTTTTTTTAGGACATTAAATTTATGAAAGAAATAATTTATATTCGTTGATTTTGGTAAAAATAAACAAGAACGAATGAACGTATTTTGATGGACCTGAATAGGAGCCAGCATTGATTTATTAGCTCTTCTCCAATTCAATACAGGGTTTTAGACGTCCGATTAAAATAATGCAAAATAGATAGTTTTTAATGTCGCTAGGCTAGCACAATGTCTGAGTACTATGCCATAAACTTTAGAAAGTTTAAGTGCTCATTTCAAGTTACCTTAAGGTACTTCAAACTACATTTTCTTTCAATAAAATGACCACTGATGGTAATATCAAAGGGATCAGTAAAATTTTTCTTTTGTTACTGAATGGTACAAAATAGGTTTTAGAGTAGCTTGATAATAGTTTATTTGACTTCAACCATACATCTATTACAAACAATTCTTTATTAACATTATTTTGCACAGATATCAAATAGAGTAGTCTTCATATTAGATACATTTGAAAGATCATTTATTGAGAGTAGGAATAACAGGGTCCAAGAATTTAACCCTGTGGTACTCCACATTTAAGTGTAGTCAAATCAGATGAAACATTTTTTATTTTTGTACATTGAATTCTATTACTTAGGTATGATTTTATGATAAATACGACCTTGCCTCTTAATCTAAACTAGATATTAAATTTTTTCTATTGATATATCATGATCATGATTAATAGTGTCAAAAGCTTTGCTTAGATCTAAAAACACAGAGCATGTAAAGTTGTTGTTGTTAAAATTACGAGTAGATAGTAGTTTATCACAGATGGTTGCTAAATACAAAATGTTTAAAAATCATACTTATTATGAATTAAATACCTACTAAACACTAAAGTTACTTTTGCAACTCCCTGCTTTAAAATGAAGCCGATGCCGATCAACAACATTGAATTTTTAGCAAAATGAGGGGTACATCGGTTCTATATTTAAGTAGACCTAACATCATTTAATCTCAAGTTTAGCAACTAGGTATCTATTAATGCAATAAAAAGTGAATGCTGTTCAAAAGTATTGCCATATTTATGTTTTTAGGACTGAGATAATAACTTAATGGATAAATTTTTTAAAAAAATCCATTAAATTGAGAAAAATTTTTCCTAAAAATTGCTTTAGTGAATCATTTGTATTGAGTGTTAAGCATAATACCCATTGTTTTTATTGCATATTTTTAAGGCTTATGAATCAAAATTTTTTTTCAAAAAATTTTTTTTGGGGTTTTCAGAATTCTTGGGGGGGTGGCGGGAAAAATATTTTTTAAAAATAAATAACTTTTTTATATTAATATTTATAAAATGTTTGATATTATATTTGAATTCCTTGTTCTTTTCTGATTTCAACCATATATAACATGTTATAATTTAAACATATCTTGAAGAAGATATAAGCGTTTTTTGAAAAGGATTTTTTTGCTCCCCCAAAATTTGCCCCCCTATAACTCAAAAAGTATTAGTTGTAGAAACGTAATATTTGCACCAGTGGGTTTTGGCTATACGATAACCACATACACCAACTTTTATCAAAATCGGAGATGTAGTGGTTAAACGCCTATGGCGATTTGTCATGGAATGACGCCTAATATGAATATTAAGTACATGAAGAATGAACTACCAGAAAAGAATTATTATCTTTCTTATTACTTTTTAACTCTGATTAAACAAGCTACAAAATTTCTCTTCTGCGACGTAAAAAAATAAGAAAGGTCAAAAGGTAGCATGGTTAAAAATCAAATTGATTGTAGTTTTTCTGGCTTTCCAATTAAAATGATAAATTATGTGTTGTATGACATCTGTTGACAAGGTCAATCTAGAAAAATAACTTTTTTAAGCCAAAAAAATAAAAAAATTTGAAACGTTACGAATTCGTTGAGTTGGGCAATGGAGGGTTAAGGGTTTTAATTAATTTCCCGGAACCAAATTACAGCCCTTAGTTTGAATCTGGGTCTATCAAATCTATCTCAAAATCAATAAAGAAACATTGAGTAAAAGTTTTGAAGAAACCGTACCAAAACAATAAGCTACGCAGCTTCATGATACTTAATTTTTTTCTTTGTGAGCCGATTGGCTATCGTTTTCTACCTTTTACAAAACTAACACACGCAACATTGCCTAAATTAAGGTTTAATAAACTAAAAACGAGACACGCCTAAACACAATAGAATTAATAACAGAAGACTCTTAGATAACTGATTACAAAACAAACATAAATCACCACAACATAACTACAACTGCATAAAGAAAACAAAAGCCGCTGCAGCATGCAGCAATCAAGGCGCGACAAAAGGTCCACGCTTATCATAATTAGTTCGATTGGTAATAGCAAGTTCGACTACCGACCATATCATTCTCCCCCACTAAAGATCATTGGTTATGGCAATACATTAGTTGATTAGGTTCTGTTCTTATTCGAAAGGAACGCTGTTAAGGATTAGCTTCATCTTGGACATCTTTAGAATTAGAACTGGTACTTTCAGTAACCATTTCAGCATCAAAACTTTTTTCTGTGAGCGTTTCAGTGTCAATCTCTTTGTTATTTTTTTTTGCTAAAGTCTCGTTGTTTGTTTCTATATTGGTCACAGTATCGTTGCTCGTATTGATAAAATTGATTCTTCACTATCTGGCAGCGGTGCAATGTCTCTCTAAGCAACCGTTAACTCGTGACCATTTTTGAATCGAACGTAAGCGTAATGTGAATTGGCATGATTGAGATTGGCTTCTTCTACGACGGGTTTGTATTTGCTTGACCTATTGCGTCTTCGCACGAGTACCATTGATGAAGAATTAAGCCAAGAAGGATCCAAAATTCCCAAAGTTGAACATCTTTGGAAACAGAAAAAACGCTCATGTGGATTTGAATTTGTTGTTGTCCAGATCAGGGACTGGACAAAATGGAGTACTTGCGGTAGCACCTTCTCTCACTACAAAATAGGGAGGGCACGATATTTTAAAAATAGCTGCACACCTTTCCAAATAATATCGTTATATTTTTGCGCACTGACTGTTCGACCTAGAGTGGTACACAGAAGTTTTGCTGGTGGAATGCGACGCTTAATGAATACTTATTTTAGAAGATGAAGGTAACGGGGCTTTGAAATCAATAACACTTTGAGATCGCAGAGTCCGGCATATATCTCATACAATGACGAAAAATTTAGATTAGCACAATATATTCTAGACATCGTGTCCGCGGCAGTATTAAATTTTCCTCCACGATAAACAATATCATATTCAAACTACGACGGCTCGATACGCCATGTAGTAGTTTGGCATTTTTAATTTTTGTCCGTTTTTTTCCATTAAATACGTAAGTTATGGAACGCTGGTCTGTGACCAACTTGAAGAGTTTTCTCGAGAGCAGATGGCTCCATTTACATATAGCTTCGACAATTGCCATTGCTTCCTTTTCGACACTGAATTGGGTTAGTTCGTTTCTTCTCAGCGATCGAGACCAAAATGCGACTGGTCTTTTATTTTGATTGAGAGTGGTGGAAATCGCTACACCAGAAGCACCAGTTTTGACTGTTAGAGGATCTTTCTCATTAATAACTACTAGAGTTATGTCCGCAAGTTCAGATTTCAAGTTAATGAACGAAGACAAAGTCTGATTTTCTAATGGAAAGACCCTTTTGGTGACCAGCGGTTAGAATAGAGAGGTTAAAAAGAAGAAGAGCCAACACTGGTCACTGAGAAATGGGTTTTTTCAAGGGACTAATCTTGTTTTCATTGCTGTCATCGGCAGTAAGGGTAAAAAACTTCGGTTTTGGACAAGCTCTGATTATGGGCTTATCTGGCAGAAGTCTCGAGCAGCTTGCATGTGAGGCCACAGCGCCAGACAGAGTCATATGCCGCAGTCAGATCGACCAATTGACAAAGAAATTCTCAATGTCTTTTGTCAAAAAAATGACTTGATCCATGGTTGACTTTTCACGTCAAAACCCATCCTGATCTCTAGGGAACATGAATTGATAATTGATTCAACTTGGCGTAGATAAGCCTCTCGAGGACCTTGTAGGAGACGCAGAGCAGAGATATCAGTCGATAACTCTTTAAGTCACTTACGGGCTTTATCAGGTTTGAAATCGCCACGACAAGCCTTCTTTTTCAGCTCTTGGGAATTTTGAGTCGGTGCAAGCAGCAAAAAAGAAAGTCACGAAACCAGGACTTGCAACTCCAGCATGGACATTTTTAATATTAATAACGTAATGATTTTAAGAGTGTCACATTCCCTAGGTTCTTAATTCGTTAATCAATTTTAGATTTATGTTTTAATACTCGTAATTTGGTCATGGCATCTAATACTAAAAAGAGAAAATTTCATATACATGTAATTTTGCTGGCCAAAATTTGACCTATTATGAAAAAGGTTGGACATTCCTGATCTAGAATAAAACGGTAAGATTCTATTGCTGTTGCAAGCTTTTGAGTCGGCGAAAGCAAAAGAAAGTCACGTAACCAGGGCTTCAGAGCCATTATCCGTGCTTCAGCATGGATTATAAGTCTTGGGAAGATGAAATCGTAACCCGGATCTTTACCAGGTTTAAGTGTTGGAGTTCAGCAGTGAAATTTCTCTGTGAGAAATTCTCAAAAATATTCACTAGGCCTGGTGTTGTGGCCTTTCAAAGCTAAGACCCTTCAAAGAGACAAGTCCAAGAGACAACCTTCGAAGAGACACCTTCCACTTTCCAAAATGATTTGGGTCAACAACCTCGTATTTCCTGTTTTTGACTAATTTAGATTCAATAACATCAGCCAAAATGGAACAGTAATGAAGAAAGTGTCATGACCTATCAGTAAGGTTGTTCAATATGCTTTATGTTTTACGACTAGAGTATGAAAAGTCGATGTTCCGAACTGCTTCAAATCATCGATCCCTCCGCCTTCTTTTAAATCTTTGCAAGTAAACCTGTAGCAGCCAAACTTGAGTCGTCTACCTGAGAAGACAGCAGGAACGCTATATAGAGAGATTCAGACTCTGTGTTTCAACACTGAATATAGTTGCAACATAAAGACAAATATGGAGATAGATATATTGGGAGTAAAGTGGATAAATATAGAGATAAACTGAAATTAAAATAAAAATTGTTTTTAACAAATTCAAGTTTTCTGATTAGTTTTGGTTTTATGAGCAACAAGCGTTTAGCTCTTTTAGTTTATTTAAGAAATTCTTTTCATCAATAATAAAGACTTTGAAATGAGACTTTGCTTTTGAAATTGCAATCATTTTAAAATACAGCATTTTGCTAAACTGTATTGGTTCATGTTATATTTTATGGTAAACCTTTTTTGATAGTTTGATAGTTTTTGTTTTATTTTTTAGATTCACTAATGTTTGAATATCAAAAATTGATTGATAAATATTTGGATTTTTCGTTTTAAGGATAAAAAACTGTTGGCATAGTTATCCTCGACTAAGTAATTTTACTTCTTGTATTTCATTCAACTATTCTTTTATGCATAAAGATTAAAAAACTTTTTTGCAGATGACATTGTCGAAACAGGCACAGTACAAAGACAAACAGTGAGGAAAGTAGAAAACCAAACTGGTTTGTAGTTTAAATATTTATAAAGTTTTAACTGTATCACCTCAGTTTTATTTAAGCGCTTTTGTCTTAATTATTGGAAAATTTCATACAATTTTTTTTAATATTTCTAGATTTTACTAAATAATATAGGATTCTGCAAGAAAAATAATGCTTGATTTGGTTGTTTAATGTGATATTTTTAAATTTAGTTATTTTTTTGTTATATCAGTTCAATGAAACAATTAAGAGATTCATGTATGTTTTCAAACATGAAAATGGTATGAGAATGCTTTTTGAAAAGTTTGGTCTTAAGTTAACTTTTTGGAAACTTTCCAAAGAAAAAAAACAAAGCAAAAGCAGGAATAGAATCAGACCCTGTCGATCATCGACGTTAAACTAAATTCGAATGTTAAACATTAAACTAAATTTTAATGATTTTTAGCCACACATTTATTTAAACAATAAGTAAGAAGGATCAAATCAATAAACTTCAAAGTGCCGACAGGCCCGTTTCGTCTTAATCAGAACTTATGAAGGCGCTACAATTTTGTTGTTGACTTTCAACTTTTTCAACTTTTTCAACTTTTTCAGTTAGAGTCAACAACAAAATTGTATATACATTGATTGAAAAATATACATTAAATGATAATATACATTGAAAAATGACTGGCTAAAAAGTACCAAACTCTAATAAAACCCAACATTTTAGTCAATTTAGTTGCTTAATTGACCACCGTTACAAATTTGCAACGTTTAAAAAATAGGGGTTTTAAAATTTTTGTTGAAAGTTTTGTTTCAGTTACATTTTTTATGCAATTTCCACTACCGAAACACACTAAAAAAATTTTTTTTATTTAAAACATAAAAGCGGACAATAGAGGGTTAAAACAGAAACCCGTGGTCTATTTTATAGTTTATAGCAGGGGCGAGCAAACTACGGCCCGCGACAATCTTCTGTGTGGCCCGCAAAGGTTTCTCACAAGTAATTAAGAAAATTAGTATTGCTTTTTGTATTCAACGAAATTCTCGGGCATTGCTTTTAGCGGTCATTGATTTTTAGGCACGGAAATTATTATGAGTTTTGAACTCGGCAATCGTACCGATCAATTTAATTTATTATTCGTTTAAGCGCGTTTTTCAATTTACACTAATTGTTGTCATGATTGTTATTCGATTGGGTTTTCAGAAAGACGTTTTCAGTTCCAACAAAGATGTAGTATTATTTTGTGTGTTGTAATGTTTTTTATTTACTATAATGTGTTTATTTTAGATGTCAATAAAATAGGCTTTTAAAGCCTTACTAAAGGTCAAATACTAGATAAATTGAATTAACATAATACAGAAATCAAGAAAACTGATACAGATTCAAAGTGAAGACTCTTTATTTATTTTTAGAGGTCACTTGATTATGGACTTGAAATCAAGAAGTCCGAGATTCAAAGTAAAGACCTTTTTTTGTGATCACTATAGTGCGGCCTGAAAACAACATCAACTTCCAAATGAGGCCCAAGAGCTAAAAAGTTTGCCCACCCCTCGTTTATAGGGTTATTTAAAATAAATAAATCCATACTTACACTCATTTACTGTATATTACCAGAGGTTTTTATTATAAAAGTTTTATACAATACAAAAATAAAATATTTTTACTATTTCACATTTACTACATTGTGAGTCTACCTTCAATTAACTTCTTTATTTTCAAGAGTTCTTGTTCTGATGATCTTTTTCTTTTCTGTTTCATATTAAATAACAATAAAAACTAGAATTAACAAAAATTTAAAAAATCAGACGCAAAGTGAACTGATTTTTGATAATGACTATCTTTCTCCCTAATATTGTTTATGTATTCAGGTATTGTTTTGGTTTGGGCACGTTGATAGGATGAGCAAAGAAAAATTTTCAGCAATGGCTAAAAAGAAAGGAAATATTTTAAAGTTAATTTTAGCTTTATAAAGCTTTAGAAATTAGTTTCAATTCGCTTTACAGCTCTATTAGCTTTATTTTAGTTGTCAAAATGTAAAATCAATCATGCATAACAGTAATTAATTTTTTATTTTCAGGCATTATTGTTAAAACTCATTTCAAGTTAAATTTTTTTTGAAAAGAGCTTAAGTAGCTAACAAAGTTCGAAAAGCAAACTGTTTTATGAATTTAGTTGTTTTATTTAATATCGCAATTATATGGTTCAAGAAAGATTTATTCCTTGCCGAAATTATATATTATTCTAAATGTCACGAATTTGTAAAAAACGAAATTAAGATTAATTGCATAAGAATTGATTAGGCAAAAATTATTCTTTGTATTTTATAACCTGCTTAGTATCTTATTTTGATTTTCCGAACATCCAGATTCAATCTTAATTTTTTTCCCTTTTTTTAGCCGTCCACCAATGACGGCTGTCGGGAACGTAGGTGTATGTACTAAGCTCCACCTCGTTGTATACATGTTACAGTAAATCTGTGAAACTAGTGATTTCATAAAATATCTAGGGATTTCATTAAATTACTGAAATAATGGTCCAGTTATTTCATGACATCACTAACAGTTTCAGGGATTTCATAAAATCACCAGTTTCACAGTTTTACTGTAACATATTCAGAGATGGAGGTAGACTCAGGCAGAGTTAATAAAAGAGACTGAGCCAGAGGAGCGGAGATAGAGACTGCGAGGGACACAGAAAAGATTGAATGTAACGGTGACCCGAATGAACGGGAGTGTCGAAGTTGAGAATCGTACAAACGTGAAACTGTTTAACGCATCTGAATTTTTTTTTAAACGTTGCCAGTGAGGCAGACAATTAATCATAACAAATCGAACTTTTGTAAGGACTCGAGTAATTGTTAACAAACTCGCTCTCCTTCCTTAATTTTTGTATTCAAGGCGGCCGTTTAGTATTAAAATCAATGTTCGCCTTACAAATCACA
This sequence comes from Diplosoma virens, assembly GCA_963680785.1. Taxonomy (NCBI): domain Eukaryota; kingdom Metazoa; phylum Chordata; class Ascidiacea; order Aplousobranchia; family Didemnidae; genus Diplosoma; species Diplosoma virens. Next base: position 5,324,241 of record OY796886.1, on the reverse strand, counting down.
CTACTTTCTTTTTCATTAAGCGTCCTTCGGCGAGTTATTCAATTGCTTTTTCCTGCGAGAATAAAGTAGCTGGATTTAGCCTATAAGGAGCGTGACAATTCAAAATTATCGCTTCATGTCAAAAAAATGTTTTAAATATTAAAAATAGAGAGATGTGAAATTGACACGTTTAAAAATTACCCAAATTGTAAAGAATTCAAAACCTACAACCAAATTTAATTCAAAAGAAACGAAAGCTTTCAAAAAACTAAAATCTAATAATTTTTATAAAGGCAAAAAAATTAATAACTCTAAAGTGATCGTGGACAGTATGTAGATTGCGATACTAAAATTATGTCTCTTTCAAAAGACGATACTACTTACAAAATTGTTCTTGTAGGCCCTGACCTTACAGCTGCTATTAAAAACAAACAGCAAATTTTAATCAGAGATGGCTTAATGAATTTCTAAAAGTATTTTTGACGCTGATTCAAAACTGTCTTTACTTTTTTTTCTAGCACATCACAATTGTAAAATATTCTCCTTTTTCGTTTTTATAGTTTGACCAACAAAAACTTGCGCAATAGGAATTTCACCACGCTTTGTCGTTTAGCGATGAAGTTTCAGAAAGCATTTCATTTGTACCTAAACTGATATTGACAGTGACGTACGCAGAAATTTGTTATGGGAGAGGGGTTTGCAAGTCGAAAACACAATTACTATAAGTGGTCCTGGTCATGGCCCGAAAACTTTTCTATACTTACAATTCAAATTACAGTGAACCTATTACGTTTTTTAAAGCGCCTTGCAGTTGCGTATTTTTTGCTTAATCGTAAACACAGCTATTGAATATCAAGAAATTTTCCAAAGTTTAACTCACTGATTTAATTGAATTAATTCAGCTCAAATCGTACTCAATTTTAATATTGGCTACAATCACAAAGCATTGCTAAAAAAGTATGAGGTAATTAACCTTGTAAAACTACATATTGAATTCTCTTTGAATAAGATGATGATCGCACTTGGGTGAAACAGATTGTTGAATTTTTAAATAAATTATATTTTAATTGCGTGATAGTTTGATTCAAAAATATTCAGCTGTGACTGCCCTAGCAAACGCTCTGCATTGCAATTGAAATCAACTATAACTAGATTAGTGTTTCTCAAAATGACCCACTTGGCTCCCTAGGAAGGATTCATAATCTGTAGGAAGATATTTGAATTAAATGTTTAATTCGGGAGAAATTTAAACAAAATGAAAATTATTAACATTACATAAACTGGGAAGTTCTTTATAGCTGCACCTTGACCGCTCATAAAACTTGTTTCACAAAAGTGAAGACCGAAAAAGATTGTTGATGTCGTAGTATGAAAGCCTAGCCACTCTGGGTCAAAAAGCCCATGGCTGGGACCAAGGCCTTATCCGCTTACTGCCTCAGGCTGCTGTATTTCCCAGATCAGATGCTGGCAACGATGATGATGAGCCAGCATAGCTCATCAAAAACCGTTAGACCTTGTGTTGCGACCAAATCAATGACCTAGTTTCGTGACCTAGTTTACAGTTGAATAATTAGGACGGTACACGTCATTCTAATCGGGACCACGTTTTACACGTATAAGATTCCTTTCATTCAGTGAAGTAGCAGGTTTGATTGCGCACGGAAATTTTGGCTCGCTCGTTTAATGAAGAAAGTTTCCGCTATCTTGAATAATTTGGTAAGTCACATCTTATTGGGTTTATGAATAGTTTTAATATATGACATTGCTTTAGGTGACCTATAAAATTTTTGAATCGCAACTATTGCATCGGCGTGTGTTTTCGTTTTTCTTTGCTTGTTGTTGGTGTGCTGGAGCAGGCAGCATAGTGCTTCGCATTTCTCGTCTTTTATATTAAATTATTTAGCTATTTATTCGCTGGTGTAATAATTTCGCGCATTCGAAATTATTCATAGTCTCTTAGATTTAAGATAGCGGTAGTTGGGCCACTCGTCCCTCCCCCCCCTGTAGGTTTTGGAGCCTACATACATTCAAAAATTTTCGGTTTATTTGGTTTACTTGATACGTTTAAAATCTTGGTTTGTGTAAGGTTACTTGTGTTAAAATACGCTCATAAGGTTAGGGTTATTGCTGCTAGATATACTCTAAACTTTTAGGATCTTGCCTTTGAGTTTAAGCTTTACTACTTTTCGATAGACATTCTAAAATTAGCTTTGCTTGTTTGGTTTCCTTCACTAGTTACTGTACCTCGTTAGATTATGAATAGACGTAGTGTGTCACTTAGTTGCTTAACGAAAGAACAACCGCCGCTTGTAAGTAAACAACATAATGAGCTCAACTCTAGGGAAGCTGAGCTGGCACGGTGGAGTGAAGACCTTAAACGTAGAGAGAAAGCCTTGCAACAAAAGCATGAAATAAGAGACCAAGATTTGTTGTACTCGGGAAATCAAAATTTGTCGCCCCCTCCCTTTCATTGGTTAGATCGTTACCCACCCAACTTTTCTTGTCGCCCATCCCCTTCTAGCTGGGAAAGCATTAAGAGAACCCGCGTTGATCCAGGCAGCTCTACTCGTGGCACGGCTTCACGTTTGTTGAGAGCTACCGATCAACATGATGCATGGCCCAGTTCGCGGTACGGCGATTTACGACAAGAGCACTCCGCGCCATTTGTTCAGACTCCAGAACAGCCACGATCCTCCCTTCTTCGGCCACGTGTCGGCTTTCATCCCCCTTGTCAAGAAGTTGAATTTGATACCCCTGCATTTTCGGGCCTTGATAGAGAAAATAGTCAGTCGGTTAGACCTAGATTTTCGGCTAATAATGACCCAAACTACTTACCTCAAGGTCCCTCCAGTTCGGGCAGTGATATTGAAAAATTGGTCGGAGCACTATATACATTAACCAATCGTGTGAATCAAAGACCTCTGGCGCTCTCTAAGGAAGAACTGTTTGATGGCAATCCCTTAAATTACAGGCGCTTCATACGTCACTTTGACGCCTATATCGCAAGAGGCGTAGTAGACATGGCAGATAGGTTGAATCTTCTCATCTCCTCGTGTACTGGGGAAGCAAAAGAGAGCATTGCAGATTGTATCTTGGCTAGGTCCCCAGATTTAGGTTATGATGAAGCCAGGAGAATTCTTGAAGTCAACTTTGGTCAGGAGCACGCTATCGTGAGTGCTTACGTAAGAAAACTTACAGAGGGTCCACCTATTCGCTCTAATGATAAATCCGCTTTAGCCCAGCTAGCTCGAGACATGCGAAATTGTGAGATTTCCTGTGGGGGCATGTCCAGTGCCGGGCTGAACACGCAGCACACAGTAGCTAGCATCTTCAAGCGTCTACCTGCAAATCTGCAGGATAAATTTATGGCTTCGGTTGGGCCACAGCTCGAGAGAGGTCAGCCCATTTTATTTTCGCAACTTTTAGAGTTTTTAGAGAGGCGTTCACTTATAGAAAAGAGTTTTCTGGGGCAGTTGGCTTATCATCGTAAGGAAAGAGGGTTTAGCTCTAGTTCACAACCAGACTTTGGCCCTCAACGCACACAAAAATATTCAGTCAATACAGCCCAAGTCGGAGACGACGATTCACGAGGCAACGTTGCAAAACAGGGATGTGCGTTCTGTTTAGGTCAGCATGCAATCTGGAGGTGTGAAAGTTTCTCAAAACAACCATTGCGAAAGCGCCGAGCCGTGGTTAAATCTGAAAATCTTTGTTTTAATTGCCTTGGGTCACACTTAGTGCGCGCATGCAAATCTAAATCCACGTGCCGTGAGTGTGGAGGGAGACACAACACACTGCTTCACGAGGAGCATCAGGAGGTCCTCCCCAAGGAAAATACTCCACCTTTACAGGAACGGCAAGATGTTAATGGGGCCGGCTTATCGTCCCGAGTAATGTCAGTGGTTCAAAATATAGGAAGTAAGTGTAATGAACATACGGCCGGACCAAATACATCCAGCTTTGCTCAGACTAAAGACAGCACTGCAGTGCGGCTGAAAGTAGTCCCTGTTAGAGTTTGGGGAGCAGGTCGCCGCCGGCATGCTGACGTGTACGCTTTCTTAGATAAGGGATCAGATACATCTTTGTGTACAGAAGACTTGATAAAACTTCTTGGCCTGAAAGGTAAGCCCACACAATTTTCCCTATCTACTATGAGTGGTACCGAACAACAATCTGGCCGCCAAGTCAGTTTGTGCGTTCAGGGCTTTAACGAGGATGCAGTTGTCAACCTTTCTAACGTCCTGTCTGTCACTCGTCTTCCAGACTTAGGTGCTAGCATTCCCTCTTGCAGGGACCATGAAATTCATGGTGAGGTTCTCAAAGGAGTTACCTTTCCCGATCTTTGCGGTAAGGTAGAATTGCTCATTGGTGCCAATGTACCAGAGGCCCATCGCACACTCGAATACCGAATAAATCAAAGTGGGGGGCCGAATGCCGTGAAGTCACCTTTAGGTTGGAGTTTAATAGGTCCGACACAAGGGGCTAAAACTGTCAACTTCGTCAACTTAAACTTTATTCAAACTGATAGCTTTAAGGTTCGAACTAACGTTAAAGAAAACACACCTACAAGGAGGGGCATCCTGTCTACTGTCCGTCAGTGTTCTAGAGTTGCTCCTATTAAACCAGTGACAATACCACGCATGGAGTTAGTTGCAGCAGTAGTTGGAGTAGAGCTAACAACCTTTCTTAAGCAAGAACTTGACCTTAAACTTAATGACACCATCTTTTGGACGGATTCTACCTCTGTTCTACAATATATAAAGAGTAGCTCTAAAAGATTTAAAACCTTCGTAGCTAATCGCATTGCAGCCATTCAAGCAGGCTCCTCTCCTTCGTAATGGAGGCATGTAGGGACAGCGCATAATCCAGCCGACATAGCGTCCAGAGGAATTAGTCCGAGTCGTTTGGCCTCTTGTACGAGCTGGTTGAAAGGCCCAGACTTTCTTTGGAAGGATGAAGATGCATGGCCAGTTACCCCTATAGGTCTTCCTTCCACACCGCCGGTAGATCCAGAGTTGCTAAAAGTGCATCAAGTTAATTGCACCAATACCTTTGATATCACAAGCGATAAAGTCACCCTGTACAGACTGTTGACCCACTACTCTTCGTGGAGTCGCTTAAGAAGAGCAGTCGCCTACCTTCTTCGTCTTAAACAATTCTTGCTCACTAAAAGTAAAAACGACATCACCAAAAATATGTTTTCTTCTCAATACTTATCAGTGGAAGAGTTTAGGGCTTCTACCTTAGCAATAGTGAAGTTAGTCCAAATTAAGTATTTCCACAAGGAACTAAATTCTCTCAAAAATAACGACAAATTTCTCGTGTCCGGAACTAAAAATATTCACTCTCATCTGAGAAAGTTATGTCCTATCCAAGTAAATGGCGTTTTACGAGTAGGAGGCAGATTACAAAATTCATCTCTTTCTGATTCTGCAAAACACCCTATCATTCTTCCCAGCAACCATCATGTGACTAAGCTAATTATTTTAGACATTCACGAAAAGGAAGGTCACGTGGGTCCCCTCCATACCTTATCAGTCGTTCGTCAACACTATTGAGTAATTAAGGGACATGTTACCGTACGTAAAGTAATCAGAGAATGTCGTTTTTGCCGACATATGAATGCACAGCCGGGAAAACAGCTTATGGCACCGCTTCCTTCAGCTAGGGTTACTCCTGGGAAACCACCGTTCGCCTTTACCGGAGTAGATTACGCAGGGCCTTATACCACCACTGTAGGGCGTAGAAGCGCGAAGCGTTATATTTGCCTGTTTTCATGCATGACCACACGAGCTGTGCATTTGGAATGCGCTTATGATCTCGACGTCGATTCGTTCTTGTTGGCACTCCAACGGTTTACCGCGCGACGCTGCACACCAGAAGCCATCTACAGCGACAACGGAACAAATTTCACCGCTGCCGAACGAGAGCTCCGACTTTCAATCAACAAATGGAACCAACAGTCTTTGCCATCCAAGCTCGCGCGACGAGGAATCCGCTGGCATTTTAATCCTCCGGTGGCCAGCCATCAAGGCGGGTCTTGGGAGAGGATCATACGATCGGTGAAGAGAACCCTCGCTGCAGTTTCCAAAGGCGCAACAATGAGCGACGAGACCTTTACGACCTTTTTAATTGAGGTTGAAAGGATCCTCAATGACCGCCCCATAACTAAAATTGCTTCCGACTCTCGCGATCTAGAAGTCTTAACGCCTAATGCTTTATTGAAGGGGCACCTCGAGCCTTCCCTACCCTTGGGGGTGTTTGCCAAGGCCGACGGCTATAGAAAGTCGTGGAGACTCATTGGTTTGCTGGCTGATCGATTCTGGAGTCGTTGGCTCAAGAAATATCTTCCTTTGTTACAGCAGAGACAAAAGTGGCTTGTAGAAAGCCGAAATTTTCAAGTCGGTGACGTCGTTTTGGTGATTGGTGAAAAATCATACCGCGGGCAGTGGCCGAAAACATTAATAGAAGAGGTGCACAAAGACAAGGACGGGTTTGTGCGCTCTGTTCGGCTACGAACTTCTTCCCAATCACTTGTTCGAGACATTCATAAACTGTGCCTTCTTGAAGAACATGTATAATTGACAATTTGTGTTAAGTGTTGTAATTTTATTTGTGTACGTTGTATTGTTGTTAGACTTACTCAATTCTATTCAGTTAATATTGATTTGACGCTTGATGAAATATCTCCCTGCCGGTCATATTTGGGGCCGGTATGATGCGACTAAATCAATGACCTAGTTTCGTGACCTAGTTTACAGTTGAATAATTAGGACGGTACACGTCATTCTAATCGGGACCACGTTTTACACGTATAAGATTCCTTTCATTCAGTGAAGTAGCAGGTTTGATTGCGCACGGAAATTTTGGCTCGCTCGTTTAATGAAGAAAGTTTCCGCTATCTTGAATAATTTGGTAAGTCACATCTTATTGGGTTTATGAATAGTTTTAATATATGACATTGCTTTAGGTGACCTATAAAATTTTTGAATCGCAACTATTGCATCGGCGTGTGTTTTCGTTTTTCTTTGCTTGTTGTTGATGTGCTGGAGCAGGCAGCATAGTGCTTCGCATTTCTCGTCTTTTATATTAAATTATTTAGCTATTTATTCGCTGGTGTAATAATTTCGCGCATTCGAAATTATTCATAGTCTCTTAGATTTAAGATAGCGGTAGTTGGGCCACTCGTCCCTCCCCCCCCTGTAGGTTTTGGAGCCTACACCTTGTGCTTCACGTCATGTTCAATGAAGGCTACAGACACGCTGTTAACACGTGGTCTGCGGTTTGTTTAATGGCATTCGCAATTTGATAAAGGAGCGAGACCGCATTGTACATGGACAAATGGAATTGTTCAGCGCCAGTCTATAGGCAATTGACCCAAGGAATCCGAGCAATTGGGGGGCAAGCCCATTTCAACAGATCTGATACTGGTTATGGGTATGAAATCACGGAGCCTGGATGTATTTTTCGAAGTTTCATCAATGATTAGTCCATTGGGCGACATCAGACTGGAGCGCAGTATTCAGCTGTCGAATAGGCCAGAAATAGTGCAGTTATACACAATGTTTTGGCCCAGTGCCCCATCTCTGCAAGTCAGCACCATAAGCCATTTTGCATACCACCATACGGTGCTGATTTGCCACGCACTCATCTACTATTTCCTTACAATCGCACATTTCCTTCAGTTTTCTCCTTCTGCACATCAAATAATCTTCTTGGGTACTTTTTCCGTCACTTTTATAGGTCACCCTGTTTTCGTCTTTCTTCTTGAAATAAGTGTTGACAATCGCCAAATCCATTCTCTTGGCAAAATCCACAACAATCGGTCCTTCCTTATTTCTTGTTCCAGCACTTTACCTCCCATTATTTCCTCATCCACTATGTTTCCTTCGCCCACATGTCCATTTAGGTCCGCACCTAGGACTATTCTCTCCTGTTTGGATACACTTTCTATCAACCCATTCAGGTTATGCGCAAAATCATTTTTCTTCTACATGCTGCTGTTAACGTGTAAAGCATACACGCTTACTACGTATGTTTAGAATCAATTACGATAAACAATGCGACAAAACAATAGACATTAAAATTCAAGCATAAATGACCGGACTTCATGTTAAAATATTTTATGGTTTTGAAAGTTTTACTCAGATTATCTAACTTTGACGCAATTGGGGCAATGGAAAAAAACGATCTTTATAAGTTATTAATAAAATTTAAAAAAGAACAAAGCCCATAAAAAATTAAAACTTAAATCATATAAGTACTGTTTTATAATTACATTTTTCAAGGGGGTTAACACACAAACCCCCATGCGTAAGCGTATGAATACTGATAAGTAGTAACTAATAAAATAAAGCGTTTTCTGAATACGTGATATATCTATTAGCTAAGATTGTACGAGTATGTGGTGTGCTTCAGGCCTTAAATGTTTAGGTAGTTTTAGTTGTTTTGTAGTAGTGCTTTACTGGGAATGCTTAAAAGTAACACGTACGGCTTCAATGCCTACATCATTTTCACCTGAAGATGGGCTTGCAGTTCTTGATGATGAAGTTGAGAAGGATTCTGATAAAAAAAGTACCCCTGCTCTTAGCATTTCAGCAGAAACCGAGTATGATCCAGAAGGAAGTTAAAAACCTATTCTCTTTTTCCAGCAGGATTGCTTAGATGATTTATATGAAGTCAAGCACTTTGAAAGAAAAGGCAGAATTGTTTGCAAGGAGATGACATAAAAATCGACCGTTCCTGTCGACAGCATTCAGAGTAGATGGACTGCTATTTTACTGTCATAATATTAAAAGTTTGTTTAAAACATTGAGAGAGGAGGCCATAGCAAGTAAGTGGTGTCTTTTCCTGACTCCTCTAAAAAAACGTCTCAAAGCGGATCTTTTCCATAGGGTAGGGTACGTTTTGGCGCATCCCTTTAGGCGTGGTTGTTTACGTATGGCCTTTTTGGCCTCAGCTGATTTGGCGCCAGCGCATTTGGCGATGACTTTTTTGGCGCCAAATCTTAAGAACATGTTTTTATTTAAAAACGTGTCTTAATGAAAAAAATTACAATACTGGATATATAAATTATGAATTTATTTATAAATCCTATTAATCTAACTCTAATCCTAACCCTAACCTTAACCTTAACCTTAAACCTAAACCCAAACCCTAATTTATTAAAATTTGTTAAAACACTTGGCTGGCGCCAAATCGGATGGCGCCTAAATGGCTGTGCCTAACTGTCATCTGGCGCCCAAATAGCCGTACCCAAAAGGCAGGGCCCAAACGGCAGAGCCAAATAGTCCCATTCCGTCTCCATAATGGTGATGTAAAACCATCTGTTCCAGTAGTACACTCAGTGTATTAAAAAGAATTTTACAAAATTATTCAAATCCTTCTCAATGCCTTTCAGTATACTTATTATAGATGGATGATTTGTGAAAACCTTAAGATCATAGGAATTTTAATAAAATTACAAAAAGGATTTACAAAACTCTGCTACTTTTTCTGTTTATGGATAGTCGTGCTAATGTAGAGCATTATCTCAAAAGCACTGGCCAACAAGAGATTTATATAATGCAGGAATGCAAATATCCAAATTATACCTTTAGTTGAGATGTATTCACGTATTCACGATACCACTTCAAATAAAGCTGGGATTAATAAAGAATTTGCTAAGTCACTGGAGAAAAGCAATTCCAATTGGTTAGCTTTTTTGCAACAGATTTCCTGAATACCAAAATTATATTCAGCAACACTAATACAGTACATTCATACCAGATTAAAACTTGAAATAAAACAAAAAGAAACCATAAATGTTTTTGGTTTACATTAGCCCTCTTCAGATGAATAAAATGTAAAGAAATTTTGCCATAAAATTTAAAGATCGAGGTCAATTAAATAATTGTTCATCGAATTGACCGCACGAGGTTTTCATAAAAGGGAATTGGTGATTAATTGATTAAAAAATACCGATCCAAAATAACAACAGCAAAGCCGATATAACACGCAGAACCCAAATGACAGAAATCCAAATATATTTAAAAAAACCGATAATTCATTCGCAAATAATTGTCGATTAAGTCCAGGGTTATGCTTTTTGATAAATAAAGCTTTATGAATTTTGGTTTTAAAGTTAGAATTACAATTTTTAATTAATATTAAAGGAATTTAGGTTGTATTTGGTATTAGCACGAATATCAGAAGGCTTAATATGATCTTTAACAGAGCTTTTAGTTTTCAAATTAAAACTCAAGTATTTAAGGGAGGCATTGTATCATACTCCTCCCCCTTAGAAATTAATTTTTTCAGAGATCACAAAATTTTGGCAACCGAAATGAAGAAATTAGAGACAGATTCCTAGTAAATTTCTTTATGTTTTCTTTAGCAACCTCTTGAAAAATTTTTTCCACTAAAGATATTTAGTTCTAATTCTATCTCCACACCCTTTCAAAAATCTTTGATACACCACTGTTTGTAACCTAGACTTATTCAGTGTAAAAGTCTTCATTATAATCTACAATCAAATCAAATCCCTTATTATATTCAAAAACCCTGGGTGTAACAAGTTTTAAATTAATTATTAACACCCTTGCATGTAAATAGTTGATGTTTAATTTTACAATTGCAATTACATAAAATCGGGGCGTCGAACCGAACTAGATCCGTAAACCCATATAAACATATTATTCTTTGAACCTGAACCAGAACTGAACCCATAAAACTTGAATTTGCCCAACCTGAATTTATATCAAAACTTTATTTTAAAACAGGGGTTCTTAATCTGAGGTACGAAGCACCACATATGAGATACAGTGTTAAATTAAAGACTGCTTTTGGCGTATGTCACAGTGTCACGCAACTGCTTAAAATCTTTATTATTATTATTATTATTGGTAGTTCACTTATTGCATCATAATTTCTAGAAAATGCTATGTCAAAATGCTTGCTATGTAATTTTTGCTTGAATAGCTGTCATCTTGTTTCTTTTTTATCGTAGAAGCAAGGAATTTTTTTCTTGAATATTCTCATAGGCTTGGGCATGACTTGGGTTAATAATTTTGTGGTTTTATCTTTGTTGTTTTTTTTTCTCTTCTATTCTCGAAATTTCTTGTAATTATTGGAAAATCTATCTTTTTTTAGAATGTTTATTGCTGGCTATGAAAGCAACTTTTGTTTATGGAAGATTATGGGTTAAACCGCGAATAGTGTAGTAGAGTTTGAGCGTCATGAATTTTTTGATCAAAGCGTAATTAGTGTATAAAGTGCTTTGGGGTAGCTTGTCACAAAGATTTTACTGTTGTCTAGTTGGCAAGTTTCGTATTAAGTGTATCGCGCATTAATACAACTGATTTGTAGTTACTTATTTGAAAATCTAGCTGACTTTAATAGAGAGCTAAAGTCTGTTTTCGGCTATTAAGAATTGCATATAAAGTCGGAGAATTTTTTTGAGGGCTAGTTCTACTTTTTTAAAGAAGTTTTAGTTTTTTTTAGTTAGACCGTAAATCAAATTTGGCACGTCTCTTTTGAATCTATTAGTTGTGTTGAATAGTGCTCTAGTATTATATCATAATTATTTTTATTTAAATATTATTCTTTGTTAACATTGTTAAGTGTGCTAGATTCCGTAAGTTTTAGACAGATATTTATCAGAATCAAACAGGCTAGTTAGTTTATCGGCAATTCGTTTTTAGTTCACGTTACTATTAATACACCAGTTTGCCCCTGTACTATAAAAGGCTTTACACACAGTTTGAAAATGGTATGACATAACAATTAACGTTACTTTTTGTCTACGAGGAGTTGGTTTTGCAGTATTATCTCATAATAATCATTGTTACTTTTGATGTTCTATGTAGAATTCCGGTTCAGTTGATATTTAAGAATTGCAATCTAGCAACAATTGTCTTTTGAAATTTAGCAAAAACAGTCATGTCTAAGAAATGCAAGTGGAATGAAAATTATGTCAAATATGGTTTCACCGGCATGACAGAAGAAAATTGAACTCAGAGACCGCAGTGTGTTAGCAATTGCAAATCTCAAACCTTCAAGGCTTAATGAGCATTTTAATAATTAGCACGGGGCTGTAAAGTCAGGAAATTACGGTATTTCAATACTTTAAAGATTAAAAAAGCCTTTTTCATACAAGTGGTACCTTACCAAAGTATAGATCTTAACCTGTTGAAAAGCCATTGTTACATGCATCGTATCAGGTTGCATTTTTATGCGCTAAGAAAAATAAGCCACATACAATTGCTGAGGAGTTGGTGAAACTATGCGTAATGGAAATGACGAAAACTGTACTGGGGACTGAAGCAGATAAAAAACTAAATTTAGTAGCTTTGTCAAATAATGCTATTCATTCCAGGATTTGTGATATAAGTAAGGACATCTTGCAACAAGTGATTGCCAATATCAAAGTGAGTCTTCAGTTGGATGAGGCGATTGAAATCAGTTTTTATAGTCAGTTATTATCATTTGTGCGGTATGTAAAAGATGAAGAAGTAGGAGAAGAATTTCTATTTTGTGAACCATTGACAACAACCACAAAATCAATTGACGTATCAATATTGTCAAGGATTTCTTTTTGAATCATGGTATGGCTTTCGACATGTGCGGTTCACTTTGCATTGATGATGCTCCTGCCATGCTTGGAAATAAATCAGGTTTTGCTACTTGTGTGAAAAAAGAGGTATCTCACATCACAGTCACACACTGTGTGCTACATCGTCATGCCCTTGCGGCTAAATCATTACCAGAACAATTGAATAATGCTTTGTCAATTGCTGTGAGTGCAATCAATTATATAAGACGAAATGCCTTGAATCACCATATGTTTAAAATTTTTTTGTAACGAAGTTAGGACTAAAAACGTATTTTTTTACCCAACCGAGGTAAGGTGGCTATCCCGTGGCCGAGTGTTCACTTGTGTTTTCGAACTGCACAAAGAAATCGAGCAATTTCTTAGACAGCCATATAGTAGCATAGTAGAGAACTTTGAAAAAGAAAATTTTATTTTGTCCATAGCCTACCTGGCAGATTCAGCCAGCTAAACAACTTGAACACCTCCATTCAGGTTACAGGGATAAATATGATTACAGCCAGAGAAAAAAGAGCTGTCTTCACTAACAAGCTTTTACGTAATATGAAAAAATTATATTTGGGTGTGGAAATTTTGCAAATTTTCTTAATTTTGATAAAATTTTCAATTCAAAAAATTTATTGCAGAAAAGTATTGTAACTGACATGAAAAAGCATTTGCAGATGCTTGGTCAGTCCTTCAGAAATACTTTTATTGTAAAGAGGTTTCCGTTTGTTTGTAAATGGAAGCAGGACCTATATTTTTTCAACATAGAATTCATGGACGATAATGACAAAATGAAAGAAGAGCTTGTTCAGATGAAAACCAGTAATAAAATAAAAATGGAATTTGATTGTCTGCTTTAAATACCTTCTGGTGTGCACAACTCAACACATTCCCACAATCAACAAAAAATGCTTTCGAAACTCTTGTGCCTATCGCAACAACCTATTTATGTAAAATTGGCTTTTCAACTCTTTTGAAAATGAAAACCAATGTGAGAAATCGTTTGAACCCAAGTGACGACATACATGTGGCTATCTCAAAGAACAAACCTTGCTTCTACATGATCATTGATAAAAAAACAGCAACAAAAGACCCTTTAATATGTGACTAATTTTTGGTGTGCAATAAATACTGTTGAACTTAAAATACTTTGCTTTTATGCATGTTTTAAAATGATGAGTCTCATGTCGCTTATTACAATTTTTTATATTTCCATGCGTCAGTGTAAACAAGGGGTACAAGAAAATTTTATGAGAGCTAAGGAATACTAGCACAAAGAAAGGTCAAGAATCGCAAACGGTTCCAGTTCAGATGATCTGACTTTAATTTTTGATTTATTTATTTGGGCCTTGATGAATAACATTTTGGTATTGAAAGTTGCAAAAATTCGTTTTGTAATTGATTTTCTGTATAAAAAATAGATAAATTATAAACAACTTTCTAGACAATAAATTAAAGCAAAACATTTTGATTAAAATAAAGAAAGTGCAGTTTCAAACAGATAGTCATACTAAAGCAGCTAACAAAATTGTGCAACCAATAATCTGTGCTAAAAGTGAACCAAATTAGCATTGTTATATTTGATTTAAAAAATTGCTCGTTGTAACACTTAATTAAATATTTATATGAAAACAATCAAGTCAAAAAAATATTTCAATTAACAGTGAAGTGACATAAACATAACCAGTTGAAAAAGTCAAATTAAGGTTTTAATTATTAAAAATCTTTAAACAATTAATAAAAAGATTTTACATTTCTAATAACATATTATCAGTACATCATAATATTCAACCAACTTCATTTTTTAAATTCTATTTTACAACTCACGTGATCATTTGACATCACCAGTGCATCAGACAACGATTCAACTCCTTTCTTTGTGACGCCACAATGTCCAATATGAAGCTCATCAATTAAATGAATACATTTGGAGAGAACAATCACTGCCTCATCCCCAAGAAAGGTTCCATAAAGATCTAATACTTTGATCTATAAAATATTTATGATTAATGATTGACAACTTTATAAAATAGAAAACTATTTTAAATGTTAAATCATGAAATTATATTAAATTGTTCATTGTAATATTTAATTAAATATTTATATGAAAACAATCAAGTTAAAAAAATATTTCAATTAACAGTGAAGTGACATAAATACAACCAGTTGAAAAAGTTAAATTAAGGTTTTAATTATTAAAAATCTTTAAACAATTAATAAAAATATTTTACAATTCTAATAACATATTATCAGTACATCATAATATTTAACCAACTTCATTTTAAAAATTCTATTTTACAACTCACGTGATGATTCGACATCACCAGTGCATCAGACAACGATTTAACTCCTTTCTTTGTGACGTCACAATATCCAATATGAAGCTCATTAATCAGATGAATACATTTGGAGAGAACAATCACTGCCTCATCCCCAAGAAAGGTTCCACGAAGATTTAATACTTTGATCTATAAAATATTTATGATTAATGATTGACAACTTTATAAAATAGAAAACTATTTTAAATGTTAAATCATGAAATTATATTAAATTGTTCATTGTAATATTTAATTAAATATTTATATGAAAACAATCAAGTTAAAAAAAAAATTCAATTAACAATGAAGTGACATAAATATAACCAGTTGAAAAAGTCAAATTAAGGTTTTAATTTTATTAAAAATCTTTAAACAATTAATAAAAATATTTTACAATTCTAATAACATATTATCAGTACATCATAATATTCAACCAACTTCATTTTAAAAATTCTATTTTACAACTCACGTGATGATTTGACATCACCAGTGCATCAGACAACGATTTAACTTCTTTCTTTGTGACTTCACAATGTCCAATATGAAGCTCATCAATTAAATAAATACATTTGGAAAGAACAATCACTGCCTCATCCCCAAGAAAGTTTCCACAAAGATTTAATACTTTGATCTATAAAATATTTATGATTAATGATTGACAACTTTATAAAATAGAAAACTATTTTAAATGTTAAATCATGAAATTATATTAAATTGTTCATTGTAATATTTAATTAAATATTTATATGAAAACAATCAAGTTAAAAAAATATTTCAATTAACAATGAAGTGACATAAATATAACCAGTTGAAAAAGTCAAATTAAGGTTTTAATTATTAAAAATCTTTAAACAATTAATAAAAAGATTTTACAATTCTAATAACATATTATCAGTACATCATAATATTCAACCAACTTCATTTTAAAAATTCTATTTTACAACTCACGTGATGATTCGACATCACCAGTGCATCAGACAACGATTTAACTCCTTTCTTTGTGACGCCACAATGTCCAATATGAAGCTCATCAATTAAATGAATACATTTGGAGAGAACAATCACTCCCTCATCCCCAAAAAAGGTTTCATAAAGATCTAATACTTTGATCTATAAAATATTTATGATTAATGATTGACAACTTTATAAAATAGAAAACTATTTTAAATGTTAAATCATGAAATTATATTAAATTGTTCATTGTAATATTTAATTAAATATTTATATGAAAACAATCAAGTCAAAAAAAAAAATTCAATTAACAATGAAGTGACATAAATATAACCAGTTGAAAAAGTCAAATTAAGGTTTTAATTATTAAAAATCTTTAAACAATTAATAAAAAGATTTTACAATTCTAATAACATATTATCAGTACATCATAATATTCAACCAACTTCATTTTTTAAATTCTATTTTACAACTCACGTGATGATTCGATGTCACCAGTGCATAAGCCAACGATTCAACTCCTTTCTTTGTGACGCCACAATCGCCAATATGAAGTTCATCAATTAAATGAATACATTTGGAGAGAACAATCACTCCCTCATCCCTGATATTGTTTCCACGAAGATTTAATACTTTGATCTATAAAATATTTATGATTAATGATTGACAACTTTATAAAATAGAAAACTATTTTAAATGTTAAATCATGAAATTATATTAAATTGTTCATTGTAATATTTAATTAAATATTTATATGAAAACAATCAAGTTAAAAAAATATTTCAATTAACAGTGAAGTGACATAAATATAACCAGTTGAAAAAGTCAAATTAAGGTTTTAATTATTAAAAATCTTTAAACAATTAATAAAAAGATTTTACAATTCTAATAACATATTATCAGTACATCATAATATTCAACCAACTTCATTTTTTAAATTCTATTTTACAACTCACGTGATGATTCGACATCACCAGTGCATCAGACAACGATTTAACTTCTTTCTTTGTGACGTCACAATGTCCAATATGAAGCTCATCAATTAAATGAATACATTTGGAGAGAACAATCACTGCCTCATCCCCAAGAAAGTTTCCACGAAGATTTAATACTTTGATCTATAAAATATTTATGATTAATGATTGACAACTTTATAAAATAGAAAACTATTTTAAATGTTAAATCATGAAATTATATTAAACTGTTCATTGTAATATTTAATTAAATATTTATATGAAAACAATCAAGTCAAAAAAAAAAATTCAATTAACAATGAAGTGACATAAATATAACCAGTTGAAAAAGTCAAATTAAGGTTTTAATTATTAAAAATCTTTAAACAATTAATAAAAATATTTTACAATTCTAATAACATATTATCAGTACAACATAATATTTAACCAACTTCATTTTAAAAATTCTATTTTACAACTCACGTGATGATTCGACTTCACCAGTGCATCAGACAACGATTCAACTTCTTTCTTTGTGATGTAACCATCTCCAATATGAAGTTCATCAATTAAATGAATACATTTGGAGAGAACAATCACTGCCTCATCCCCAAGAAAGTTTCCATAAAGATCTAATACTTTGATCTATAAAATATTTATGATTAATGATTGACAACTTTATAAAATAGAAAACTATTTTAAATGTTAAATCATGAAATTATATTAAATTGTTCATTGTAATATTTAATTAAATATTTATATGAAAACAATCAAGTCAAAAAAATATTTCAATTAACAATGAAGTGATATAAATATAACCAGTTGAAAAAGTCAAATTAAGGTTTTAATTATTAAAAATCTTTAAACAATTAATAAAAAGATTTTACAATTCTAATAACATATTATCAGTACAACATAATATTTAACCAACTTCATTTTTTAAATTATATTTTACAACTCACGTGATGATTCGACATCACCAGTGCATCAGACAACGATTTAACTCCTTTCTTTGTGACGTCACAATGTCCAATATGAAGCTCATCAATTAGATGAATACATTTGGAGAGAACAATCACTGCCTCATCCCCAAGAAAGGTTCCACGAAGATTTAATACTTTGATCTATAAAATATTTATGATTAATGATTGATACCTTTATAAAATAGAAAACTATTTTAATTGTTAAATCATGAAATTATATTAAATTGTTCATTGTAATATTTAATTAAATATTTATATGAAAACAATCAAGTTAAAAAAATATTTCAATTAACAATGAAGTGACATAAATATAACCAGTTGAAAAAGTCAAATTAAGGTTTTAATTATTAAAAATCTTTAAACAATTAATAAAAAGATTTTACATTTCTAATAACATATTATCAGTACATCATAATATTCAACCAACTTTATTTTTTAAATTCTATTTTACAACTCACGTGATGATTCGATGTCACCAGTGCATAAGCCAACGATTCAACTCCTTTCTTTGTGACGCCACAATCGCCAATATGAAGCTCATCAATTAAATGAATACATTTGGAGAGAACAATCACTCCCTCATCCCTGATATTGTTTCCACGAAGATTTAATACTTTGATCTATAAAATATTTATGATTAATGATTGACAACTTTATAAAATAGAAAACTATTTTAAATGTTAAATCATGAAATTATATTAAATTGTTCATTGTAATATTTAATTAAATATTTACATGAAAACAATCAAGTCAAAAAAATATTTTAATTAACAGTGAAGTGACATAAATATAACCAGTTGAAAAATTCAAATTAAGGTTTTAATTATTAAAAATCTTTAAACAATTAATAAAAATATTTTACATTTCTAATAACATATTATCAGTACAACATAATATTCAACCAACTTCATTTTAAAAATTCTATTTTACAACTCACGTGATGATTCGACATCACCAGTGCATCAGACAACGATTCAACTCCTTTCTTTGTGACGCCACAATGTCCAACATAAAGCTCATCAATTAAATGAATACATTTGGAGAGAACAATCACTGCCTCATCCCCAATAATATTTCCATGAAAAACTAAAACCCAGTTGCAAGTTTAGGTTGTTTTTCAGCAATACATTTTAGCAGAAGTTCATCAAAACATCATTCAATCTTTTCATCGGAATCTTAATTTGTACAATCAGACACCACAAACGAGTATAAGAATTTAACACCATTGGAAGAGTTACATCAGAATTGAAAAACTATGGAAAATTTGGAACATATTTGTGAGAGGTATTAAGTGTATGATCGAGCTGGAGCTGTTATTGCAAACCATGCTTTTCAAAATGCTGATATTATAACACCATCTAAGAAATTGTTTGTAATTGACAAGAATAAATTAAAAGACAAAAAAATAAATATAGATAAGAAATCAGCGTTGAAGAAGACAAATATTTTGACAAGTTTTGGTTAATTGCTTATATGTTGGTGGCAGACAAGATGTAACTTTGGTTTTGATTATTGGCGAAAATAGTAAACTTTCATGAAAATCGCATTAGAAGTGTAGTATGTCATGTTAGGTGAACCAGAAGATTTCTATTTTGACCACTTCTCTCCACCAAATGGCAAAGGCAAACTCTTTCTCTTAACATACGCAATGCTATCAAGGATACGGAGCTTGAACAAAAACTTGTTTTTATTGGTAGTGATGGCACTCCTTTTATGACAGAACACACCAACGGGTTAATTGCTGCTTAGAAAGGCTGTTGAAGAGACCGTTACCGTGGGTAATTTGTCTACTGCATTGTGTGGAGTTGCCTCATTTACTGGTTTATGGCTCCACTACAATTACAGACGGTTGTGTTCGACCAATTGGAAAAAAGTAGGAGAATCTATATCCACTTGGATAATCAAAGAATTTAAAGTTATTCCAAATCAACATTTTCCAATATTACCAAATGAAACTATTAATGATTTAAGTACTGATTAATATTATGCATACAAAATTTGTTGGGCTGTTATTCTTGGTGAAATAATATTAATTTAAGTTTACTTGAAATTGGTCCTGTTGTTCATTCTTGATGGTTTATTCTTGATTGCTCATTCTTGGATGTCGCCTTCTTTGTCTGTATACTTTCATAAAAACATCTCCAAAGGACCTTGCTATCATGGCTGAAATTTGTGTTATGTTTTATTTTCCTACTTAGTTTGAAATAAGGCACAAAAGCAATGTGTCAGACGGTTCTCATCATTTTTTTAATATGGTGCAAAAGAGTTCAAAGATTTCCTTATGTCCAAGTTCAAAAAAATAGTCATGGAATTTGATAAATAAATTCATTTTTTGCTCATCCAGAAAATCTAGTTTTGGGTATGCTTTGTGATGAAGATGAAGGGTGCACAAAATTGCTGTCAACAAAATTCAATGCATAAAAAAAAATAGTAATTATCAATCTCAAATCAAAAAATATCAATATAGTGAGGCATCTTCATCTCAAAGTACAAAAGTTCCAAAGTAGCAGTACGAAAATTTATTTTGCCAAAGTTGAATGTGAAGGCTAGCGATGAGACAATGCAAATTTGTTTTTTGATTCCGATGCCAATTTCTATTCCGAGTCTTGTTATTTAAAATTTACTTTGTTTTTATAATAAACTAACAAAATGTTTTTTTAAAGCATCTGGTTAAATCAGTTGGATAATTGAAAAATAGTGCCCTTACACTAATTGTCTGACATTGTTCACCATTAGCCACCGTAAATTAAAGATTACATTGTGTATACTGAAAACTTAAATCAATCTTCCTTGGAGACTACTCTATTAAAAGATCAGAGCGGTATTTTACTACAAAATCTATTTAATGACTGTTTAAAAAACCACAACATCTGTTGTACCTTTACTTAAATAGAATCTTGATCCTTATTCAAACAGAAAAATTTTATTTGAAAACGGATATTTGATTATACAGTGTGTTCGGAAAAAAACTATACCCAAATTTGTACGTGTATTTTCCAACTCAGTGGTAAGTTAGATTTTATTGATTTTTATGGGAAACTTTAATTAGATCATTAGCTACATAAAAGTTTAATCCCAAGTGCAGTCCGCTGCAGGTTATTGATTTTGACGACTTTTTCCGAGGCAGCCTCTTTTGTCCTGAAATCAAACATGGGGAACATATTGGTAGGGCCTGGTAATCACCGTAAATGGCGTTACACAGGATTTCTCATTATGTTGTTGTCATTTAACGGTTTTAATCTGGTTTTGCTAGCCTTGATTTGTCGGGAAAATGGGTGGTTCCATGGTTTAACGCATGTGCGCTGAACCGCAACACAAAAACAATTCTGAGAATCGGATACTGTTATTTGATAATGTAAGTATGTTATTGTAAAAAATAAGTTGAATAAAAGCTCTTTTAGTAATGATATTGACATTTTTCTGCCGGTATAGTTTTTTCCAGACACAATGTGTAATATTAAATTTTTTTAAGTACTTTTCAAAAAACCACAATAATCTGTTTATTCTATAGAATCGTCAAGTGGCTACTACAAAACTAAAGAATATAATCATTCGCAATAAAATCATAGTATGTTAAGTGAATCATTTTTCGATAAATTATATATAATTCGGCAAAGCATAATTTATTAAAGGATTTCAAATTTTTTAATCATGTCTAAAACTAGAAATACTGTATTATTTATCTTTTCGATTGTTATGCTCAGAATTATACAGTTTGTTAAATTAATCAAGCAAATAATGCAATTCCTGTGATGTCAATAACTCAAGATATAGTAAATGGAAATAGAGAAGATATACATTTATATTAAGGTGACCTGGCTCTCCTCTTACCTAGATATAAATGAAACAGATTGATTTTATTGGATAAAATTGTTCTGGTTTTATAAATAGTGATCAAACAAATTTTATATTAAATTGCTCTGATTTTTTCATTCAGCGCTTTGCGATAAAAATTGATTCACTCTTGCTATATAAACTGTATATATATTGTAATATTATATGAAACCCTTGCAATATACATATAAATTTAGAAAAAAATAATTGGCCTGTTTTTGGAGGGTGCTCAATAAAATTCAACATATACTGTGCATTGGTTTTTTAGTTATTAAAAAAAAATAGCAGCTCTGCAGCCTGTTTCATCCGTTCCTTAATTTCTTAGACAGCCTGTCTAGCCTGTTGAGACAAAGGCGAAAAGGCGAAACAGATTGTTGAGGTTTCAATAAAAAAATTTTTACGTGGCTTCTGTAATTTAACTTAATATATATGTATATATATAGTGGGACCAATTGCTGCTATCGATTTGCTGCCGACAGTTAGCCACCGCACCAATTTGGGTTAGGGTTACAACTATAGTGCAACATGTACCTTAGTTGCTCGTGGACAAACGTGGGAAGGTCATGCTTCTTGCTTAAAAAAGACCCAGCTAGTTGGTAGCTTGGAAGTACCAACTTCTTTGTATCAGTGCAGTGGGTCTCCTGTAGAAGGATGACGAGTGCCTCAGACTGCAAACCAAGGCAATAAAGAACGCTCATCTTGCTTGCAGTGAGGCCTTCAATGTTCAGTTGAAGAATAATGGGTCTTCGGAGTTTGTTGGCAATGTGTCCTGAAAAGAGCAGTTTTTTTCAGGCAGTGCCCCGTCCTGAAAAGGACGTTTGCCGATTAGCAGACCTTCGCTGAACATCAGAATAGGTGTATATTTTTTCGTTAGGCAGGTTTGGTTTCGGTTTGTCATGTTTGAGAGCAATAACAGACGTACTCACAGCCCAGGTTATGAGAAAGCACCTACCATCTTGCCATAAGTCACTATGATCAATGTTAAAGCCTATCAAAATTATATCGCAAAGTGATTTTCAATTCATATCTTTTAAACTGCTTATGACCAAATTCGGTATCATATACACTAGAATTTACCTAATTTGTCATCTCAAGGGATTACAAAAAGTGGCAATTGAGGCAAAGTGTCAAATTATGAAATCAGGTTAACGCTCTATCAAAGCAGCTTATATACTTTATCATAGTTACTCGTATACATAGTGCTTTAATTTGCAATGAAATACGAGTTTATGACGTTATGATTCAATACAACAATACACACATAACCCAAACCAAGCAACACCAGCACACAAGTAATATTTCACGAAGTTGGTAAAAGTAAAATTTGGTACAATAATTCACAGAAATTTTATTAGCAATATGACATCTTCGACTCCTAATTTTTTATGTAACTTTGCTAGTGGCAATAATTTTCTGGTGGGCAACATTTTCATTATCAGGCCCTGATTGTTAATAAAACATAAAAGAACCATTTTAATTGATGGGATTAATCTGCTTCTTCCCAACCACACCCGGGCCGAAGGTTTCCTATCTCTAATTTAAACACAAAAGAAAATTTTTGATTTTTTTTAATGAGTTAAACGTCCCAGCAAAAATTTGAGTCAGTGAATTTTCAAACGTTTGCAAAGCTTAATTAAAAAAAAAATTTTTTTTGATATAAATTTTTAGATATTGTCATTTTGTGGCCCACCTAGCATCATTGTACGAAACACGACTGCGCCGTAGTATAACAGTTACGGAGAACTGGCTTACGACATGAAACTTGACAAACAGAAAATATTTTGATATAAATCTTGTTTCAAAATTAATTCCTTAGTGCCGGTATAGATCATCAAATGTTGGTTAAAAATTTGAAAACAAATACAAAAAAACTTTGTTTATTTAAACAAATCGAATATATGTCAGTGCAAAAACGTAAAACAACAACAAAAATGCGGCTGTAATGTTAAATGATTAAGTAAATTTTATTTTAAAATTTATATGTTCTTCTGGTAAAATCAGAGGAAAGCAAAACTTCAGCAAATATAAAAGGCGTAATATTTATTAAAGAAGAACTCAACGACGTTTCATCCGTTACATCGGGCGGAATTCATCAGGTAAAGCAAGAACACAACGCGCACTGTATTTAAAAACCAAGAAGTTAAAAACACAAACCAACAAACACAAGGTGAGAAGCGAACATACATAACAATTCAATAATTACTTAGTGCAAAAGAAACAAATTTAACTGGTTGAAAACCCACATCAGTTGAGATTTTTTATATTGCTGTATATTTTTGGAAAAACATTACGATCTTTATCATTTATTGAATTTTTTGTATTATTAATATAAAACGATTCTAAAAATTTTCTTTTATCATAGTCAATGTTATAATCCAATATTTCAAAATTACCAAAATCAATCCTATGTTCACAATTAAAACAATGCTTAACCAATGCAGTTTTTTTATTCAAATCGTCTTCTTTTAATTTAGCCAAATTAATCGGTTTCAAATCACGTTTATGTTCCGATAAGCGAGTATTAAAACATCTGCCCGTTTCACCAACATATACAGTACATTTGAACAATCTTTGCACGAAATTTTATAAATTGCACCACGCTTATATATATCATCCACAGAGTTTTTTATTTTTGGTAAAATATTTCCAATTATTTTATAAGGGTAAGTATACACATTAATATTAAATTTTCTCAAAATTCTAGCCATTTCATCACTTAAACCTTTAATATATGGTAAACCGACATAGTTGGATATTTTTTCACTCATGCAAACAATTTTATTAACTTTTTTATGTTTAATTTCTTTTTTCATTTTATTCAATAACCAATCTGGATAATCATTATCACGTAAAGCATTACAAACAAATTTAACTTCATTGATTTTATCTCGATAATTTGTAATTAATTTAGAATTAGCGCGAAACAATAATGTTTTAACCAAACCAACTTTCTGAGAAAAACTATGACATGAATTAAAATTTAAGTATCTGGTTGTATGTGTAGGTTTTCTATAGGCATATGAATTTTATAATAAGTAATATCCCTGGTAACAGTGTTTATATTAAGTAAATTTTATTGCCCAGATCAAGTTTTTATGCACAGTTTGCAATATTGCTTGAAAATAATGGATAAATTAAGTAGAATGCACTGTAAAAGCGTGTTGGAGTTTTTAATTTAAATAGACTGTACTTAAAACCATGTTAAAAAAATGTGTTAAATGTGTAAAAAAATCATTTGTTTTATTGATCTGAAAATATGGCAAAATGGAGTAAACAAACTAAAATCGTTATTTCAAACATTTAAAAAAACGTAAAAATTGAATTACTTGCATAAAGATAAAGAAAAGATTCTTATTAATTGAGTATAAAAGTATAAACTTGTCAATGGAAGATGGAATTATTATGAATAATATCATATACTGACAATGTACACGGTGTTTTAAAAAGAATATGCCAATATCATTACTTAGTCAAAAACGACAAACAATAGAACTTTAGCTGGGACACATGACTTGTATATATCTTCAAGTTTTATTTTATGTTTTACAAGTGCTCAATGTTGCCACCAACGGCAGGACAGACGATATTAAACCGATATGAAAATTCATCCCAGATGCAATTCAGCATGTCGCGGTCCACCATGTTGATTGCAGCTGTTATTCAATCTTTCAAGTCATCGATATTTGCTGGAAGTAGTGGAGTATAAACTTTGTCTTTATCATCTCCCACAAGAAAAAGTCACACACAATGAGGCCCAAGGATCTGGCAGGCTAAGTGCAGAGAGCAAGGTCTTTAGCACCTGTTTTACCAGTTCACCATTGGGGCACGTTTTCATTCAAATAAGCTCGAACCACGAAATGCCAATGAGGTGGTGCTCCATCTTGTTGAAAATGAAGTCATTTGTATCTGCTTGCAATAAAGTAAGTAACCAGTTTTAGAGCATTTCCAGGTAGCTTTGTATTGCAACGGTGTTTCCTCAAAAAAAAAGAACCATAGACTTTGTCCTGAGACACAGCACAGAAGACGTTTACTTAGGGAAATCTCTTTGATGCTCAACTGTTTCAAATTATTAATATTATTCTTGAAAATACTATTAATTTACTTTTACAATATTGTTTTTCTACCTTCCCCAGACATCTGAAATTCAAGGTTTTGTTTCACATCGGATGTTTCTTTTTGTCAAAAAACAACAATTGCTTATAATTATACTCTATCAATTGTTCGTTGCTCTGACCGGACGATCATGCTATGACGACAACCAAGACCATTGCATTTACCCCATCAGGACACTCCAGCAACCTACATTCATAAAAATTTCAACCTCTGACCTAGTCCTGACCGATATCCTTGCACAGCGAGAATGCTGTCATTATTCAAAGATCGAGATCATGTTTAAGAATTTTGTTTTTCACAAAATTGCAGTATCGCTCGTAGTCTACTGATATAAAATGCAATAATTTCTATTAGAAACCCCTTTAAAATTCTGGTGTTGCAATTATTCAGGGCAGGTGTGACAATAAGCAGGGAATATCTCACACAGGAGTTTCTCAAACTTTTTGTTTTTCGGTACGGTTTATAGGTTAGCATGTACCCCCAAACTTTTGTCACATTTTTAGCGATACGATTAACTTTCTCTGATGCATAACTTACTTTTAATAGCTGAGCAACCCGTTGCAATCCTTCAAAAAATCTTTAAAATTGATAGTTTATAGTGATTAGGATCGTTATTTTCAAGCTTTATTGTAGCAGTTTAAATTTAGGAGGTTGACCATTAACTTGATTCTACGTATTTACGTACATTTACTTTTTTATTTAAATAGAAAGAAAATCAAAGCAGCTACAATATTACGGACAATTAATTTTTAATAAATAAAACAGAAGCTTAAAGTTATCTAACTGATGTTTTTGGGAGAGTAACTTTATATATTGCGTCTGCGACAAAGACATATCGTTGTATGAAAGTGGGCGTAATATCACGTGATTATGCGATATAGAATGACTAAAGCAGTAATTTTCCACTTTTCATTCTGAAAAATCAAAAAACTTTTGGATAACTTTTAACTTTAAACAAAACCTCTGAAAGTATCAAAATCTGTTGTGCTAAAGTAAATCTGTGCTCAAGTGAATGTCAGTTTTGAAGCTTTTACAATAATAAATCAATCGTTTCCATAACCTACATTGGTAAATTATTTTTTATCAAAGGTCGCGAAAACGATGTATTCAAAAGCTTACAACGGCGTTCCGCAAAACCTGTTTTCAGTTACAGCACACTTGTAACTTTCAAATTTTTGCGGCGCACCTCAATCAAAAGTCCAAAAAAAATCTAATCAATTCGAGGAACCTGATTGAACTAATGAGCCGCATCCCTGAATTAAAAAATTCTATTCAGGCCAAAATAAACTTTTTGTTGAATTAAGAAAAAATGTAGTGACTCGATAAAACACGCTTCTTTATATGGTTTGTTGTGTAAAGACTTTTTTTTCTGTTGCATTAATTCTCTTGTAACTATTAGTAGTTTAAAAGGTCCAAAAATTATTTCCTGTGGCAGTTTTTGTTCTTATAGTAGATGAGAAAAACATTTTCTTGGTCAATTTCAATTTTGAACTTCCCAACCTATTTTTTTGGAAATGTAGCATTGGTGCTACAATGGTTGTCAGAGATTTGAAAAAATAAAAAAATAAAAAAATTTTTTTATTAGAATAGAGTTGATTTATTTTAATACATTGTTGCTCTTTATTGTCAGTAAGCTGTTTCATTTCAGTACATTTATTACGCAAACTCTTACCTTTTCCATTGATATTTTGTTTGAAAAAAATTGTCCAAAACGCTGTCAGACAGGGATCAACCGACTTTGTTTAACCACATGCAGCATGTTGGTGGACTGTGTTGTCATGTATCTTTTTGTTTGGGTACTAGACATGTAGCTGAGAACTACAATGGTTAATACAAGTCGAATTGTGACAGGGCTGTGAAAGAAGTCTTAACTTGGCATAGCACCAGTGTTACATTAGTTAATAGAGGGTTAACAAAGTATTTTTTCTTCAAAGTCGAATGTAGATCAGAAAAAGTTCTTCACGCGAAAAACTAGATAAAGAAGCGTGGTTTGTCCATTCACTAGTTTAAGAGGAAATTCCTTGTTAGGTCACATGAAGCACTATCGCCTGGTTAATGGTCGGTCGTTTTTTAGCACCCTTCTGCACAAAACAAATACCTTAGCCTCTCGTCTAAATGCCATCTTCACATCAACTAACGCTTGTGCTCAACTTCTTGATGAATTTTTCTACATTTCTATTTCGCAATTTTTTTCAAAATTTAAACCAAACATAATGTCCAACATCTTATTGTGACCCATTCACCTCCATTCCGTTTTCGCGACCGACGCTTTTGCCTGAAAAGCTCGCACTCGCTAATGTGTGCGCTTCCTAAGTATGATTTTTAAACCAGTGATTTTATAAAATTTAATTGCTGTAAGGTAGCATGGTCGAATGGTTAGAGCGCCGGGATTGTGATCGACATGGTTACGATTCAGAACCTACTTGCGCCATTTTGTTGTGTCCTTGAGAAATACACTTTACGGCACTTTCCCGTGCTTGGTAATCTTGGCATGCAGTTTTAAATTAAAGTCATATCTTTATTAAATAACAAGCGGAGAGAAATATATTGGCATTTCCAGAAGCAGGTCGGGGTAATTGTTTACCATATGTATTAGCGCCTCCGTTGCTTTTCTTCGAGTGAGGAGGATAAATATAGATATGTAAAAAAAGGTCCGAAATAATCTGTAGTTTATTAATAAATATTAATGTAAACCAAGGGTGGGCAAACTTTTTAGCCGAGGGCCATATTCAAAAGTTGAATTTGTTTACAGGCCGCAGTACAGTGATTTCTAAAAAAAAAAGGGAATCACTTACAATCAATGTCCGCAATCTACATTTTCGTCGCAAAAACATAGTAATCCTAAGTTTTGGACATTGATTGAAAGTGATGACTTTTTTACAGATAACCACGATTGAAAGCGAAGAGAGTAAAGTTATTTACTTGAAGCTTTCCGAAGGTGTACAGAAGATCGTAGCAGGCCGTAGTTTTTCCACTCT
Source organism: Diplosoma virens (assembly GCA_963680785.1). NCBI lineage: Eukaryota > Metazoa > Chordata > Ascidiacea > Aplousobranchia > Didemnidae > Diplosoma > Diplosoma virens. The sequence continues at coordinate 5,295,558 of OY796886.1, read as the reverse complement.
TGATCTATGTTTCCGCAATGGATGATAGTTTTGGATTTATTCGATGTTCCTGGCTCGTCATCTGATTGTAACGAAGAATCAGATATTATTATTAACAAAGTTTTGTTGAAAAGCTTTAAAAATCTATAGCAAAAGTAGTACTTGTTTGTACTCTTGAAGACTTGTTATTGCATAGTTCAAGACAAAATATTTTTAGATTTAGTATTAAATCCTTAGTTTTTGAGATAATTCATAAATGTCTTTTATTTTACATATACAATGGCATTCGCTCTCTCCCTCTTTCTGCTTACATTCACAGATAAAAAGTTGATCTATAATTTTATCAAAAGCAAGACTACACGTGAAATTTAAATATTCTTAAAAACCATGAGTCTAAACTAACTGTTTTGCCAGAAACAGCACACCAAGCCGTTTATAGTCTTTATACAAATAGATTCTATTTACTGTATACAAGAAAAATAATTAATGCTTTATACATTCTTAAAATATACTTTCAAGTTGTAGGAATTGATTTTGCTTTGAATCATTTAATGAAACTGAAATATTTCGTGACGGCCGATTCTGCACAAGCAAACGTTCGCGGGTTTGTATTATGAAGTTAACTTTAAAAATCAACCATTCGCTATTCAAACTCTTGTTAATTATTATTTTCACAAACTAAAACACTATTAAAATATAGTTTAAAGTTGTAAGAATAGATTTTGTATAAATATTCAACAAAACGTAATGTTTTTGTGGGGGCCGATTCTGCACAGTGCACACGCTATCAATTGGACGTTTTTATCATGAATTTAACATTTGGAACAGCGATATGGTTCCAATACATTTTTTAACTATTATTTTTACATGTCTAAAGTATATTTAAAACATGGTATGAAGTTGTACAATTTTATTTTGTATAAAATTATTTAAAAACTATAATGCTTTTTTGTTTATTGTTTTAAATCATTTAGTAGCTCAAGTTCGTAAGCTGCGTTGTAGAATGGATAGGAAAGCGGTATTGATGGCGAACGTGGTCAATACAGTTGTGGTTCAAAATTGACCCGTAACATTTTTTTGTGACCTTAAGCAGTCTCTTCAAGGCACTTTCTTTTGTTTAGTGGTCTATTTTTATTTTTTTTTTTTATTTTTATCTCTATATTTATCCTCCTGACTCGCAGGAAAGCGACGGAGGCGCTATACATAGGGTAAGAAATTACCCCGACCTGCTTCCGGAGATGCCAAGATATTGCTGTCCGCTAGTAATTTAGTAGAGATATTACTGTAATTTAGAACTGCTTGTCAAAACCACCAAGCAGGGGAAAGTGCCGTAAAGTGTCTTTCCCAAGGACACAACAGAATGGCGCAAGTGGGTTTTGAACCGAGACCGTGTTGATCATCAGTCCGGCGCGTTAACCACTCGACCACTAACAAACGGCCAGAAATAGTAGTTATCTATCTTGATCAACAACCAAAATTCATGTTTAAAATTTAATGAAGTTCAATAAATTAAATATAAAAGTTCATACGGACACCAATATTTTGCCTTAGCATCTCGGAAAGTATTTTAAAAAGTTTTGTTGAAAAGTTTATAGCTTTTCGATGTGGGTTTTCCAAACAGAAACCATAGAATGAAAACAAGACGTTTGATACGATTGAATTTCAATAAAACAGGGGTTTCCAACTTGTATAAATTCATGGCGGTTCTAAAGTTTGAGATTTACACAAATGACTTTTTCCTCCCAAAAATTTTCAAGCCAAAGTTTAAAAAAGTGTCCTTACTTTTTGCAAACTGTTTAATGAATTTATTTTGAAAGTTAAATAAAAACCTAAAAAAGCTTCATTCTGAAAATTTAAAAAGAACTTTTTATGTAAACCTAAAGACCATTTTTGGTCTTCATTTGCCTTTCGCCATAAATTTTATGTTTGAACTTAATAAGTCATTTAAAAAAAGTTTGGTATGATTCCGGGTCTAATATGATTATCCTATTATATTCCGACGTCTTTTTAGTTTTAAAATGACCCACTAAATTGAAACCTCTGAATAAAATCAGCTTAGATATCTTAGTTAAGGATGACCTGGGCTGTTTACAAGGATTTTAGATTTACACAAATGACTTCTTTCCTCCCAAAAAAATGTCAAGCCAAAGTAAAAAAAAAGTCCTTACTTATTGCAAACTGTTTAATAAATTTATTGCAAAAATTAAATAAAAACTTAAAAAAGCTCCACTTTGGAAATTCGAAAAAAAATTTTTTTGTTAACGTAAGGACCATTTTTTGGTCTTCATTTGCCTTTCGCAATAAATTTTGTTTGGACTAAAAATGCAATTTTTAAAAAATTTTGATATAACTCTTGATCTAATATAATTATCCCATTACATTCCGACGTCTTTGTAGTTTTAAAATGACCCACTAATTCGAAACCTTCAAATAAAATCAACTTAAATTTTTACTTACGCCTGATCTAGGCTGTTTACAAGGGTTCTTCCACGTAAAACTAGATAAAACCCCGGGCCCCAGTTTTATGTGCACAGAGCTTATTATCCATGTCAGAGCTATTTCAAAATCTTGATTACATCATTTTCGTTTTTCCTGCTTACGTCAATTCTAATTTGGAAAATCTATGGAAGAGCGCTTCTAGTTGCGATTTGAAAGGCAAAGAAAGCTGTAGAGATCCAAAAAGTTATTAACAAATTTATCAACTTTATGTCCCCTAGGAGAAATTTGAGACGTTTACGTACGCTCGCAACGAGCTAATTGATGATTTTGACGCAAAAAGTCAACCGCGGATCAAGTCGTTCTGTTATCATAGAAATCATTGACTATTTTCTCAAGACTAAGAAAAATGCCAGTGCTATTTGTCAATCTGACACCTGCATATGACACTATTATTTCATACAAACTTGATTCTAACTGCAAGTTACTGAGTTTTCTGCTGGATAAGAACATGGTTTAAATGATTATGAAACTAGTTCACAACAAAAGTTTTACTCTAAAGGCGACAGTAAGCAAAACAGTCTCGGGTGTCAGAAACAGTGTTCCTCCAAAATCAATCACGACTGATTCTTTTTTAACATCTAGAAGTATAATCTGCATTCCACATTCTTCAGACAACATTCCTCCTTGCGTTTAATTTCGATTTATCTTGAGGTAAAACTAAATGAATCACCCAAGTTTCGTCACCACCATTTGCATTTCGCAAAAATTTTTCTTTGTTTGTCCTGGCGCTGAAGTAACTTGCGGCCTTAGGGCGGAAGCTGGTTCCAAAACCAGTGGTGGATATTGGGTGAGATGAATGAAACAGTTACCTCGGGCCCCTCCTTGAAAATATTGCATATAGTTTTATTTTGTTGTATATGCTTTTTTAGAGTTCACCATTATTTTGCGAGAAAAATAGCGAAATATGAGATCAAATCGAAGTGAAGACCTTCTTTTTTTTTAAGAGATCACTATGATTTTGGGAGAAAAACAGAAAAATGAGAGATCAAATCGAAGTGAAGATCTTTTTTTAGAGATCACCATGAGTTTGGGAAAAATAAGGAAATACGAGATCAAAGTCTTTTTTTAGAGAACATCAATTTTGGCGAATCCTTGCTTCGCGGCCCTAATTTTAAATATCCGTCACTGGCCAAAACATCACAAATAACTCTCCTATTTTTGTCTATTCAATAGCCGAGTACTGGATCTTGTTTGTTTTTGCAGCGCACGTACTTGATTTATATATTTTGTCTTGAATAATGCTTTGTGTGTAGTCACTGAATGCCTCCGTTCCTCTCCAACGGACCACTTACCAGTTTTTTTAGACATCCAGCCATCTGAGCTTTGACAACAAGAAGCGATAATCTTTTTGACTAGAGATAGTACTCTAGACATGCTCTGCTATTTTTTCAAACCTGTGGCACACTTTGTAAGGTTTCAAAAATTTGCAGAGCATCTAGACCAGGTGAAGAGCTAAATTTTCACAGCTTTCCGTTACCTGAAGTTTCCTTTGGCTGCCATAGAAAACCTAAAAATTTTAATCTGAATTCTAAAAATAAAGTGATGACTTTTTTTCATCTGAAGTTACCAATTTGCGCATATCAAGCACAATCCAGCCTGGGAGAAAATTGATCAAAAAAAAAGCTATCAATTTATTTGTAAAGAGTTTTATGTTCACTAAATAAAGTTTTGTATAAAAAAAAGCGTTTAAAATTTAGTAAAGACCAAAAAAAATGATGACATTTCACGATGAGATGTACTGTACAATGAGTTTTTTAAGTTTATTGGTTGCTACTTCAAAAAAACATAGCTTTTTATCTATTCAAAAAATTATGTTTGCCGTTTTTCTACAGCTTACAAGTTATAGAGCATTGCTGTAGATCCTAACTATGGTTTATTCATTGGTTATCAAATGTCTACCGATAAACACGAAGGTCTAAAAGCTTATTTGCACTTGCTTTGCAAAGACTTGAATAATCTTGACGAATTAGGTACCCCTGCTGCCCAGTACATAAATCATACATTGAACACAGAGTACTGTGGTAGTAAATTCTGGCTCCATGCTTTTACTGTATTACCAGCACTTTGACTGTATTAGGCTCGTTTGAAATAGCGTTTTCAGAACAGTTTGAGTTATGCTTAAATACTTGTGGACGGGTTTAGGACAACTGGCCGCAGTTTAACTAACCAGTCGGCTGTGTCTAGCTGGATTGCGCCCAGTCGGTTGCGACCAGTTGGCCCATTCTGCCTGCGAACCAAAATTGCGCGTTTTCATTTGTGCATGGACAAATAGGGTCTCTTTACTTTCTCTCATTGCAAATGCAGCGTCATTGCACAAAACAGCGATAAAGTTGTATAGGAGTGTCATATGAATTATGCCTTATAAGAAGCACAAATTCGGATAGTTTTAGATAAAAAAAACGGTTGTGGCTTGGCGCATCACTAACAGTACTTAATCCAGGCAATACAATAGCAATTCGCAGTAAATAAATAAAACATGGGAGCCAGCCAGTCCTATTTATTTAAGTGGATACTTTTAAATACTACAACAATTTTGGCATAGAATTGCCCTGTGTTATGTAAAGTTAAAAAAAGGCTTTTATAGTTTGACGTTTCCTTCTCCAAGTTATCTTGGAGAGGTCTTGTGGTGATTAGCATCTTTTGAAGGTAATCAATCTAATCTTTCAAAGTGTAAAACAAAAAACGTACTTTTTAATTAAATATATTGGAACCAAACTGTGTTCTTTTATCCCGTATTTCATCCGAAACTTTTCATATTGCAAAATAAAAAAATGAATTTACCTTTGTTGTCCAGATTTGCTTATTTTCTGGTTTTGCTTTTAGATTTTCATTTGTTAATTACATTTTTGCCTTATCGCAACTTGTTTTCAAACGGTTATTTTATTTTAATTTTTTTGTTATTTTAAATAATGCAATAAAAGTAACTGCTTGATAAGACACCTTATGGTTATTTGCCAGTCACGTTGTCCTATATTTAATCTCAATTATATGTTATGCGAATATTTGTAATAGTTTAGTGACAAACAAACAAACTTGAATCTTGAATCTTCACAAATGCCACAATATTGTTGTTCAAAAATTTTTTTATTGGACACTCTAATTTTTATTAACTGACACTCTAATTTTTATTAACTGTATAATTGTAATTTAGAGTTTCTAACAAAGACTTTTAAATAGGGAAAGTGCCGTAAAATGTTTTTCTAATAAAATGTGACAAAAACGAACGTATACGATCTTGATCCGTTCCCATGAAATCGACACACCCAACCTCTTGCCAAACTGTCGACAAACATACTATAAAATTGATTTTTTCCTTAATGTTATAGAAAGCAAACAAAGTTTTTGTTAAATTTTATTGCCAAAAGGTTTGGAAAATTTCTCACGTGCTGGCATGAATAAACACACTGTTCCATAAGATCACTATTTCTAAGAAATTATTAATTAAAATCGCCCAGGTCGCACAGTGTGTTGGTACACATTTGCTAAAATGATTACTTTACGTCATCGCAAAATACAATCGCAGGTATTTTGATAAAATGTAATCTTATTTACGTAATTAAAAAGATAGCTTATAAAATCAAAAAAAGGTACCACAAAAGATTTAATGAAATGCACTTTTTTTGTTTAATTGGCGATTATAGTGCTAATATTCATAAAGCTATAAGAAAAGAATTTTAGAACACGTGGTTTTGTATGTAATGTGATGTTTATAAGTTTATTTTCAATTTATATGCGCATAAGTATAAAGAATATGATCAAAATAAAGAAGAGTTGACGTAGCTTGTGTGGATATATTTATAAAAGTCAGAAAATTTATAGAATTTTGCTTGTCAAATATGTCACTGGAATATTACTATGACGATATTAAATTAGCTATTAAAGCAAGCTAAATTTTGACTTTCATGTTTAAAGTCAATAGCTATTTTCCCACAACAAAAAATTAAGCACAACGGATTTGAAAAAAGTAAAATTTTCAAGTTTTGAATTTACCACGGAATAGCGTACGTAGCTTTCTACAAAAGTAATGAGTTGTGATTGTTTGTAAAATGATAATTGACAGATAATTTTCTTTGTAAAAATGAAAAAATGAGTTTTATCTCTATAAATAACACTTTTTTTTAAAACTCTATTTTTTACAAAGTATAAAATTAAAATTCCTTTACTTAGTATTACAATAATATTAAGTTTAATTTATATATTTGGGCAATTTTATAAACTCTCTCATTTATTACTTGGCCTGGATACAAACCTAATAAAATTAGCTTTTAAAAATTTTCGATTAAATTTGTATTAACAAATAACTGCAAGAGAGTAATAACCAGATTTGATTAAATATTTTTCTGGCTCAAATGCTCTTGCTTACTGTAGTAATTTTTAGTAGAATTAAATCATAATTATGCTAACTTTTTAAAAAAGATACAAATTTTTTTTATTAGTTGTAATTAAGTGCTTTTAATATGCCTACATTACTATCGGCAAACGTGAGAAAACAATTCACATCATAGATGTTGAAATTTGATGTTACAGTTGCTTTTCAGGCACATTATTAAATAGATTGGTATATTTTGAAAGCAAATTTTAGACATAATATGTCAAAACAGCAATATACTGCTGAAGAGGCTGTAGATAAGTTTTTGAAAGACCTAAATGATGAAATTAAAATGAAGAATATGAATTCATTGAAAGTGATAGTGAAGAAAATTCACCATTGATATTGTTATCTGAAGTTGGACTTGAAAGAGAAAACGTTTCAGACACCGAAGATAACCAAACGCTTTCAGTCATACAAAAAAACGCATCAAAGCGGAGTAAAAAATTAGTTAATAATCTAAACTCAGCCTTGAATTCATCAAATTACGATGATATTTCAAATGTGACTGTGCAAAAACTATACACTGCTTGTTTAGAAAAACAAAAAAGCTCTCAAATAAAATCAATCAGTTGAACTAATGTAAAACCTCCATTTGTTGGCCGTCAATCAAGAGCTTCTGTAATTATTGGCCAGCCTGGTCCTTTTGGAGAAGCAAAACAAGCTTTGGAGTGCATAAAAGCCTGGGAGCTTTTTTTTTTTCAGATAACATTATGAAAACAGTTGTAACCCACACAAATAATCGCATAAAAAAATAAAAGAATCTTTCAAATCTTCGTCTAAAACTTTGTTTACTTTTACATGTGATGTTGATGGAATCCAAATGCGGGCTTTTATTGGACTTGTGTATCTTCGTGGACTTTCAGGACTAAACAACCACGATACAGAAGTCTTATATAATCCTATAATGGGACCCCAACCATTTGGCGCCACAATGAGTAAAAATAGACTGGAATTTTTATATAGCTGTGTTTCGTTTGATGATTTCCAGACCAGATCACAGCGATGGCCTAACGACCGATTTGCAGCTATTCGTGATTTATTTGAGATCTTTTGTCGAAATTGTTCTTCACAAATAATACCAGATGAATACTTATGCTTGGATGAAACTTTATATCCAATGAGGAATAGATTATCATTTAAACAGTACAACCCCAGCAAACCGGCCAAATACGGTTTGCTTTTTAAATCAATAAACGCGGTCAACTATAGTTTTACGTTTACTGCTACCCCATACTGCGAAAAACCGATTGGAGAGCCAACATCGTACTATGTAAGTGGAAATGAGGAAGTAGTAAATTATCTTATCAGTAAACTACAAAAACATGTGGACTTGCAAGGACGAAACATATCGTTTGACCGCTTGTATACTAGCGTACCTCTTGCTCAGTGGTTGTTGTCACACAATATAACTTGTGTTGGGACTATCCAAGCTAACAAAAGAGGGAAACCTGTTGAAATTAAACAATTGGATAACAGGGAACCACTCTCGTATGAATGTTTTTGGGAGACGGTAGACAACAAAATTTTTCTTCATTCGTATGCGGTAAACACAAAAAGTTCTGGAAAACGAAATGTCTTGCTGCTAACAACAATGCAGCCCATTCTTGGAACGACAAAAGATGACGGTAAAAAAAAGCCAGCTGTATACAAATTGTACGATTACACAAAAGGAGGTACCGATGTAATGGACCAACGCATGGCCAGTTACACCTGCAAATCAAAATCAAAGCGTTGGATTTTAACAGCTTTTTCGTATATTTTAGATGTTTGCCGAATCAATGCAGCTACTATAGTTGCGCTAAACAAAGGCAATGATCCAAGGCAAGAAAACTCTTACGATTTTGGCATGAAACTGTCAATAGCCCTAATTCAACCGCAAGTTGAAAGAAGGCCTTTGACTGGCTTACAATTTGACGTACAACAAAAGATTAAATTGATCTTGGGCGAACGTCATTTCCGTGCGAGTGACTCTAGTGCTGCGACATTTACACCTGGAAATGATGCTTCAAAGTCTAATTTAAGGAAACGTTGTCGTCTCTGCTGTGATGATGAAATCGGACCGGCCAGAAAATGCGAAAAAAAACATGAACAAATCACGAAATCAATGTCAAACATGTGGTTCTTCTACGTGTTTGCGGCACTGCGTACAAATTTGCGCTTCATGCTTTGAGCGATGCCGAGATATGTTCTACGGTTATTAGTCACAATTATATAGAGTAATATTGTTTTTCTCAAGTGTTTTTTTTCAGTAATGCAATGGTGTATTTCTATTTCAATAAATAAAAAAACTCTTTTTGTTGCCGTGAAATACATTGCGAAAAAGCAAAACAAGTGCATACAAACGATGATAATTATATAAAAGATAAAGGTTTGTTGGTTTTACAGCATTGGTATGTCGATATTCAAATACTGCTAAATATTAAAACATAGCCTATTTCAAATTCTTTTATGTAAAAAAATAAATTATTTTCATTATTTTAAACTTTTTCTAAAAAAGCAGCAATAACTATTGGTAACTACAAAAACATGTTTGCAAATATGTGAACCAGTAATTGAAACCAATCTAAAATAAATTCTATACTTTGACCAAAACAATGAAGCAAGCTTCCCGTAGCTTCTTCATTGTTTATAGTTGTCGTGCGCGTTGACGTCACTCTTTACGTCCAATTTTTAATTAAGTTTACGACTGCTACAACAGCGAATCCGTTACCATCGCATTTCACGCTAGTTAAATGAGTGTCTAAACGTAAAAATTAAAGTGACCTTGCTAAATTGCAATTTTGCATATTTTATCAAATGAATTTTCAAAACCTTTTTTGCTCTAACAAAAGTTAAACTCTGCTTAAATTTCATAAAGATAGCTTAAGTAGTTTTGGAGTTATGAATCGTTAAATTGGTGGGCTTCTGAAGCCCGGCCGTTGAGGAGTCAATAGCTCGAAAAAGCTTGAGGAGAATAGGGTTAAAACCAAGGAAAGCTCCGAGTCCTGATTCCATCTGTCCAGATATTATAATCCATGCTGGAGCTGCTTTGAAGTCCTGGTTACGTGACTTCCTTTTTATTCTTGCTCCGACTCAAAATTCCCAAGATCTAAAGAAGAGAAAATTGCTTGTAGTCGCGATCCCAAAGCCAATGAAGCTCGTGGGGGATCCAAAGAGTTATCGACTAATATCTCAGCTCTGTGTCCGCTACAAGATTCTCGAGAAGCTTATCTATGCCCGCATTGAGCCATTAATTGATCCACTGCTCCTTAAAAGAGCAGACTGGGTTTCGACTTGGAAAGTCAACCGAAGATCAAGTTGTTCTGCTAACCCAGAACATTGAGAATTCTTTTGAGGCTAAGGTGCCGTATTCGTCAATCTGACAGCTGCTTATGACACTGTCTGGCACCGTGGCCTTACCTAAAAGCTGCTGAGGCTTTTGCAGGATAGGCATGTGGTCAGAATAATCATTGAGTTTGTCCGAAATCAAAGTTTTACCCTTACTACCGGTGACAGTAAGCAAAGCTGGCTACGCCGTCTAAAAGACGGCGTTCCTCAGGGATTGGTCTCGGCTCCCCTCCTATTTAACATCTACAGTATACCTACGATCTGCCTTCCATGATCTCCAGAAAGTTTGCTTATGCTGATGATTTAACATTGTTGCACTCTTCTGGAAACTGGAAGGACTTGGAGGGGACTTTAAGCCAAGACATGTCTACACTTTCAGCGTTTCTCCACACTTGGAGGTTGAAGCTCAGTCACACTAAGACGGTGACGGCAGTACAACAATGATAGACTTTTACATTTCTGTCCAATCCCTACTTATCTTGGGATAAAACTAGTCAGATAGCACACGTCCATTTCGTCACCATCTAGTGGCATTGTGCAAAAAACTATTCTTGCGTGTCACACTGTTGAGGTGACTTGCGGGCTCGAGATGGGGTGCTGGTGCCAAAACATTACTCATAGCCGCTTTATCTCTGGTCTAATCAACCGCTGAGAACTGCGTACCAGTTTAATGTTGCAGTGCTCACACTCGTCTCATACACAGTGCCTTAACTCTATTCAGATTGGGCTTTTTGAAAACTTTGTACGACTGGGGGGAGCTGAAAATGCCCCCGCTCTTTGCTTGCTTATATCTCAACAATTAGTAGCGCTAGAATTGTCATTCAAGTTTGTATAGAAAGGAAATTTTATACTTTTTTGATATAGATACTTAAATGTTGCATTTAAACCTTATTTGGAATTGAAAAAGCAAATTTTCAAAGAGTAGTCAATTTTCGTAAATTGGCTGAAAACGAGAGAGCGATTTGAGAGAATCAACGACTTCGGCTGTTTGTCGAACGTCATTAATCCGTAAAATTAGAAGTAAGAATGCTGACAGCTGAAATCCACTTGGCAAGATTATTACTGTTTACCTAGAAAGAAATTCTACACAAGCAAATCTGCTAAAAGCTGGTTTTATTAGTGTTTACAACACCGCTCCGATCTTTGCTATTGATCAAATAATTTTTTAACTTCACTTCCTTTTGTAAACATTTAGGCAAGAAATTTTACAACATAAAAAGAAAGCAAATTATTATACAAAACAATTGTGTTTGCAAGAAATTCCAGAATTTTATTCTTAATTCTAGAATTCTGAATAAAATATTTTTTGAATATTTTATTCATTTTATTTTTTTATTTATTTTTTATAAAATTTAATTATTTACTTTTTATAAAAAAAAATAAGAATAAAATAGATAAAATATTTTTTTCTTTTGGTTAAGTACGCTAATTCATTAATAAAATATTGGTTTATTAAAATTTTGGTAACGTTTTCTGACGTAATTTTAACTTTTAATTGTTGTACGACTTGTTGAATTAGTTAGGTCTAGTTTTCGTAAGAGTTACAAAAAATTAAAATGTTTTCAAAAGTAATTTAATTACCGTCAACTTATATTTCGACTGTTACGAGTAACGTAACTTTGTTCAAAACTTATGAAACCGATATTTTTTTTTGCGTTAGAAATTATTCAATTGATAATCCTAATTTCAACATTATTGTTTGAAAAACAAAAACACCAGTACAATCATAGAATAATACTATGCTCAAGAACAGCTCAATGTATTTTTTTTTAATATTTTTTGAGTTTGTTTATGTAAATTTTTCAAAACTGTTACCAGGCTGAACAAAAGATTGGAAGCGCCATTTTAATGCCTTTTTTTTTTCATTCCAAACCTGATATTTTTGATATACATGTTTCACACCCACGTTTTTTTCTGATTGAGAAGGATATATCGATAACAAAGCGGTATAAATACTTGGTTTCACGACATTTTCGCTAAGTATCAACTTTATTGTAGAATTTCACTGGTTAGACCAGTGGTTCTTAAACGGGGTGCCGCGGCATCCTAGAGTGCCATTTGCGTTGTTAGGGTGCCGCAAGCTATTGCACATTATTCATTAGTCCAGGAAAAAGGTTGAGTGTTGTAATGTTATTTTGAATTATAAGCTTCAATGTTACTACATATATCTGTGTTTCTCAACCTATGTGCCGCGAAAGATTTCGGAAAAAAATTAGCTATGGACGTCGAATATTGCGCTTTTTACACGAGAAATATGTAATACTCGGAGCGAGGACCGTTTTTATTTAGAAAGAACTGATTTAGGAAAGGAAATTCACTAGAGAGACCGTGAATGCAGGTGAAGAGCCTTTTTTTTAGAGATCACATAATTTTGGGGGCGGAAATTGAGGCTCCTAGCTAAAGTGCGCCACGAACTTCAAAAGATACCAATTTTGTGCCGCGACCAAAGCAACGGTATTTTTAGAATATAACTGATTCTAGGGACAAAAGCTGGATATTTGAGCCGAATTCGGGGTGAAAACTTTTTTTTTAGTGATCACCTGATTTTGGAAACAAAATTTAATGAAAATAGTCTAAAGGTGCCGCGATTTTTAAAAAATTTTAAAAATGTGCCGCGATCGGAAAAAGGTTGAGAAACACTGGGTTAAACCTTGCCTTGGATGAAAGGTTTTACTAATTTTAAAACAAGACTAAAGCCAAATTCAAACAGATTCTGTTTGCGCGATTCCGCGTGTTTATTCATTCTAATCCACGTGCTGCATTTAGGCGACAAATATCAATCAAATACGAAAATGCAATTGTGGTCCGTTTTCGAGACTTGATTTTACTCGAATAGAAAGTAATTTTTGGTCTACAATGTCCGTACCTCGTTTCGTATAATCACAAAGTTCTCGTGTGAGCGAAAAAAATGTACATGTTTACCTAAATACATCTGGATCTAAATGCTACGCGCAGATTACCCAATACTCTAGAAATATTAGAAAATCCCATCTTCTTTAAATTTACCACATTGTTACGCTACCTTCATTTAATTCCTTCGACGTCTTTGGCCTCAGTTTTTCTTTGAATCTTTGAAATAAACTTTTTTTTTCCTCCATCTTGAAAAAAGAAACAACTATTTTAAATTTACGCTAACCTATCAACAAATAGAGATTAAATCAACAAAATGAACCGAGCCGATAACTTAGTTTTTAACACATTTTTTAATAAGACTTTTTCATTTCACTAAACTAGAGAGCTGTTTTATTATGTCATTACTAGAATATAGGTGAATCTTAATTGCGTAGCATCGTTGATAAGGTAACAACTTTTTTGTTTGATTTTGTTAAATTCCCTTTAATGATTTACTACATCAGCGTGGTCCAACTACGGGCCCGCGGAACAATTTTGCACAAGTTTTGTCGATTACAAGCAGCGGCAAGCTTTTTTTTTGGAGAACGCTATGATTTTGGAACGAAAATACGAATTTCGTAGATCGATTCCAATTGAAGACCTTTTTCTTTTCTTTAGAGCAGTGGTTCCCAACCATTGTGTCATTGCGTACCCCTTGGAAAGTATTATTTGTTTCACGTATCCACTTGCATTGTCATTTAATTTATGACTTTCAAAACACGAGACACAAATTAGTTTTAAACGAATTCTTTATTCAAAAAACGTCATTTATTGGTTAATCCATCAATTCTTGGTGGCAAAGAAGCAACAGCTGTAATCAAACTGTTTTTAAGAGACAATCTGTTTCTTTGTTTGGTTTTAATAGTAGCCATTGCTGAAAACGTAACTTTGCATAAATAAGTGGATGCAATACGTAGCAAGTGTTCCAGAGCCTCATCTCCCAAGTCCGGGTGTTCCTGTTTGACAAAAGTCCAAAATTCGGTCAACGAAACAGCACTAAGTTGTAACTGTTAGCCGCGGTCCGTTGATACTTCTAAAAGTATTTCTTGCAAGTTAACTGGCAGTGCGGCCAAGTTTTCTTCTGGAACAGGAAATAGGTCTCTCACCTAATCTAGTTGTTTTTTCATTTAAATAATATTAGGAAAGTATTGGTGAAATTTTTGACATAGACTTGTCAAATGATCATCTACCATTGCCTTTATCATTTCTGTTTCTACTTTTCCCGTGAAAATGAACTTCTGTAATTGGGAAAAGCATGTAAAGTCTGCTTTTTGCCACGTTTTCTTTCAGAGATCAATTTTTTTCAGCAACCCACTTATCTTATCATGCAAGGTGAGAATGTTGGCCCCTTTTCCTTGAAGACCAACGTTTAGCTCATCTAGCTTATCGAAAATTTCTGCAAGATAGCACAGCTTCGCGAGTCAACCGACGTTTTCAAATAATTCACTGTAAGGAGAGTTGTGTTCCTTGCAAAACATGCCAACTTCGGTGCGTAATTTAAAGAGCCTGTTCAGAATTTTTCCTCTGGAAAGCACTTCCGTGTGTAGCAGCAGTTGTGTATGTTCGGCTTCCATTTTTCACAAAGAAGGTGAAACAGACGGGAGTTAAGTGGCCGAGATTTGATGAAGTTAATGACCTTGATGCTACAGTTCAAAACGTCATGTAGTTGGGGACTCATTCTTTTTGATGCCAATGCCTCTCTGTGTATAATACAATGAGTCTATTTCACGTTGGGCTTTTTTTTCTCTAGCGAGTGTAACAAACCCTTTTATGGTGCCGGTCATAGAAGCAGCAGCATCGGTGCATATGCTGCTACAATGTGTCCAGTTCAGACTTTTCTCCTTGAAGAAAGCATCTACGACGTTAAAAATATCTTTTCCGGTGGTTCACCCTTGCATGCTTTTGCAGAACAATATGAGCTCAGTTATGTCATCAGCATCGCGGTATCTCACAAAACCAACCAGCTGTGCACTTCCACTTACGTCCGTTGACTCGTCTAATTGTAATACAAATGAGACTGTAAGCTTTGCAACAACTTGATCTACGTTGTCTGTTGCCATGACATCTACTCTGCGATTGACAGTGTCGTTAGACAATGGGACTGCATTAAACTTATCTGCTGCGGTTTTGTCTAGCATGGTCTCTGCTAGCACTTTTGCAGCAGGAAGCAGCAGTTCTTCAATAATTGTAAAAGGCTTTTTAGCCTTTGCTACTTGTAGGATACAGCATAAGAAGCTTGTAGTGCTCTTTCTGAAGTTGTTGTAATTTTTCGAATCACATCTTGCGAGAATCGAAATTGAAAAAAATTTTTTTTGAAAAAACTAGAAGGCTTACCTACATGATAAGCATGTTTTGTGGTCAAATGCCGCTGCAGGTGCGACGGCTTCATGAATTTGTTTGACAGTGTATCGCCACAGAAAAAACACACTGCCTTGGGTGGCTTAGAGTCGGTGCGTGTG
The DNA here is from genome assembly GCA_963680785.1 of Diplosoma virens. NCBI lineage: Eukaryota > Metazoa > Chordata > Ascidiacea > Aplousobranchia > Didemnidae > Diplosoma > Diplosoma virens. The sequence goes on along the minus strand of OY796886.1, from coordinate 5,280,030 downwards.
AATCACATCAATGCATACGAATCTTTGTACTGGCGATATTTGACTGCAGACTGTATTTTTGCATTCTTGTTTAATGGGCCTTGAGAATCCGAACCACCAGCTTCGCTGATAGAACGTTTTAACCACGATTCCATTATATGCAATACTTTATAATATAAAGCTATAAACTTAAATTGATTTATAAAGTTTATACTTGTAAACTTAAATAAACTTAAATATAAAGTTTATATTATAAATTTATAAAGTTTATAAACTCTACTTCCTTGGCTGTTGTCAATTTAAGTTTACTAAAACTGAACACTCCACAGCTCACCAAGAATCACATATCCGTTTAGAATTAGATGTTTGGGAAACGACGTCTAAGCGGACCTCTTAGACTTTCACTGTTAATCACAACCAAAATCCGAAGGAAAATAGAACTAACTTTATTATTAATCAAGAACGCCAAAAAAAAAATTACCAAACTGTTGAAACCGTGATAACAGCAAAAATTGCTGTTGCTACTTCGCTAAAAACAACTTATTAGTGAACCTTCAACTGAACAAAAAACGTTACTCAAACTGAAAGGCAAAAACTTGCACAAAATAAATCAACGAAAAACGCAGAACTAAATAAGCCAGTCACAGACCAGAGACGGTTCGAATCTCGGGCCAGGCTCAAGCAAGATTCTAAACATAGCGCCCCCTTTGAAACAGAGGACGAAGCGTTCCTACCGTGCGTCCAGGAAAGCATTCCTACCGTGCGTCATGTCCCCAGGAAAGGAATTTTGAACAGTATATACAGGTTGATAAAGAAACTGTAAGAGCGCAGCCTGAAGCTTCTATTCCTAAGCCTTTGTATAGTCAATCTGGTCCGGTTGAAACAAAACCTTTCGTTAACCCAGGCCATCCTATTTTTAATGAGTGGAGAGAGCCTCGGGGGCGCCATATCAATGATGTAGAGGCAACTTCTAGGTTTGCGCATTTTCGTCCTGAGCGTACAAATTCGGATTATGTGGCTGGTGATTCTCGTGTCTTGAACGATCATGTATTTCAAACATACCTTGATAGACAAAACAGAAAGGAGTATATTAGTTTTGCGTCACAGATGAGTTTTAACGGTGATAATATTGCCTTTGTCTTCTTTAAAAACCAAATTCAAAAACTTATGAATCAATGTCCTATAATTGAAAGACGTCTTGAAGTTTTGAGAGCTGCATGTGTGGGTCAACCGCGTGAAATGGTCAATTCACGCTTTATCAACTTCAAAAAACGATTCCAGCACCGCACTTAATAATCTGTTCGGTAGACAAAATAATTCTATTTCTCTATAGTATTAATATCCGAAAACATTGGCGAAAAACAATTCCAACACTTGTCAATAACTCTACTGAAACTTCGACTGCACTATGGGATTTAAATTAAAATTTCAACCGCAATAACTGCAATGACTAGAATGTAAACTGAAATGACGGAAATAAGTGGAATAAATTACAAACAACATTCATGCATATAAAACATCACGTCACCTGATGAGCGAATTTCCCGAATAAGATTGAATTTACGTGAAGGTAAGCACTTAATAATCTGTTCGGTAGACAAAATATTTCTATTTCTCTATAGTATTAATATCCGAAAACATTGGCGAAAAACAATTCCAACACTTGTCAATAACTCTACTGAAACTTCGACTGCACTATGGGATTTAAATTAAAATTTCAACCGCAATAACTGCAATGACTAGAATGTAAACTGAAATGACGGAAATAAGTGGAATAAATTACAAACAACATTCATGCATATAAAACATCACGTCACCTGATGAGCGAATTTCCCGAATAAGATTGAATTTACGTGAAGGTAAGCACTTAATAATCTGTTCGGTAGACAAAATATTTCTATTTCTCTATAGTATTAATATCCGAAAACATTGGCGAAAAACAATTCCAACACTTGTCAATAACTCTACTGAAACTTCAATTGCACTGTGGGATTTAAATTAAAATTTCAACCGCAATAACTACAATGACTGGAATGTAAACTGAAATGACGGAAATAAGTGGAATAAATTACAAACAACATTCATGCATATAAAACATCACGTCACCTGATGAGCGAATTTCCCGAATAAGATTGAATTTACGTGAAGGTCGAAGTTAAAAATTAGTAAAAAAATTATCTTTGGTCATCGTTTGCATTGAACAAAAACAGCCAACCAGAAAATCGCGGCGTAAACGGATTAAGTTTATAATAATTATAATTAGAAGTCTGAACACTGCTACCCGACCAACCGAGAAACACTTAGGCGCAATGGGTCACGTGCTCTTAATCTGATTGACACGTGCTTAAGATAGCAATTGATAGTACAAACAATTGAAACAATCGTGAGACAGCTTGCAAATAAGTTAAATAAATCAAATTAACAGGGGTTTTTACCGACAATGCAATTATTACTTGGCCATGAAAATATTACGTCATAATGAAGCTTTAAATTGTTAAAAAAAAACAGAAAATTAACTATAGATTTGTGAAGTTAAGATTATTGCGATTGAAGTGTAACAGTAATAAAAGTGGCCTTTTATAAAATCTTATGCAAAGCTTTTTCAAAAACGTTTTGGCTTTGAAAGTTCAGAGAAGACCAAAAAAGTTCTTAACTTTAACGAAGACCAACAAGCAGTTATAATTATAACAACAAGCGGTTTTGTCCAAGAAAAATAAGTTGATAAAAAATTATGCTATTGTCGGCTATTTACGAGTATTAATAAATTTCTAAATCAGAGTCGTTGCACAGCCATTTTTTCATAAATAAATGTGATACAACAGTTTAAAGCAGAGTCTAACTACTCAGTAAACATAGCATAGGAAAAGTCCAAATTCAAATAAAGTAACATTGGTGTAAGTTGTTTCCGTTTTTGTAACGCTATTTTTACAAGTAAACCAATACGTATAGATTACACATGTTTTTATTGTTACTCATAATTAATTATTTTCTCACTTCGGGGGCCCAAATTTGACCTTTCAAGTTATTTTTTACTTAATGGTGAAAAATTTGGACTTTTTTACCAATAAACCTCTGTAAAAAAAGCCCATAAATGAGCAAAAGTGAAATATTTTATATACTTTTGGTCAAAATAAATCGAACTTTTGAAATGTTCTTCATATAAAAATTCTATAAAATATTACATTAATTGTAAAAAGTTCGATTACTTTAAAAAAATTAGGCCCTTGAAAATACAAAAATTTCTTCTAGTAGGGAATTCTCTCTGTTGAAAACCTTTTGTCCTTTGGAAGAGCATCCACTCCAGATCAGGCACAAGTAGGACTGGGGCCGAGGGTTTATCCTTTTACTACCCCAGACTGCTGCACTGCCTGGATCAGATGCTGGCAGTGATGTTGTTAAGCCAGTATCGAGTTTTGTTATGCAAAACCGTCAGACCTCGTGCTCCATGTGGTGCCCGATGTATGGGGCACGTTGTTAAAACGTGATCTGCGGTTTGCTCAGCGGCGCCGCACTCGCAATTCGGTGAAGGAGCGAGACCCTATTTGTGCATGGACGAATGGAATCCCCCAACATCAATTCTCAGGCGGTTAAGCTTAAACCAAACTACTCGGGGTAAGCCAATTCCAACAGGCTTGGCAATGGTCCTGGACACAATAAAACGGAGCCTGGAAGCATTTTCATAGTACTCCGCATTCCATTTATGACTTTTTTACTCAAAAGCGTGGATGCCAAGTCCGGCAAGGTTGTCCAAAAGACTCCGCGCAGCTGGCACAAATGGGAGTCTGGATCTTAGTCTCTCTCTTGGCGAGCATCCGAAAACCTACTTAAAAGGCCGTACAAGATATGCTCACGGTCCTTAGATCTACGGTATCCCAAGGAGAGTGTCGTTCCCACTCGGCGAAGCTCAGCTGGTAGAGTGCATAAAAGTATGGGTAATTGGTCCGTTGCAGTGGGACGCAGCATCCAGTGACTATGCGCAAAGCGTCGTTCAAGGCACTGTCTATGAGACGAGTGTGAGCGATGCGACATTAAACTGGTGTGCAGTACTCAGCGGTTGATTAGACCAGAGATAAAGCGGCTATGAGTAGTGTTTTGGCATCAGCACCCAATCCCGAGCCCACAAATCGTCTCAACAGTGTGACGCGCAAGAATAATTTTTTGCGCAATGCCACTAGATGGTGACGAAACGTGAGCTATTTGCCTTATTGAGCTATGAGCTATTACCTATCTCAAGATAAGTTGGAGTTGGACAGAAATGTAAAAGTCTATCATTGTTGTACTGCCGTCACCGTCTTAGTGTGACTGAGCTTCAACCTCCAAGTCTGGAGATACGCTGAAAGTGTAGACATGTCTTGGCTTAAAGTCCCCTCCAAGTCCTTCCAGTTTCCAAAGAGTGCAACAATGCTAAATTATCAGCATAAGCAAACTTTCTGGAAATCACGGAAAGCAGATCGTGGGTATAGATGTTAAATAGGATGGGACCCAAGACCAATTCTTGAGGAACGCCGTTTTTAAGACGGCGTAGCCTGCTTTGCTTGCTGTCACCGGTAGTAAAGGTAAAACTTTGATTTTGGACAACCTCAATGATTATTCTGACCACGTGCGTATCCGGCAGAAGCCTCAGCAGCTTGCAGGTAAGGCCACTGTGCCAGACAGTGTCATAAGCAACTGTCAGATCAACAAATACGGCACCCGCCTTCTTCTAAGCCTCAAAAGAATCCTTGATGTTCTGGGTCAGCAGAGCAACTTGATCTTTGGTTGACTTTCCAAGTCGAAACCCAGCCTGCTCTTTAAGGAGCAGCAGATCAATTAATGGTTCAACGCGGGCGTAGATAAGCTTCTCGAGAATCTTGTAGCGGACACAGAGCAGAGATATTGGTCGCTAACTCTTTCAGTCCCCCACGGGCTTCATTGGCTTTGGGATCGCGACTACAAGCGCTCTTCTCCAGATCTTGCGAATTTTGAGTCGGAGCAAGAAAAAAAAGGAAGTCACGTAACTAGGAATTCAAAGCAGCCCCAGCATGGAGTATAACCTCTGAACAGATGGAATCAGGACCAGGAACTTTGCCTGGTTTTAAGTGTTGAAGGGCAGCAGTAAATTCTCTCTATGAAAAAATATCAATAGCTATTTACTGGGTCTGGTGTTGTGGCCCTCCAAAGGTCAGACACTTCGTAAGAGACAAGTCGAGATGACTTGAGGTCAATAGCCTCGTATCTCCTATTTCTGACCAGCTGAGATGCAATAGCATCAACTGAGACGGGACAGTGACGAGGAGAATGTTGTGACCTACCAGTAAGATTGTTTAAAATTCTCCATGCTTTTCGACTAGAATATATGAAAAGTCGATGCTCCGAACTGCCTCGGACCATCAATTCCTCCGCTTCCTGTCAAGTTTGGCAAGCAAAGCTGTAGCAGCCAAACTTGATTCGTCTCCCTGAGGAGACTGCAGAAAAGTTCTATTGGGAAATTCACATTCCGTATCCCATTACGGAATACAGTTGTTTTGATACCCGCGTGGGATAGTATTTTTGCTGCTTTCTTGATGATGAGTAGAGGGAATCACTTCTAACTCTGCCACTGCTTTAATGAATATAACCAAAATCACTTTTGTCCTGCAATATATTCAATTGATCGAGGGGTAATTTGATCTCTTACCATCGAGGCAAATGACACATTACAATGCAAAAGTACAAAGACTCATTCGATTTCGACCAATATCACATTGATACTTCGCAGTTTACGACTGCATTGCGCTAATTTTTAATATCCAGGACAATTACTGGTAAAAATTGACTTGGTAAAGTGCAAACAATAATCAAGCTAGCTAATTTGAAAAAAAATTTTTTTTGTTTATCTAGACACAAAATTAGAACATTGAAAGTATAGTTTGGGGGCCTCAAATTGTAAAAAAGAAAAGGTAATCTTGTCATAAAACAATAGAAAAAAAAATTAATTTATTATAGAAAACAATAGAAAAAAAAAGGTTTCTATTGTACATAAAACATTTGTATTATAAGTAAAAGATGTATTCTGGTACAGTACATCAATGTTCTAGTTTTATAAAGCTGTACTAGTGTGTGTAAATTTTTTAATATTGTATGTCATTATTATATTTCAATTGTAGAAAATGATTAATAATGTACTCATAAATACTAACGATTTCAAGTAGTGTGTTTATCTTTAAAAAATTTAATTTTAAAACAAAATTTATGTTTTTCTTAAGCATAGTTTCAGCTTTAAAGTTGTTGCTGCTAAATTTCAATAACTTTTAGACAACTTTTATAATAATTTAACTTTTACGAATAGTTCACATTACACAGTTAATGTTCAATATTTAAAAGCTGAATAGATTTCGTGCGTTATTGTTTCAAACTTATTTTCCTATGTTCTATATTATGTATGTGACATACATTTTTTTATCTGCTGAAAACTCCAAACTTTTGAGTTTCTGGGGTTATGGACCAATGTAAAATGCTACAAAATAAAAATAAACATGCGGCATTTTGAAAAAGAGAGGCCCCTCGATAACTACAAAAAAAGGGTGCCCGACTCAACCGCTTCACTCGCCTCGCTCAATATCCACCACTGAACACATCCCCAAATCTGTCACCAATCTTCTCGCCTCTCAAAGCCGCGACAGTCTTCCTCGCACCTGCAAAGTAATAGTAGCCCCCCACATCGCCTTTTTCCACAAGTTTATTATTGGCCAGCACGTTTTAAACAACACTCAACCCTCTCTTCGTTACAGCAACATTAATTTGTTTTCTTGTTCAAGATTGTTCTATCTTTCATCTTTCTTGTTCTTCTTGTTCAAGATTGTTCTATCTTTGGTCAAACACTTTGACCAATAAGAGTTCTTTTTTTCACGTTATATCTCAGTTTGGCTCGCTTCTTCTTCACTCTGACGATTTTTCCTGAAGAGTATCAAACAAAAAGCTTTCCAAATGTTCTTGCTATTTTCAAAAAATGAAAAAGTTTTCACCTGTAAAATTCGACCGCGGTAATTTATGCACTTGGCCCAAAAACACTTTTAATAAACCTAAATAGTCTTTGGCTTAAAAAGTTTGAATAGTCTTGATGCAAGTTCTTTTTGGTCCCCACTTTAAAGATTTTTACCTTTAAAATTCTTTTTTTATTATTTTGGTCTAGACAAATTTCTTAGTAAAAATTTTCTCCAACACTTCAAAATTTATATTTATTGAGGTTGGCTTTTTAATGCAAAAAGTGGCTTTTTTTCCAAACTTTGCTCTATTGCTAAATTATTGCTATTTGCTTGTAGTTCTTTTCGAAAGAAGTTTGGTGACCCTGGTGTCTAATTAAATACTTTACAAACTTTTTTGTATTTAATTTTGGTCCAAATTATATAGTTGTAGAGCCAAGTGTTATCAAACCTTTCTTCTTTTTCATATTTCAAAGGGCATTATTTGCCCCCTTGTGCCCCCGTGATTTAAAAATATATCAGAACAAGAAGGGCGATTTCCCACTGATCCCCCAGATCCCGGCGCCTCTGGCGTTGCCACTTTTTAGAAAATAAAATTGTACAAGCTGTACATTTTCTTCCATGAAAAATGCTTCGGCCAATATAGCCACTGATAAAATATGCTACTAATTAAGAGTTCAATAAATCATAAATTCAATTTTTTGTTATAAAATTAAGTTACTTAAAGAAAAGCTGGCTCGTCCAAACTTTTGAAGGAATCCGATTGCTTCCTCTGTCCAACGCAGTACTGAACTTTTTGGATAAAGTCAAAAAAATCCCCCCAAGTCAACTACATTTATATTTAAAAATGTGTCGTTAATTCACAGTAATAAAAACTACATTTCTAAACGAATAGAGACCGAATTTATTTTTTATCTGCAGCTGAATTCGAGCGCAGCAACTCAGCAGAACACTGCAAACGTATTCAGCAAAACATCACAATTTATTCATTTAGCAAAATTTTGGCCACTGATCACAACGGAATTGACGACACTTTTTATAATAAAGCTTAAATCGGCCTACATATTTAAACAACAAACTTTCAAAGGAAATTAATAAATCCAAAGTAGCGCACTTCGTATATTTCTCCTCGGTCATCTCTATTCAACATTTAAAATTCTAGTCAAGTTAGAATGCCGAGCCGCATATCATTAACAAAAGGAAATCGCAGGATCATTTCACAATTTAAAAAATGCACCCACAATGAAGTCACAGTTGGATACAGATTATTGCAGCCGGACTAAACATGTAAACAAGTGGATTAAACATTTAAAACGTCAAAAGCGTCGAAGTTTCAAAAGGTCCTTGTTATTATTCAGTTGTACAATTCCCTCAAAACGGTAATTACTTTTTAAAAGTTTTACAATATTTGCAACGAATGGCGATTTGCTGTTACGAAACCACTACATTTTTATTTGTCTCAGATAAATTGTGCATTGTGGGGGATTTATTTGAGGCATGGCAAACGTAGGATATTTGTTGATGACTTTTGCCCCACGCTTAACGCCTTTGAATCAAAAGAATAAATAAAGATGGTAAATGAATAAATTTTCTCCCATTTTTACATTTTTGCTACATACATTTTTTACATAAGTATAACAAAAATCAAGACAAAGTTTTGCAATGCACAAAGAAACCTATACAAACAATCCCGGTAAAAACCTAGAGAAATCCCCATGGGGAAAACTGAGTATTGACCTGACTTGCCCTTTGCAGGAATTATTTTGACAGATTTTTTCTACGAAGTGCTTAAAAACAGGAAACTGGTTAAAGAAATTTTCTATTGTGCGCTTTAAAACAGGAAAAGGTTAGGTAGGTTTGCTTCGCTTGCACTTAAAAACAGGAAACAGTTTGAAAAACTTTTCTATTGTGCGCTTAAAAACAGGAAAAGGTTAGGTAGGTTCGTTTTACGAGTGCTTAAAGTAAAAAGCGGTTTGACTTTATTGCTTTAAAATCTTGCAGAATGTCTTGAAATAATCTTATATTACGTTTTGAAGTCTTGGTTCTATCTTGGACAAAAAACGAACTCAGGACTACTGCTGTTCTTAGGGTTTGGTTTTATATTATCTTGGGTGGGAGTCAAACTCAGGACCACCGTCTCTCTTAGGATTAAAATTTATATTATATTGGTTGGGAATCAAACTCAGGACTACTAATTTTCTTACAATTAGGTTTGAAATCTTACATCTGTCTTGAGCAAGAATTGAACTCAAGACCACTGACTTTCTTAAGGTTAGAGTTTATACTGTCTTGGGTGGGAATCTAACTCAAGACTACTAATTTTCTTACAAATAGGGTTTATACTGTCTTGGATAAGAATTGAACTCAGGACTATTGTCTTTCATAGGGTTAGAGTTTATACTGTCTTGGGTGGGAGTCAAACTCAGGACAACCGTCTTTCTTAGATTTAAGAATAGGATTAGGATTAAAAATAGGAATAGGAATAGGGTTAGGAATAGGAGTAGGATTAGGAATAGGAGTAGGATTAGGAATAGGAGTAGGAATAGGAGTAGGATTAGAAATAGGAGTAGAATTAGGAGTAGGAATAGGAATAAAAATAGGAGTAAGATTCGAAATAGGATTTAGAATAGGATTCAAAATAGGATCTGGATTAGGATTCGGATTCAGATCCGCCACTGCTCTCTAGCGCCACCCTCCGCCACCGCTCTTGCGATGACGTCAGCGCTCCTGGCTCCTGCTCCTGCTTTCTAGCGCCACTAGCGGAAACGGTCACCAAAATTCCTTTCATATACTACTAATGTATTAGCTACTTATTTTACAGTTTTTGTAAAAGTCAGATTACCAATCCAAAAGGAGTTATGACGTAACACGCTTTTTTGTATCGAACTATTGGCGGCAGCGTGGCCGAGTGGTTAAAACGTCGTGCTTACGATCAACATGGTCTCCGTTCAAAACCCACTCGCGCCATTCTGTTTTGTCCTTGGGAAAGGCACTTTACGGCACTGGCAAGCAATTCTGAATTACAGCCATATTTCTATTAAATCACAAGCGGAAAGCAATATCTTGGCATCTCCAAAAGCAGGTTGGGGTAAGGAGAATAAAACTAAAGATAATAGCCATTCAAGAGTAGAATAACAAAAAAAAAGTTTTGCGTTTACTATTATGGCAGAATATAGCGAGTTATTCGAAAAAAACACAAATAAGATAAAGATTTACTGTGAAAAACTAAACTGGCATCCTGGCAATTGAATATGGGTTAATACATGCAAAAACTGAATAAAACGCACCCATAAAATAGTAAAGTTTATGAAGCTCCAAATTCTTTACCAAAACCCCTGAAGTATTTTCTCAACAATATTCGCGATAGTAATTCTTTTGCTCAATATTTCACTGCAGTTTTTTATAATGGCGAAACCAAATAGCAACCGTAAACGAATGCCATGTTTTCCAGTTTTGATACTTTTAATACAGCGGGTAAAATTTCTATAAAGTAATTAATGAATGGCCAAAAAGTTTGTTATCGATACGTTTGATAATGTGCCATCTGTTACTTGATATGTCATAGCATTCGACTTCTTTAACAGATTTACTTTTATCATTCACACCTCCCACAACAAATATTGTATTATACGCAACACATGCAGAATGCCCCCATCTTTCAATATTCATCTCACTTACATAAACCCATTTGTCAGCTATACAATCGTACTTTTCAACACTTTTTAAAGCATCGAAACCATGGTTCCTACCTCCAATGACATATATGACGTCATCAAAGCTCACAGCAGCAAACCAACATCTCGGTGTTTGCATGGATGAAACTGATTTCCAGGATTGACCTAATTCATTTAATCGTTCCACTGATGATAAACGAGTTTTTCCATCATACCCTCCCATTGCATATAAACATCCATTAGATGCAACTAAATGATTTCCATTTCTTTTCTGTTTCAATGAAGATAATTGCTCCCATTTGTTTAATTCAGGATCATAAGCTTCTGCTGATTTTCTCCCTCCACAAACAACAACTTTGCCATCAAACACAGCAGCACCAGGTTCGCATCTTTTCTTTTTCATTGCAACCATTGATTCCCACCCTTTTTTAGTATTTTTTAAATTTAGTCTGAAAGCGGCGCGTCTTCTTTTCTCCTTGTCATATCTTCCTCCGACACAATATACAAAATTATTTAATTTTAGTAAACGATGATTATTTGATTGAATCGGTAAATCAGGGCAAACTTTTCTTATTTTTCCTGGTAAATAGTAAATTACTTTTACGCAGTTTCCTGGATGGCATCCACCAACGCTGATAAGTTCTGTTGTTTTGGTTTCCAAGAACTCCATTCTTATATTTAGTAAACCAAAATATTCCGGGATTTTACGGATTAAACTTTCATTCAGCAAAACTTTTATCGACCAAAACGATAATTGATTAACATTTACAAACTGAATTAGTCTGAAAAATTGTTGCTTTCGTGTTTCTTCATCTTGTTTTGTCCAACTCAACAATGATCGACACAACACTTCATTTTCGACGTAGAATCGTGTCTTTAAATGAAATACAATAAAAAACAACTCATTTCTTTCAAGATTTAAAAACGCTGGTGTTTTTGTTATTGCTTTATAATTGTCACTGATGTGTTTGTAAACTTTATCTCTCAACGTGAAGTTTTTGTATTGTTTAGCTGTAATGAGAATAGTGATGCAGTTATCTGGTGTCATGCAGTTTTCCAAAAACTTAAAACAAAACTCTTTGACTTCATCCAATTCCAAGTAATGAGCAGCTGATAAAATATTAAACACATTATCACTGTCTATACATATTTGACCAGTGTAAATGTATTGAACGAGAAGTTCCAATAATTTTCCATCAATATTTGGAATGTTAACAACTGAATCATGATCTCGGTCGTTTCTGTTCGGCACAAAGTTGTGATAAAAGAACGAACAAAAACAAGATAAAACCATTCGATTTGCTGGAATACTTGTATCCTTTGATTTGATGGTGACGTCATTGAAGCGTCCTTCTTTTCTGTAATAGTCCGCAAATTCTAGAAGAGAGCACTTTTTGTCGCGGTTAAAAGATAATTGTATTGATGGGTAGATATCTAACATTATTTACAAACAAGAAAAATTGTACTTTTATATTTAGAAAGTCAGTGCGTCTACAGTCTAAAATATCTAAACGAAATCTATATTTAGCCTAAGCTGTTTAAATTGTTTTTGAAAAACAATGCCAGTAGAAAAATGTGCATGTATCTATATCAAAAATTTTTTTGCAATAATTAAAAGTAAATTAATAATTATTAATAATCAAAAATAAATTATAATAAAAATAAACAGATATCAAAAATTAATAATTTTTTTGCAATAATTTTCCACTCCAGAAATCATTAAAATGTTTTGAAAGATGATTGATAAGCAATAAACTCGCGGCTGTGGCCAGATTTCGGGTGGCAATTCGCTTATTATTTCCAAACGGTACTGCACGAAAAATTTCTCCAAATTTGCCTTTGAAAGTCAGGTGAACTCTGAAAAAATTTTTACTCTTATTTTTTTAATTTACACTGGTGTATGTTTTGATCTCGTTTTATGCAGCTTTATCTATAAATCCATAGAACTTATCACAGATCTTCATTTTTTCTATTACAAAATTTAAAGCAACTTAAGTTGCTAGCATAATTAGGCCTACTTGCTTAATGATTAACACCATTTAAGCAATAATCGTTTCCTTTACTTTCTACCGGGATGCTTGGCTGTATCAATAATTAACCGCTGCCGAAGATCTCACGCAGTGCTGGACACTGCAAAAGTGTGCAAATGCGCTTTAGTTAAGAGTGTTAAGCTGCAGCCTTATTCTTGAGCAACAACCCGAGTCGATCAGGCCAGGCTTCCGCAAACATTTCTTTGTTTGGGAAAACAAGTAGTCTAGAGAGAATAGGTGGTTTTATTTTGGGAAATTTCGAGAAAATTTTCTTGGGAAATCAATTTTTAATTTTATTTATTTATTTTTTTTATTTTATCTCTATATTTATCCTCCTGACTTGCAGGAAAGCGACGGAGGTAAAAAATGTATTATTCCGTTCTTACTGCATGTGCTTTTATTTTAGTTAATTATAGTGTAATTATTTAAAATCTTCATATTACCTAATCAAAGTAGCATACAAAGATGCTTCCAGAACAGAAATTCTTAAACGTTTTTGAAGTGTGCCCCCTTTTCTCATGCAAACAAAACCCGTGCCCTCCCTTGACAATACCAACAAAAACCAAGCCTTATCATCATGTTATTTTTCTTTTTTTTAATTAATGGTGAATGCTTAAAATAGATTCTTTCTTTGATCTGTAATGTTTTAGGTTCAAAATTTAAGATGCAGACAGAGGGACCACCGTCATAGTTCTACTATGAAGAAACAGAGCAATCTTTTGCTTGAGGTGATACACATTTTGACGTTTTGTAGGGAACCGGTCCGCCCGCTCTGTTGGCATCGTACTAAATCTATCACTGTACTCAGATAAAATGAATGTCACAGAAGAAAGTCCTGCGACAAATTTGGTAAACAGCTACATAATTAGGTCATTGAATTCGGTCTTTAAATTACATGACAAAATTTATAAACCTTTTATTTTTATTTATCTGAAGAGGGCTAATGAAAGCAGAAAACGTTTATAGTTTCTTTTTGTTTTATTTTAACATGCGTGTATGGGTATTGCTGTATGTGATTGTAACATGTTTAAAAAAAGTATATTCTCTCCCTAAATTGTATTTCTATATAATTTACTAATTTAATCGATTTTGACCATAATTCATCTTCAGTTGAATTTTATTCAAATAAAATCAATCCTACTAGCAATCGTCATTAAATCGTCATCGAAAAAAGCTGTCGTTGATCTATTAGTTTATTTAACAAAAAAATTCAGCTAAATACCATTCGTATCTAATTTTATCACAACTTTTATTCAAAGTCTATTTTTCGCAAAAATCAAAGTGATGACCTTTTTTTATTTATGGTCTTCACTTCGATTTTAACGTAATATTTTAAAATTAACTTCTACAACAACTAGAATTCGAAACACAAACTTAGCTAAAAACCAAGAAAAAGATCATCACTTTGATTTCTCATTTAGCTGATGTGGAAAACACACGTTGGATGAAAGTGATGACTTTTTTTATTTTGGTCTTTAACTTAATTTGTTGTTCAGCTTTAGGTGTTATATAGGATAATTAATTATTTTTAATTTTACATTAAAAATAAAGTCGTCGGTTCTTAAACTGGGAGGCTTGAAAAGCTTTTTAGGAGGGCGCGAGCAACTGGGTAATAACTGAGTTGAAGTCAGGCAAAAATTGAGAAATCAGAGACAGTTTCTAAGGAAAGACTTTTTTTGGTCTTCACCTTAAACTTTGACCAAAATCGGAGAATTTGATAAATCGCTGTGTTTTTGCTTCTGGTTAGTATTGTAAAGGGGAGCGCAAGTTCTGCTTGCATGAAAAAGGGGGGCGAAACTTTTGTTTGTATAAAAAAAAGGGAAAGTTTTGCTTTCATGAGGAAGAGGGAGAGCGTCTAAAAAGTTTAACACTAGAACGGCCGAAGTTGCGATAAGCCTTCAACGGCCAGCAGCGGTCATTTTGACCACTTTTCCGAAAACGCATTTTTACTAGTATATGCGTGGTGTGGTTGCAACTTAAGTGTTGAACAAATACTCAGGTAACATAACTCAATCAATCTATCCATAAAAAACAGTTTTATTTTAAGGAAAGAGCACAAAGTGGACATAAAATTGAAAAATGTTTCATATTTGCGTTGTCGCACACACTGTATAACGCATTCGAAAAGCTCCGTGGCGGTACACTTGCCACATACAGTTTTCTTGCACTTAAAACAAATTTTGCTGGTTTTGTTTGAGTGCAGTTTGCAGCTATTTGACATTGTTTACGCTTCTCGGTTTTGGTGTTTTTAGGAGGTGTTGATAGTTGGTGAGGTCTAGCAATAGTAGGGTTTCTGCTTGATTTTCAACAATGTAGTCTTCACGTAGTTCTGTAGCAAGCTTGAACAAGAAATCTCGTCTTGAAACCTTGTCACCTGTTTTTTTTTATAGAGCACAAATGCATTGGTGCCTGCCAAATTCAAAATGTTGTAGAAAACAGCAATGGGCCACCAATGGGTGCCTGTTTTGACTGAATACTGCCTGGCCATTTGATCAGCCACGTCAAGACCACATTTGCTCTTGTCATAAAATTCCATTTTTTCCGGTTTCTTTTCCTCAGATTCGCCAAGCTCAACAAACATATGCAGAGAACTGAAAACACAAACGTTTTTCTTGGGATTACACTGATACGCTGTTAAAATTGCCGTATCGCCTGTCTTCATGAGCTTACTAGAATAACGTTGTTGCAAGCATTTTGCAGATGCAGGCAGCTCAAGTCTAACCTTGTTCATAGTTTCAACAAGGCTGGCTTTCTTCTTTTTCAGTTCTTTAGCAAGTAAAAACAACATGAAAAGGTTATCGGTGGTAACGTTTCTACCTTTACTCATGAATGGTTCCATGAGAGTCATGACGACCTTGTCAATAACTAAGCTTTTGGGTGGATGGACGTGACTCGTCTTTTCCCAGATATGGAATGGCATTTAGGATATACTTGAATTCCATGTCAAATGCCAACCAGAACTTCTTGCCAAACTTATTTGGTTTGTTTGGCATATACTGGATAAACCTACAACGAAATTTTGTCTGGAACAGCTTCTCATAAATTGTAATATTTTCTCCAGGTTGGTAACAATTGATGCTGTTATCTACAAACCAAATATCTGAAATAAGAGCAAATTTATCAGTTTGCCAACGTGCTGACTTTGTGCTACGCAAGTCGAGCTGTAGAAAACGTATAATTTCACGACAACGATTTCTTGACATGGTTTGTTGAAAAAATGATACGCCCCATTCTTCATTCCAAAAATTGTAAAGGGGAAAGTTTTTGCCACCATACACTGCTCGTATATATAACAGAGCAATAAACGCATTGAGCTCACAAAGTGAAACCTCCCATTCTTCATTACCTAAGACTCTTCGAGCTTCAACATTGGTACATTGTTGAATGTATTTGAGCATGTGGTTATCAAATATAATTTGAAAAGCACCAACAGGGTAGTCTGCCATTCTAAGGGCAAAGCGTGATAAACCTAATTGCTCAGTTAGGACAGCAACGTTAGGACATAGACATTAGGATCTGAGCTGCACGTCTTCCTCGTACTTCTAGACCGAATTCCATAAATTCCCATTTTGTGCCATCTCTTGCTGTCTCGTTTGTGCTCCAGCTTTCAGGAGCACCCGAACCAGAATCATCATTATAACACGTAACAGAATAGATTTTAACGTTAGTATCGGAAGTTTGTAAATCACCTATATGAACAATGGGTTGTGCACCATCAAATTGCTCAGTTTTTTCATCGTCGCTCATCTTATCTGAGGAGCATAGTTGACAATCTAACACGTCGCCTTCTTTAGTTTCACTTTTCCCTCCAGAATCATCCTTTTCTATAGATGTGAGCATATCAATAACTTCAGTACAACGTCTTGGTCTTTCAGATATGATGTAATAGATTTCACTATGTTATATTTGTTAGTCAAATAGCTTACTTCACCTGTGAAACCAGAATAGGTTAGCACTAATTGGGCATGAACATCATGCTTTTATTAAAAAAGATGATCATCAACTTACTAACTTATGCAGGCTAATTGCTAGCTTATGGCTAATTAAAGGCTAATTGCCTGTGTGTTCCGCTGCTTTTTCTACCTGAGTAAGTGGGATGGGTGCTGTTTGGGAAAAATATCCGACCATCACCGTGGAGTACTTTTATTAAATGTTTTTTAATTTTTATTTTAAAATTTTTATTTCTTTTCTTATAAATTTTAAATTTACTTTCATTTTTAAATAATTTAATGAAACTAAAAAATTGGCTTTATAATTCTATTTGCTTTAACTTATTCGTCACAATGTAAATCATTTATGCATAAATAATTAATTTTCTTTGTTTTGACGCATTATTGTTAATTTCATTTAAGTTTAAGTTTTTCTTGAAAAGGGCTTAAGAAGCCGAAAACGTTTGAAAATAAAAGTTTTATGAATTTAATTGTGCTGCTGAGTATCGCCACAATATGGTTGAAGAAAATTTATTCCTTGCCAAAATTGTATTTTAATCTTTCATAATCTGTTTCATAAACTCTTTTGTAACCTATTTCTGTTTTACAAACTCTTTCATAATCCGAAGTCAGTATATTTCCAGTGCTAACTGATAATTGGGAAAATTTTTTACAACTGCTTTCTGAGTTCTGCATTTCTTTCTGGTGACTCTATGATGTCACAAATAAAATTAATTTATCGGAAAATAGAAAGACAATGTTTGAAAATGAGTCATACGTGACATAGAGACGATACGGTCTCATAAAGTACAGCAGGAGGTTCAGAAAGAATGGTTTTCGTATAGCGGTCAAAATGACCGTTAATGGCCGTTGGAGGTAAACCACCTTCTAAAATATTTGTGAAAGCAGTTTTCGGTTTGATACTCAGCATTACAATTCCTACCAATTAATTAGGAAAAGTCAAGAAATTTCACACCAATGCTATTTTCGTAAAAAAGAATAAGCCACCTTAAAATTCCAAAACGGTCAAAATGACCGTAGCGGCCGTTCTAGTGTCAAGAACCGAAGATCAAAGCGGAGAGGGAAAAAAGTCATTATTTTAATTAGTGAACCGATTGTGGCCAGCCATGAATTTACATACAAAAATTTAGCCTGCGATGTTTAAAAGGTTGGGCACCCATGCACTACAGGTTTTCACAGTAACTTTTAAAAAATATTAAAAAAAATTAAGCCCAAATATTCAGATTTTCGGTATGTACAGTATACGATGATCATATGTATTCCTTTGACTTATTTTGAAGAAATCATTCATTTTAGAACATACCTTTAGATCAGTGGTTCTTAACCTACTTACTTGCTGCACCCCTTTTAAATCACCAACCAATTCTCGCACCCCCTTTTAGAATTGGTTAAATATAACAAGTTTTAAAAAACGTAAAATGGAACCATCTTTTAAGCTCAAAAAAAAAAAATCAGCAAAGAAAGAAATTACAGTAATACATTTAGAAGAGTGTCTCAGTGACTCTTTTGTTGTTGCTTCCTATTTATAATGACATCAAATCTTGGTGTCTTGGTGCTAAGTGCTACTCGCATGTCGTGCTGAGGATCCAAACGATTTCTAGATTTTATTTTAATGTGAACCAGGCAAGAAAATTCTGTTTCACACAAATAAGTTGTTGCGAAAGGCACCAACACAGTAAGAGCCTTTTTTTCCAAACAGGATATGTTTCTAATTGAGAAGCCCAAAAGTTCTCCAGACTATCATCGGAAAATTCCATTTTAATTCCAGTATTGTTTCTCATATCAATGAAATCTTCCATAATGTCGCTATTATCATCAGTTTCTTCCAAATTCACCTTGAAAGGATGACGGATCCAGTAGTCACAGGTTTGTATCTCTCCACATGAGATGTAGCCATCAAATGCAGTACTAAGTATTTGTAAATGTTCAGCAATTGTTGAAACAAGGGGTGGATGCAAGGAAGCACTTTCCTCGAGTGTTTCTTGAAGGGAAGGAAAATTTACCATGTTTCCTTTCTTTACACGTCTAATGCACAGCTGAAGCTTTTCTTTATATGCAGACAGCTTCTCACATGCATGAATTACGCTGATTCCTTGTCCCTGCAAAGAGCGGTTGAGCTCGTTGAGTGCTGTGAACACATTAGCCAAATAGGCAAGGTTTTGAATAAATTCAGGGTCTTCAAAATATTCAGCCATTTTATTTCCCATTTTGCAGAGGAACTCTTTAATTTCATCTCGCAATTCAAACAGACGAGATAGCACACGACCACGTGACAGCCACCTTACTTCGGTGTAATATAAAAGCACGGTTTGTTCTTTACCCAACTCCTTACAAAACAGTTGAAACAGTCGGTGATTCAGTGCACGGCCACGACTCGTATTCACAACCTTAATGCAAATTTCCAAAGCTTTCTTCAGTTTGAGGGGTAATGTTTTTGCTGCAAGAGCGTGCCGATGAAGAAAGCAATAGGTAATTTTCAGACTGGGAATTTCTTTTCTTAGTAATGCAGCAAATCCTGAACGGTTGCCCAACATGGCTGGTACTCCATCAGTGTATATCGAACCAATCTTGTCTAAGTGAAGTTGGTGTTTCATGAAGAATTCTTTTATCATATCAAATACGTCTTTGGCTTTCGTTGTAGTTTCCAGTGACTGACAAAACAAAAAACTTTCTTCAATTTTCTTGTTTTTCACATATCGGACTACCGCTATTAGCTGACTACAGTTTGACACGTCAGTAGATTTATCAAGCTGCAGTGAAATCGTTACTGGACTTGCCTTAATGTCAGCAATAACCTGCTCCAGAATATCTTTACTCATATCGATGATCCTATTGTGGATAACATCATTAGATAAAGATACTTGTTGCAACTTTTTTGCAGCTTCCTTAGCAGCTTCCTTGCCAAGAACAATATCTGCTATTTTAAGAATACATGGCTTGATCAATTCCTCTCCAACGGTATGGGGCTGCTTTGACTTAACAATTTGGTATGCAGCTTCAGAAGAAGCTAGCAATAGTGGTTTTTCTGGTGGTGAAAACCCATACATAAGTAACGTGCCGGCACGGTCAAATCTAGCCCTCTTGACTTGTAATGTCGCAATATCATTTCCTGCATTCACACCACCATGCCTGTTCTTGAAATGTTCATCAAGTTTCGATGGTTTCAAGTTTGAGTTTGAGAACATAGTGCCGCACAGGACACACTGCGGACGTTGTGTACCATCTTTTTCGGTAATAAATGTAAAGCCATACTGAACATAGGCATCATTTCGTTTTTTAGACATACCAAAAACAAAGTTTAGTGATATTAAAGTCTGTAACAACACTCAATTCTGTTATTTTCCATTTGTAAATTTGAAATCTGTAACATAGGGTTTTTTGTATTTAAAAGAGTAGGCCTAGTCAACCTTAATGATTCAGCATCCCCGCACCCCCTAGGAACATTTCTCGCACCCCCAAGGGGTGCGAGCACCCCTGGTTAAGAAACCCTGCTTTAGATGGTCACCAACGATTGTGATATCAACAAAACTTGCCTGATTACGTAAAGCTCCAAAGAATAGTTTTCCTACATATTTTATTATGACGTTAAAATTTCGTTTGTTATAACTTATAAATTTTTTCTTCCATTCTAGCACATAATTCCTTTAAAACCATTTTAAAAATACAGTACATCCTTTGTCCAATTATTTAGCCATAAAATTTTGTTCCACACAGTTTAAAAATATTTGCTAGTTATTAACATAGCCGTACCAAACGAAAAAATTTTGTTCAAATTTTCTTGAAAACTGCCCAAATCATAGCCTTGGAGCATTGCAATAGTTGTACCAAAATTCTCTATACTTTCTGCATGTTTAACGTTCGTCGTTGTATCGCGTTTCCTTTTCATGCTTTGCTTAATGTACATTGCATATACTTAAATATTGTTACTAAGCGTGAATAAAATATCATCATCATCATCATGTCACACGTTTTCGTCTCAAAATCTGGTGATGACCAAAAAAAAGTCTTTATATGAGATCTTAGTTTTGTTCGTTCAATGATCTAGATCTTTTCACATGCGATAACTGGTTGCTGCCCAATAGCTTCTACTTTTGCCTTTTTTGTCACGGCCCGAAAGATTCTTATTTTTACCAAATAATTCATAGCCAGTGCCCAAAACATTCTGATTTTTTCCAAATTTTTGGAGTTTGGGAGGAAATTTTCCATGCCCTACCGGTTTGTACGGCTATGATTACTAAAGTCAAATAATTGTACTGTCTATTCATAAAACAGCAAGAGAGAGCATACAACTTTTACAGGATAAATTCTATGCCGATTTGATTTACCTGTTAATTTTGCGTACAAAAATATTCAACTAAATTTATTTGTTCAAAATAGAGTGATGATTGTGTAGTAACTTTTTGGTTACATCGTAAAGTGATATGATCTAGTGTAACCATTTTTAGAATGCAGAGGAAGCACTTCGATTATTTTTAAGATTTAGTGGTCGCAAACTGCGCTAAAAAACGCTAATTTTTGGTTATAAAAAGAATTAAAAACTGAAGCATCCAACCAAATCCGAACCGGAAACCCATATTAACTACTTAAACCGGAACCGAAACTTGAACAAAAATAAAAATATTCTGGACTCAAATTTCAGTAATTCTAAAAATTTTGATTATAAATTTATTAAAATACGATTAACATGATTTTAAATATTTTAAATTTCAGCGGTTTGACGTCGAGTTAAAACCTATTTAGACCAAGTATGAGTCAAAACCAGCGTGTGTAAGAATCGTACTACTTGGAATATAAACTGAAGTAAAATCTAATCAATAATTACTAATTAAATTTCACCAAGTCAATTTTTATAAGCAAGATTCCTGGCTGTTAAAAATTAGCGTTAATCTGTAATACAGTGGCGTGCGGTGACCTCTGAGGTTGGTCATGCAGTTGTTATGCCAACGCTGGTCATACAATACTTTATCGGTAGGACAAAAAAATTGTTTGGGATCCTAGGACAAAGACCAAGTTTCGTCCCAAAATCATGTTGTTCACAAAAAAAGTCTTCAATTTAAATCAGTCTCGGATTACTCATTTTTTGTCCAAAAATTGTATTGTTCTCAAAAAAAAAAAAGAAAAAAAAGGTCTTCACCTGAAATCAGTCTCAGATTTTTTACTTTTCGTCCCAAAATCATAAGTGTTCTCTGAAAAACAAAAAAAGTCTTCGCTTTGGATCAGATTTTTCTTATTTTGTCCCAAAACTGTGCTGTTCTTTATTGAGTGAAAAAAAGGTCATCACGAAAAAAGTTCGTTGATCATACAACGCATGACTTGCATGCCCTGACCGCACGCCACTGCCGTAATATTAATTTTTATTGATCTGTAATATTTTATTAATTTAGGTTTTATAATTCTTACTGTCTTTTTAAAACATTTCTTGGTTAAATAAAATTTATTGCGAGATTCCAAGTTGCAAAAGCCTTACCAATTTTTACTCGTTGGTTTTTTTTTTAATGGATTCTATAAAATAAAAATAGCCTAAGTACTGCTCGGCAAATAATTTTATGCGGCCCGCTAAAAGCTTTTATGAGCTCATATCTGCTAACTTTTTAAAATGAAACCACAGTGTGGATATACACAGTCAGTCCATTGTTGCTTTGTTCTTACTCTAGTTTAGACCATAAGCGTACAAGTTTTTTTTGAAATAAATGAGTTTCCGGTAAAGTTCTATCATGTGGTTAGTCGGCAGCGTGATCGTGTGATTAAAACACAATGGTTGTAGTCGATATGATGTCGGTTCGAAACCTACTTGCGCCATTTTGTTTTATCCTTGGAAAAGACACTTTACGGTCTTGGCATGCAGTTCTAAATTTTAGCCATATGTTTATAAAACCAATAAACCAAAATAAAAACTTTCAAACGGACAGCAATATCTTGACATCTCCGGAAGCAGGACAGTGTAATTGCTAGCCTTATTTACGGTGCCTCCGACACTTTCCTGCGAGTCAGCATGATAAAATATAGAGATGAAATGAAAATGGTAAAATTTTTCTCGTTTAAATATTAATTTAATTAATTGCATTGTTTCTCAAAAAACCTTTTATTTTGATTGATTTACATAGTAATTATTTTTTTAACTGTTTGGTTTTTTGATAAACACGCTTTTCTAAATGCGGTCCTTTGAAAAATGTGACTTTCTAAATACGGTCCTTGAACTAAAAAAATTGCTCTACAGTACTCAGGAGTGCCGGAACGTCGGAAGGGCAAGGGGGGCAGCTTTTTCAAAGGGCACTTTCAATACTGTAAGTACAGTCATTACCACAAACATTGCTTTCTAATATTGTCAAACAATTAAACACTTCAACAAAGCCAGAGTATTGCGCGTACGTCGCATAAACAATAAAAAAATAACAAAAAACAAATTATCAATTACGTAAGGGCAGGTTCAAAAATGTGACACCCGAACTTTAAACTTCGTAAAAATGGTAAAAAAAAATATGAGCAATATGATATAAGAAGAATACGATGTTACTGTTGAGATATTACAAAAAGGATTTTGAAGTACAAGGTATAGCTTTACTTTTTAACACTTCTACAACAAAACCAAAAGATGCAATATTTAGGTATAAAAATCATTATTTATATGATCCTGACTATAGTATTTTTTCAGCTAAATATAATTGGCAGTTATTAGCTGGGGGCAAAAGAAACAATTGTTCCCCCCCCGAAAGGCGAAAGGTCTGAAAAACAGCAATTTTTTTCTACAAAATGCAAAATTTTCTTACCAGCGGCAAGGGCTTCGCCCCGCACTGCTAATTTGGGGAGTCAATACTTGTATATTAGCAAAATTAGGCCAAAAAAGAACAATTTTCAAACGTCTTTTTAATAAACAGCAAAAGTTACAAAGAGCGAAATGCTATAGTAAAGAATCAGCATTCAATCTTTTTCAAAATTAATCACAGTCAGTGTTTTTAAGAAAGTCCGAAATAATGCAAGCGAGAATCATTAACTTTGACAAATTCGTTTGTGATTGCTTTTAAATCCATTTGATCCATTAGCTTTGGGTGAATTGAAGCAAACATTGCATTGTTTAAATGATCTGATCTTGAGGTAGAGCGCAAATAGTTTTTTACTCTTAAGATTACGGATAAAAAACATTAAGGCAATAAAAAAGACTGAGTCAACCAAATCTTCATTCTACAATTTTAAGAGATAAATTTACGACGTAACAATCATGCAAAAATTGAACCAAATAAAAAATTTAAGTTATCCAATTCTCACGGCTTACATTATGTTTTAGTCATATTAAATTTTTATACTTATTTACTCTTAATCATTGAGTGTTTAAATTAGTGATGGGATGATGCCAATTTTTTTTTTTTACTCCAATGCCGATTTCAACAACATTTTTTGATTCCGATTCTTTCTCGAGCTAGCTAAAAAAGACGTACAGTGTAGTATAGCCTACTGCAAGTTGCTACTAACTTTTTACTGTGCTAACTGCTATCGTGCACAATCGGGTCATTTGTTAGGTCTATTGTTCATAAACAATTAAATTATTTGTTAGGTCTATTGTTCATAAACGATTAATTTTTTTTGCACTGGATAGGCCAGGATAGGCCAGTTTTGAGATTTCATGCTTAAGTAACTGCGGACAATGGTTACAATGGAAGTGAAACTATTGATATCTTCGGTATACTGTGATACAGGTAAACAGAGATATATACACACTTAGAGGTTACAGAGCAGGTGTTTTGCTTCGTTACTATCGTACTGGAATGCAAAGGGCAGTACTGCCCCCATTGCCCCCCTTGGCAAAAGGGCACGGGGGGCAGCTGCCCCCCCTGCCCCCCCTGTTCCGGCACCACTGACAGAACTCTAGAATGTAAGTAAGCTAGTTAAAACAAGAGAACAGCTGATACTTGTTCAGCTTGTTCCTGAACTACATCACAAAGTTTTCAACCATCGATCAGTGGAAAGATAAAACGAAGGCGAACAAACCCTTATTTTTTTACAAAATGTGTAAACCTTAGTTATCAATCTAAAGTCTGTAAAAAAATCAGATATTAGTTAAATGAATGCTGCAAGAAATTAAATCAGTTGCATTACTTTCTGAATGCCCAAGTAGTTTGTTTTGAAATCGGTGCGTTTTCATTGTTTCTGTATGGAAATATCATTTTTTAAATTTACTTGTGTAGCATCGAAGCAAAAGTTAAATCTTGTTGTTTTAAATTGATTCAACGTTCTCTGAAATTAAAGAAGATTTGTCAGACACAAGCACAAATAGAGCGCTCTTCGGTAAAACAACTGTATACTAGAAGTTAGTGACGTCATGCAGCTAAACCGATTATGTGAAATCTGATAGGGATCTCAAACGCAACGAATCGTTAAAAATTTAGCTAAAAATTTTACCCGAACCGCAATCCGGTGAGCAAACAAGGTGATGGCTTTTTGGTCTTTACTTAAATTTTCAAGTAAAATTTAAAAAATTTTTATCTAATTTCTGGAATTTGCGCCTCCGGTCTGCAATTTTCAATTTTGAATCCATGGAATCGTAATCTACATACTTTCAACCGATCAAAAATCCAAAATTCTATCACTCAGCTCTTAGAGCGATCAAGGAGCACTCTATGTTAGTTGTCATGGCAAAGCTTGTTTTTAGCAACTTTTTAAGATGATAAACAAACCAATCTGTTTCTTACATTGCGTTTGCAAATCTACCGAAAAATAAATATGATTGATTTGCAAATGTATCAAAAAATAAATATGATTAAACTGTAAAGAGTTGAGTGACAATTTTTTGATGAGAAAAAAAATTTAAATTTTTGATAGATTGAAAATATGTAGATTACAATTCCTTGGGTACAAAATGGAAAATTTCCTCCTGTTCACCATTATTTAATTTTCGCGATAAAATCAAAATAAACACCCAAAAAAATCTTCGCTTTAATTGGGTGGCAAACTCGGCCCCGCAGAAAGTTGGGCAAACTTTTTTCTTAATTTCTGTTGATATCAACGTGAAGATCAAAAAAAAAAGCATACAATCAGTTTTTTTTTAAAAATCTTGTGTAGATAAAAACCTGGTTCTAAAACTTTTTGTTCAAAAATTTTGAATTACATGTAATTAATATTTCAATTTTGAATGAAGCATTTAATTAAAAAATTCTTCAAAAAACTTCGCGACTGCGCCCTGCGCGTCCCGTGGGACACAGAAACGCCGTCGCACAACTTTCAAACGAAAAACAGTGTGGAAAGCAGAGCGCGATTTATAACATAATAAGCGTAAGCCGAGCATGCCGCAACCATGTATCGGCAAACACGAATCCGACAGATCAAAGCACAAGTCAACTGATTGAAACACCTAACACCTGGAAATTTTAGGGCTTTGTCCAGGTCGGTTCGTCAGAAAATCAAAATAGATTCGAAGTGAAGATTTTCTTTTCTTAGATAACACTATTTTAAGGGACAAATTGTTTTCTATTAACGAGCGTCCCGGTTTGCCCTTTGAAAATATGGTATGGCTTGTCGTTTATAAAGCTTTTGTTTGATTATTTTCTGGAGAAATCGTCAGAATAAAGAAGCGAGCCGAAATCAACTCTAAAGTAAACAAAGGCTCTCATTGGTCAAGAGCGATTGACCAATCGTCGTCGTCGTCGTCGTTTGAAGGGTATCCACTCCAGGTCAAATACAAACAGGACTGGGGCCGAGAGTTTATCCTTTTACTACCCCAGACTGCTGCACTGCCTGAATCAGATGCTGGCAGTGATAAGCAAGCATCGAGTTTCGTCATCCAAAACCGTCAGACCTCGTACTCCATGTGGTGCCCGATGTATAGGGCACGCTGTTAGTACATGGTCTGCGGTTTGCTCAGAGGCGCCACACTCGCAATTCAGTGAAGGAGCGAGACCCCATTTGTGCATGGACGAATGGAATCGCCCAACACCAGTCCGCAGGCGGTTGAGCTTAACCCAAGCTGCTCGGGGTAAGCCCATCCCAACAGGCCTGGAACCGGTCCCGGGCACAAAAACACGGAGCCTGAAAGCAGTTTCACAATACTCCGTTTTCCATTTGTGATCGGTCCATTCAGAAGCGCGTCTGGCAAGATTGTCCAAAAGATTCCGCACACCTGGCACAAACGGGCGTCTGGATCTTAGTTTCACTTGGCGGGATCTGAGGACCCACTTAAAAGACCATACAAGATATGATTGGAGTCCAGAGATCCACAATCAGCCAAGGAGAGTGTCGCTCCCAGTCGGCGAAGCTCAGCTGGCTGAATGCCTGAGAGTACAGGTAGGTGGTCCGTTGGAGTGGGACGCAGGCATCCAGTGACTGTGCGCAAGGCGTCATTCAAGACACTGTCGATGAGGCGAGTGTGAGCACTGCAACCCCATACTGGCGCACAGTACTCAGATGTTGAGTAGACTAGAGACAATTGTGGCTATGCGTAGTGTTTTAGCATTAGCACCCCATCCCGAGCCCACGAGTCGCCTCAGCAGTGTGACGCGCGAGGATAGTTTTTTGCGCAATGCCGCTAAATGGTGACGAAACGTGAGCGATCTGTCCAGTTTTACCCCAAGGTACTGTAAGTAGGGGTTGGACAGAACGGTAAAAGTCTACACTTGTTGTAGACCTTTAGCTCACGTTTGGCCTCTCGGTTATTTAAGTGAAAGGCTGCCGTCACCGTCTTAGTTTGACTGAGCTTCAACCTCCAAGTCTGGAGATACGTTGAAAGTGTAGACATGTCTTGGCTCAGTGTCCCCTCCAAGTCCGTCCAGTTTCCAGAGGAGTGTAAATCCTCCGGACCGAACTGAACTTAGATAAGATTCAACTACTCGTTTGTGAAAAGAAAAGGCTATTAAAGTTATATCAAGTTGACATTGAAAATATTAATATTGATTTGCAAATCGATTGTAGTCTGATGACAAGTGCCAAGCTATTAGGTGTGTATCTTGAGCAGACCGTGTCACTAGAACATATGGTAATTGAAACTTGTAAAATTTGTTTTTTTAAACTCTTGAAATTGCGCAATTTACGTGTATTTTTGTCCCAAAAACATAAAATCATGCTAATTAAATCTTTTATTATTTCACGATTAGATTACTGTAACTGTCTCCATGCCTGCATTCCACATTATTTACTACAAAAACTAGAAAAAGTGTTAAATGCGTGTATTAGATTTATATACAATATTTCACTGACCAATCATGATTTGATTAACTACTATGCTGATAGTCATATATTACCCATTGAGTATCGAATAAATAATAAATTATGTCTTACCATTCATAAAATTTTGAATAATTTAGCTCCACAATATCTGTCAAACTTGTTTTACACGTACCGCTTCGAGAAAACCTTAGATTAGGAAATGATTGTTTCATTATTGTTACTGAACATCAGATTGAAAAAACAATTTCACACAAGATGTGTATAACTTGGAATTCGTTGCCATTAGCTCTACGTTCATATAGACAATTACACATTTTCAAAAAGAACCTAAAGACATTTTATTTTCAAACGATTTTGCACAATACAGAAATGTAGCCTATAGTGTTTAATTGTTCGTTTAATAATGTTTATTATTTGTTCTGTAGAGATATGCATTGTATAGAGTAACTCAATTGCATTGATATGTAAGTTACACTATCAAATTCGTATGTTTCATAATGCTTGCCGCGAAAACAGTTTATGTGTGAATTTACATCAATAATGACTTCCCGATGGTGATAGTTTTGACCTGTTCTCTTATTTGCTATTTCCTGTAGTTTATTTTGTTCAAGTTCAGCCGCTCTGAGACTATACAAGTAGAGAGCGGGATACAAATACTTTGTTATTATTATTATTATTATAAGATTTGGCCCAGATGGTAGGTGCTTTCACGCAGCCTGGGCCGTGAGTAAGTCTGTTCATTGATTTTAAAATGACATACCGAAACCGAACCTACCAAAACGGAAGGGTATCCACCCATTCCGATGTTCAGTGTGGGTCTGCTAATCGGCAAACGTCCTTTTCAGGACGGGGCAATGCTAGGATAAAACTGCCCTTTTCAGGACACATTGCCAACAAGTTCCGAAGACCCACTATTCTTCAGCTGAACATCGAAGGCCTCACTGCAAGCAAGATGAACGTTCTTCATCATCTCGCTATGCAGTCTGAGGCACTCGTCATCCTATTGCAGGAGACCCACTGCACTGATGCAGAGAAGTTGGTACTACCAAACTACCAACTAGCTGGGTCTTCTTTAAGCAGGAAGCATGGCCTTGCCACGTTTGTCCACGAGCGACTGAGATACACGCTTTTGGACCAATCTCCACCGACATCGGAGATCGAGTGGTTGTGTGTGGACGTTAATGGTTATAAAATAGTCAACGTCTACAAACCACCGCCAACGCGATTGCGAACCCTGGATCTTCCAGTGTTTCCTCACCCCTGTCCGTACGCTGGCGATTTTAACTGTCGTCATGCTGATTGGGGTTACGACGACAACAGTCCGGACGGTGAGTGCTTGGCTGGCTGGGCAAGTGTTAATTGTCTTGCCCTCCTATATAATGCCAAGGATGCTTCCAGTTTTTATTCCGGCCGCTGGAACACTGGTACCAATCCGGATCTAGCTTTCGCTAGCGTAGGTCCAAACAGTCGCTTACCGGATAGACGTGTCCTTGACAAGTTCCCCAGGTCACAACATCGACCTTCGCTTATTACACCACCAAGGTTTGCTATGGCAGTGCCAAGCATGCCTGTTAAGCGATGGAACTTCCGCAAGGCCAAATGGAGTCATTACATTGCTTTGACGAATAAATTTGCAAAGACTTTGTTGCCGCCTGATTCCCTTGATGTGGATGCGGCTTACCAGGACTTCTGTAACACCATTAAGAAAGCAGCCAAAAAGACTATTCCACGCCGGGTATCGAAATACCTACATTCCGTGTTGGGATGCAGAGTGTGAATCCCTCTATAAAACCTTTTTGCAGTCCCCTCAGGGAGACGACTCGAGTTTGGCTGCTACAGCTCTGCTTGCCAAGCTTGACAGAAAGCGGAGGGATCGATGGTCCGAGGCAGTTCGGAGCATTGACTTCTCACACTCTAGTCGAAAAGCGTGGAGTATTTTGAACAACCTTACTGGTAGGTCACGACACTCTCCTCGTCACTGTCCCGTTTCAGCCGATGCTATTGCATCTCAGCTGGTTAGAAATGGGAAATACGAGGCTGTTGACTGCAAGTCATCTCGACTTGTCTCTCAAGAAGTGTCTGACCTTTGGAGGGCCACAACACCAGACCAGTAAATATCTTTGACAATTTCTCACAGAGAGAATTTGTTGCTGCCCTTCAACATTTAAAACCAGGTAAAGCTTCGGGACCTAATTCCATCTGCCCCTAGCTTATAATCCATGCCGGAGCTGTTTTGAAGTCCTGGTTACGTGACTTCATTTCTTCCTGTTTGCGCCGACTCAAAATTCCCAAGATTTGGAGAAGAGTGCTTGTGGTCGCGATCCCAAAACCAGGAAAGCCCGTGGGGGACCCAAAGAGTTATCGACCGATATCTCTGCTCTGTGTCCCCTACAAGATCCTCGAGAGGCTTATCTACGCCCGCGTTGAACCATTAATCGATCCGCTGCTCCCTAAAGAGCAGGCTGGGTTCCGACGCGGGAAGTCAACCGTAGATCAAGTTGTTCTGCTAACCCAGAACATCGAGGATTCTTTTGAGGCTAAAAAGAAGGCCGGTGCCGTATTTATCGATCTGACAGCTGCTTATGACACTGTCTGGCACCGTGGCCTTACCTGCAAGCTGCTGAGACTACTTCCGGATAAGCACATGGTCAAAATGATCATGGAGCTTGTCCGAAATCGAAGTTTCACCCTTACCACCGGTGACAGCAACCAAAGCAGGCTACGCCGTCTTAAAAACGGCGTTCCTCAGGGATCGGTCTTGGCTTCCCTCCTATTTAATATCTATACGTACGATCTTCCTTTCATGATTTCCAGAAAGTTTGCTTATGCTGATGATCTAGCATTGTTGCATTCTTCTGGAAACTGGACGGACTTGGAGGGGACCTTAAGCCAAGACATGTCTACACTGTCAGCGTATCTCCAGACTTGGAGGTTGAAGCTCAGTCAAACTAAGACGGTGACGGCAGCCTTTCACTTAAATAACCGAGAGGCCAAACGTGAGCTAAAGGTCTACAACAAGTGTAGACTTTTACCGTTCTGTCCAACCCCTACTTACCTTGGGGTAAAACTGGACAGATCACTCACGTTTCGTCACCATTTAGTGGCATTGCGCAAAAAACTATCTTCGCGCGTCACACTGTTGAGGCGACTCGTGGGCTCGGGATGGGGTGCTGGTGCTAAAACACTACGCATAGCCACAATTGTCTCTAGTCTACTCAACATCTGAGTACTGTGCGCCAGTCTGGTGTCGCAGTGCTCACACTCACCTCATTGACAGTGTCTTGAATGACGCCTTGCGCATAGTTACTGGATGCCTGCGTCCCACTCCAACGGACCACCTACCTATACTCTCAGGCATCCAGCCAGCTGAGCTTTGCCGAATGGGAGCGACACTCTCCTTGGCTTACCGTGGATCTCTGGACCCCAATCATATCTTGTATGGTCTGTTAACCCTAATTTACCTAAGGGGGGGTCCTCAAAGGACCTCCCTTTTTTAAAAACATTATAACTTGAAAAGTTCTGATGATAAAAACCTAAAATTTTATGACTTTTCCTAAAATTTATTCTTGAATATTTTGATATTTTGCTTGAGCAAATCCGATGTGTAGTTTTAGTGTAGCAGGCTATTTTTTTCACTTACCTCATGATTTTTGTATATTTTTTGCTGTGGCATAAGATAATCCTATTTACACAGAGTCACGTGAGCGGCAACGTGAAGATTTACTGCGGCGACGTCGGTGACGCAGATTAACTTTTGTTTGAACAACTTTAGCAAACAACGGTTTTGCACAAAACTAATTTGTTGCTGTTCAATAGTTTCTTCACTCCGAGTTTAGTCGAGTTCTTTGACTTTTAAAAAATTACATATTTATTTCAGACCGATTTGATAAAATCTTTTTTTTTCCTTCCATTGATTTCGTCTCACACTAAAACTTAATGAAATTACCCATACAACAAGATTGATTTACCAAATTTTCGTAACAAGCCAGTTTACTGTTAGCTTATTTATTATTTATTTTTTCATGTCAACTTACTCTGGATGTTTGCATTAGATTTATCTCATGCAGGTACATCAAACACCTAATATGAATACTCACACAAAAAGATTTGATTTGTTCAGTCACTTTGTTTTTTAATTATTTATTTTGTTTTTATTCAACTTTCTTAGGATGTTTGCTTGAGCGTTATCTCATGTAGCTACGCAGAGCACATGAAATAAATAGGCACAAAAAAAGATTTGATTTGTTCAGTCACTTCGTTTTTTGGTTATTTATTTTGTTTTCATTCAACTTCCTTACGATGTTTGCGTCAGCGTTATCTCATGCAGCTACACAGAACACCTAATACAAATATCCACACAAAAAAAATTCATTTGCTCAGTCACTTCATTTTTTGGTTATTTTTTTTTTTTTTCATTCAATTTTCCTAGGATGTTTGCTTGAGCGTTATCTCATGCAGCTACGCAGAGCACATGATATAAATAGGCACAGAAAAAGATTTGATTTGTTCAGTCACTTTCTTTGCCGGTTATTTTTTTTGTTTCATTCAAATTCCTTATGACGTTCACATCAGCGTTACATGCAACTATTATTATTTTGGTATAAATAGGTTCGTAGAGCTGATTGAAAATTTGTATAGAGCCGTAAAAATTGGCTAAGGAAGTTCGAGTCAAAGAGTGTGTTGGTTCAGTTGAGCAGAAGAAGGTGTGGTATGTGTTTCGTACCTATTTCGATAGAAAATTTGCTATTCTATCTTTGACATCGCCTTATGTCATGATTCAAACATAATGCCTACATCTAGTTTTTATATTTTTATACGGTATTACCAAAATATCCGAGCAGTTTTGTAATTGTGAATAAATTTATAATATAGAATAAAAAAATTATACTTTTGAGACTAACATAAATTGTTCTTGTGACAGATTTAATAATTAATTCAAAAAAATTACTGTAACTAATAAAAGCATGTCTAGGCAATTTTATACAGCTGATGAAACGGCGGATATTATTCTGTCTGACATCGAAGCCAGGTTAGATCAGATTTCTGAAATAATTTCCGACACGGAAAGCTCATCAGAGGAAGAAGATTATCCAACATCTATTGCCCAAAATGAAGATATTGAAGCAGCAGATACATCGTTTTACCCACAAAGACGAAACACACCTAACTCGTCCAGGTTAGTAGCGACATCCGAAGTTTTGTAAATAAATTTACGCTGCTAAAAGTGTTGACAAAACAAAGATTGAAATTTTATCATAAGCTCCAAAAATTTGGCATATGAAACAACCATTGAATAGATTAAGTATCAGATTACAAAACACTAAAATTTTAACCAAGTTGTGTCAAATGTGTGGCAGTTTTTATGATAAAACTGCGCAGAAGAGGCATTAAATTAAGAATAAATAAATCTTGACCAAAATTTTTAAAAATTTGCAAGTTTAAATTGTACAACTAAGAAGCACGTCTCCATTTTGTTAAGGGAGACCCCTTTATAGATGGCCGAGGAATCCGTTTCATTTGTCTTGAATAAAATACAAAAGTGTTGACAAAATAACTCTTTTTTTAGCTCTAATCCTACTTTTTTGAGTGTCATGTGCTTCAATGACTCTCTGGTTTTTCGAGGTTATTATGAAGTCGGGACGAAAAGTGGGAAATGCGAGATCGATTTGAGGTGAAGACCTTTTTTTTTAGAGAATACCTTGATTTTGGGAGCAAAATAGGGAATTCAGAGATCAAATTAAAGCGAAAACCTTTTTTTTTCTTTTTGTTTTTAGAGAACACCTTGATTTTGGGAGCAAAATAGAAAAATCAGAGATGAAACCGAAGTGAACACTTTTTTTTTTTTATCTTGATCATCATGATTTTGGGAGAAAAAAGTGAAAGACGAGATCAAAGCTCTTTTTCTTTTTTAGAGAAGATCAATTTTTGAAAATTTTTGTCTCGGGCCCTGAATTTGAGTATTCACCACTGCGGGTGGCATAGCCAGGATATTGTTCGTTGAAGTGAATATTTTTTTGGTTTTGTGTTGATAGTTTGGAGTAAATTTTGAATTCGTGGTAGGTGACTTAGTTATGTGATGTATCGGAATGATAGTACATTATGTGGTTGCCATTAGGACGAATTGAAATAGGTAATATCTTGAGGCAATGTTGTGGTCTTTGTAAATACTATTTTAATTAAAATCAATATAGAAGTTCAGTTCTAAAGCTAATTAGGTAAGTTCAAGGAAAAGGAAGGTGATCATTTTCTTTCCCAGTAACTTATAAACTCTGCATTATTGTAAGGTGTAATATTCGTTTATATATAGATTTATTCTTTACATCAAAGCATTTTAAAAAACTAAAAAAAATATTGGCTGCAGGTTGGTCTGCGACTTGGAATCGGCCTTGAACCCTCAAAACTATGACGACGTGTTGCTTCCTCAATCGAAACCGAAAATGTATACAGCAATTATAGAGAAAGCACCTAACAAAAAAATTTCGGATGAATACATTTCATGGACAAATCAGAAACCTCAATCTGCTGGACGGCAACCTAGATCGGCTGTGATTATTGGACAACCCGGTCCAACTGGAGTTGCAAAACACGCAACTGATGCTAAATCATCATGGGAGTTGTTCTTCTCGCAAAAAATTCTGGAAATTGTGGTAAAATGTACAAACCAACGCATCGAAAAGGCAAAACAAAATTTAAATTTAAGCAGCAAAACTTGGTATAATTTTATGGACGTTGTTGATGAAACTAAAATTTTAGCATTTATTGGGCTGATGTACTTACGTGGTCTAGCAGGGATGTGTAATCACAATGTAAAATATTTATACAGTGCTCTCATGGGTCCTCAACCGTTTGGAGCTACCATGAGCAAAAATCGATTTCAGTTTTTGTACGCTTGCATTTCCTTTGATGATCTTTCTACTCGCCAAGCACGATGGAAGCACGACAGGTTTGCCGCAATAAAAAAGCTTTTTGAAATCTTTGGAGAAAATTGTTGCAAGCACGTTATTCCCTATGAATACTTTTCACTGGACGAGACTTTGTACCCAATGAGAACAAGCATCGGATTCAAGCAATTTAACCCAAGCAAGCCCGCCAAGTATGGTCTGCTTTTTAAATCTATAAATGCAGTGAGACACAGTTATACTTTTTCAACAACCCCATACTGCGGAAAACCTCGTGATCAACCCACAGCCTACTACACACAAGGAAGGGAAAATGTTGCAAAGTATTTGGTTATGCAATTGCAAAAACATGTTGACATACAGGGTAGGAACATATCTTTTGACCGACTTTATACAAGTATTTCGTTAGCCAAGTGGCTACTTTCAAACAATATAACTTGTGTGGGCACATTGCAAGCAAACCGAAAGGGAATACCGATGGAGTTGAAGAGTACGAGCGGTAGCCAACCACTGTCTTACGAATGCTTCTGGGAAAACGAAAATAAAAAACTTGTTCTTCACTCTTATGTTGTAAAAACTAAGAGCACAGGCTTACGAAACGTTCTTCTCCTTTCTTCTATGCAGCCGCTTCTGGGAACGACGAAAGACGATGGAAAGAAAAAACCTGCCATTTACAAATTATACGACTTCACTAAAGGTGGTACGGATATTATGGACCAACGAATGGCCACTTTTAGTTGCAAAACAAAGTCAAATTGATGGACAATAGCAGCATTTGCTTATATTCTTGATATATGCCGTGTAAATGCTGCTACAGTTTTAGCTATGAACCGTGGTTCCAACCCCCGCAAGGTAAATTCCTATGATTTTGGAATGGACTTGGCTCTAAGGCTTATCCGGCCACATGTTCAACAACGTTCCCTCACTGGGCTTCAAATCTCGATACGTTATAAAATTGATTTGCTTCTAAATAATGGCGTTTTCAGCTCACGACAACAAGATGCTTTATCTTCAAATAACACACAATATCCGCAAAAGTCCGAAAACAGAAAACGGTGCCGTGCCTGTGTTTTAGAAATATCTGGTCCTGGTTAGAAGAAAAGAAAAAACGACATGACAAAAACAAAAAACCAGTGTCAAATTTGTGGCAAGCCTGCCTGTTGCCAACATTTTATACAAATGTGCGTTGAGTCTCGTTGAACAATAACTAGCTTTAGCTCTGCTGTATCCCTTCAAATATATCAAACATATTTATTTTTACTGTGTGATTTCAATGATTTTTTTTGGGTTATATTCGCAATATTCTTGCTGTACATTCATGGAGCTTAATTGTAATTATTGTTATCGCGCAATAACTGAAAAAACAGAATGTTGTTTGCCTGAGAGAAAAAGTTTTTATGCAATGCTAGTTTTTTATTTTATACTAAAATAATTTATAAAAAAATCACACTAAGAGATAATTTTGAATAAGATTTCCCGGAAATGTAAACACAACGAATTAGAAGCATAGCAGTAATAAAATTAATATCACAAGTACATTCCAAGTTATTCCGAAAACTGCCCTCTGAAAATTGCTAGATTTACTAAATAAAATATACGCGATACTCGTAAACGGTTTTAACGTTGACAGCAATTCAAACTTTATTTACCAACATGCGTCTGTCTTGTTGTGTTTGTCAAGATTACTGCGTCACGTAGTAGTTATTTGTTTTTGCAGCAGCCGTGACAAATCCGATTATGTCGGCAAAACAAAGCAATCAACGAAAATTTGAGGACCATCAATTTTATGCAAAATAAGAAGAGACTAGTTGCAAATATATTAAAAGTAAAGACATTTGACTAAACTAGAATAAATTTTCTCCAACATATCAAAAAATCAACTGCGTAGCTACTGTCTGTTAAGAGTATTGGACATGTAAACTTAGGGTCCTCCGAGGACCCCCCCTTAGGTAGTCAACAGAAAAAAACATCCTAGGTAGATAAGGGTTAAGTGGATCCTCAGATACTCGCCAAGTGAGACTAAGATCCAGACGCCCGTTTGTGCCAGCTGCGCGAAATCTCTTGGACAACCTTGCCAGATTTGGCATCCGCGCCTCTGAATGGACAAATCACAAATGGAAAACGGAGTACTGTGAAGGTGCTTCCAGGCTCCGTGCTTTTGTGCCCCAGACCGGTTCCAGGCCTGTTGGGATGGGCTTACCCCGAGCAGCTTGGGTTAAGCTCAACCGCCTGCGGACTGGTGTTGGGCGATTCCATTCGTCCATGCACAAATGGGGTCTCGCTCCTTCACTGAATTGCGAGTGTGGCGCCTCTGAGCAAACCGCAGACCATGTACTAACAGCGTGCCCTATACATCGGGCACCACATGGAGTACGAGGTCTGACGGTTTTGGATGACGAAACTCGATGCTTGCTTAATAACATCACTGCCAGCATCTGATCCAGGCAGTGCAGCAGTCTGGGGTAGTAAAAGGATAAACCCTCGGCCCCAGTCCTGTTTGTGTCTGACCTGGAGTGGATACCTCTTCAAACGACGACGACGACGATGACGACGATTATAAGATTTAATAAAATTTGTATGGGTTCTGTTTTTTTGGGTCCCCCTTTATTGACTAAAAGAATTTTGAGATAAGACCTTTAATTTCAAAGATATTTAAAAATGTTGTGCCAAAAAAAGTTTGAGTGAATTTTGTATATAAATTGGAGCTAGTGCTCTTTCAAACCGGTACCTTTAAAATGTACAGGTCGGCGTGGTCGGCGTGGTCGGCGTGGTCGGCGAGGTTGGCGTGGTCAGTGATCAGTGTGGCCGGCGTGATCGGCGTGGTTGGCGTGGTCGGCGTGGTCGGCGTGGTTGGCGTGGTTGGCGTGGTTAGCGTGGTCGACGTGATTGGCGTGGTTGACGTGATTGGCGTGATCGGCGTGATTGGCGTGGTCGACGTTGTCGACGTGGTTGGCGTGGTCGGCGTGGTCGGCGTTATCGGCTAGGTTGGTGAAAAGAATAATCATTCTGTAAGCTTCTCGTGGACGAGGTTGGTTCGATAAGCTACTTCAGAAAAGCTTAGTTGGTAAGTTTTTTAGAATTCGCTTGTAAATAACAGCAAGCAATATAAAACATTTTACCAATATAATTGCAAATTCTTGTTGAAAGCGTGGACATGAACTTAAGAATAATGTTCGTTGGCAAAGTCGGCCGATCGTGCCGACTTTGCCAACCACGCCGACCATGCCGACCACGCCGACCACGCCAACCACGCCGACCACGCCAACCACGCCAACCACGCCGGCCACGCCGACCTGTGTACTTTAAAGGAACCCTTTCAAACAACTGATTAAGCTTTGGCTTGAATTTTACACAGAGCACTGGCTCTGCTTGAAGTTGCACAGATCAAAGTTTGGCTACTTTAAAAAAGTAAGGCTTATGCTCCAAACTTTGGCTCCATCTCCAAAGCCTAGGTTTGGGGAAACTGATTGTACTTGTAGACTACGTCTCAAAATAAAAAATTTAGGTGCAAACTGCATAAAATTTGGGGGACAATACAGTTTTCCCTCTTTATTATGGACAATTGGCCAAAGTCTGACCATGTTGCATTGCTAAAGGTATGACATAATGCAACACATTTTTATCCCAAAGAACTGGCAATGAATAAAAAATAGTTATCGCTTTAATACTGTCACTAAACTCTTTGTTTACCATCCAAAAAACTAGTGATGACAAAAAAACAAGGCTCACTGGTTGTAGAGCACTTGTTTATTCTAAGGCTTTTTTTGTAAAAAACATGCTTCTTTCTAAACACATGCAGGTTACATTGAAATATCTTTTGGGCTGCAGGTTCCCCACCCCTGTCTTAATAGTAACTTTCCAATTGCTTTTTGCATTTTTTTAAATTTGACATAATAATCTTTAATTTTAGATAAAAAGATTTATTTTGAATGAATAGTTTTTCTATTAGTCAAAAATAGTACTTTTCTTGCTGGAGAATATTTTTGTTTATTTGAAAAATGTCATCACCAAGAGTTGCAGGAAAAATTGCTATTATTACAGGTTTGTAATGTTTAGATTTAATACTTGGTAGTGATTTACCATTTTAATCAATTAAATTTATAGTTTAATTTTTAATGCTAAATGAATTTTATATGATTGAATCACTAGTACAAAATTTTGCATCATTTGCACTTCTTGTCAAGAATACTTTCAGTATGATTCAGCAAGTATGAGTGTTGTTTTCATGGTGGCTGCAATTTATATGATATTTGTTAAATTCTTACTCTAGTCATGTTGTTATGTCCTTAGAATGATAGCACTGAGTATACAATGAACCCTTCATCAAGCCAGTTAAATTTTAATTTTAATTTTAACTCTATATTTATTCTCCTGACTCACAGGAAAGCAACAGAAGCACTATTACATAGAGTAACCAATTACCTTGACCTGCTTCCAGAGATGCTTAGATATTGCTATCCACTTGAAATTCAAAAGAGACATGACTGAAATTTAAAACTGCTTTCCAAAATCACCATTAAGCAAGGGAAAGTGCCATAAAGTGTCTTTCTTAAGGACACAATAGAATGGCACTGCTAGTTTTTGAACCGAGACCATGTCAATCACAATGCTCTAATCACTCAACCACACTGCCAACAAGTTCCAATATCTTTCTATATTATTGCTATAATGCTGAATGTCAAATCATGACTTGAAAGCAAATATCTATATAACCTATATTGTTTTTATAGTCAAACATTTCAAGCAACAAACTAATTAGTGCATTGCTTT
Source organism: Diplosoma virens (assembly GCA_963680785.1). Lineage (NCBI taxonomy): Eukaryota > Metazoa > Chordata > Ascidiacea > Aplousobranchia > Didemnidae > Diplosoma > Diplosoma virens. Next base: position 5,240,636 of record OY796886.1, on the reverse strand, counting down.
ATTGGTAATAAAGAAAAATGTAGTTCATCAACAAAAGATTGTTGTCATAGTAAGAAAGGGCATCCATTTCAGATCAGACACAGACAAGAGTAGAATTTAGATTTTTTTTTCTATTCCATTCTGAAGTACCAGATTCTGACAATAATGCTGTTATGCTAGCATTGGGTTTTATCAACTGGAAATTTCAGACTTCATACTCCATGTTATGCCTGATGTATTGAGTGAGCTGGTAATGATCTGAGGTTAGTTCAGTGGCACTACACTTGTTATTAGATAAAGAAGTGATTGCCTCATTTGTGCATCAATAATAGGAGCCACCAAATACCACTTTATAGGCAATTGAGCTGGACCAATAGTTTTCAAGTTTTGGTGGTCCGTAGCCTCCTTCAGAGACTCTTAAACACCCATGGCCTCCTGGTTATAATTTTGTCCCAAAAGTTAAATAAAGATTAAAAAAGAAGTCATCACTTTAAAACTTTGAAACATTTTTGTAAACAGTTTTGTAAATGCTGTTGAAGCTGAAATGCAAAAAAATTGAATTTTTTTTATTGCACTATGTGAATTCACTACTTTGGTAATTTGCAATGTGTTAGGTGGTTGGTGTGAATAGCTTTTCCCAAAAATTTATTACTGCTTTCTTATACAGGTCGACTATCACTAATCTGGCAACTTTGGGACCGAGAGAGTGCCGGACTATCCATTTTTCTGGATTAGTGATTGATTAGCCAAGAACACAGGAAACCAAGTAATTAATCACTCATTTTAAATTTAAAATACCCCTTATATAAGCAAGTGTTGGTTAATAAAGAAAATAAAAATATCAAATAAATTCAAGTGAAACTTTTTTTACTAAAGTGTAAAAATCACAAGAGGAAAAGATTGCTGGATGCTGATGTTTATAATTCCTTCCCAAATTTGTTTTTGTAAGACACAGCACCACCAAATGCTAGCAGCCAGTAGCAAAAATAATCCCGGATAACTGATTGTTCCAGATTAATGATTGCTGGATGAGTGATGGTCGACCTGTATATGTTTTGCTTTTTTAGCAAATCCAAACTAAGCTTTATCATTCATCAAAACCTGTTTTTGCTTTACAATTTTAAAAATAAAGATGGTTTAATTTTAGACAAGTAGTATTAAATGAAACTATCTTGCAAGTTTTTTAACATTGTTGATATTTTTTTTAATCATTAATTGTATTTAGAATTAACATTCTAAACTCACAACCTATTCAATTTATCTATCATTTAATGTTGCTTAAATTACTAGAATATATAATTGTAGATACCTAAAAAATATTTGAACCAGATATTAATGGAATAGCTTTGTGTGTTGACAATTTATAATAAACTATGCCACTTAATACAAGAAACACTGGATTCGAGTATTGCTTTTGTTAGAGCTTGCCAGTGATGCATATCTCACTGGGATTTAATCACATCAAAAAGTTGTCTCACATGCAGTAGACAACACCCCAAGATAACAACTTGGCTTCAAGTAACCTAGAAGTTTTTCTGGCTTTGCATAGAATCCACAAAGCTTAAAAAATACATAAAATTCACGACGCTGATAAATCAAGGCTTAGTTCCTTATATATAGTCTAAATCCTCATGCTCATAAATATACACCCTGATTTGCAAGTAGAGTAATATGACTTCAATGCTGTGCTACCCAAATAATTTTAGTTGTGTCCTTGGAAAAAATACTGCATATCATTATCAAATTACTTATGATAATAGCTCTGCTTGAAACAAAGCAGCAACCAGGTCAATATTAATTGGCCATGCAAGAAAAAAAAAGAACAGCAAAGTAATATCTTACCATCTCTGAAAGTAGGTTCAGGTTATCCTGTTTAATGCCTTAAAATTTTTTTGCAAATGAGAAAGATAAATAGTTGATATTATTATGGCATAAGGGTTTGGATCTTGTCTTCTGCTATCAATAAAAACAATTGTTAAAAGTGATGCTAAAAAATTATTTTTGAAAAACTTTTCTATGAAAATAAATATTGGCTGTTCAATGAATGTCCAATGGAGCTTATTGTACAATTGCTAAAACTAAGCTGTTTAAAAACAACTTGCATCATTAAAAAGTTTAAACATTTTTATTTTTGTTAATAAACTTTTGCATTGTCCAAATTCTATTTACCTATGTCGTTTAGTTGCCGTCTCCCTATTTGCAACCTTTGCTCTATTTTGTCTTCAATTATCAATTGTTTCTTTTGGATGCAAACAAAAACAAACTACTACTACTACTAATTAATACACTTGCCCTTTGTTTGGATGTCTGCTGACTAGATGTCACTCACTTCTAACATTGTAGTTCATGATGAAATGAATTTTTTGTTGTAAAATATCAGGTGCTGCAAGTGGAATTGGAAGTGCAATTTGTTCAAAATTAGCAGGCGAAGGAGCAAGTGTCGTCCTTGTGGATTGTAACCAAAATAAATTAAAATCCAAATTTACTTTGTTATCAGATGTGAATGAAAATAATCACCATCACATTTGTGGAGATGTATCCCAATCAGATTTTGCAGAATATGTTTTTCAAAATGTTAAAGTAAATTGTTTTATTTTTCCAATCTTTAGTTAAATTTTGTTGAAGGTTATATTTTGAGTTTACTTTTATGGAATAATTGATTTATTGTATGAAATTAATTTTTCTTTTCACATTTGCTTATTGTATTAAGATAAAAATTTTGCTTAATTTTGTTTTCTAAATATTTCGTGTCATCTCACCTTAGTAAATAAAATCCTTGAAAATGCTTAAGGTAACAGTTATAAAATTTTTTAATCTTATATGAAATGCTGAGAAAAGAGAATACAAATTAGTTCAAAAAACTGTTCAGTAATTTATTTCAGACTTTGGTATGATGGTAATCAAACTTTGTTTACAGTATTTTTAGCAAAACTGAATGATTGTTTATTATCAAGCAGCTTTGAAAGCAAGTAGAGGTAGTTACTGCCTCCACTGTTCATCTGCATATCAAATCAAAGTATTAATGAATGCACTGTTTTTGTTAAAGATAAATGTTTTTTAGGAAAAGTACGATTCACCTGGTCATGTAATTGTGAACTGTGCTGGAATAACTCGTGATAGCTTGTTTTTAAACATGAAAGAAGAAGACTTTGACGAAGTTATAAATGTTAACTTAAAGGTAAAAAGTTATTTATTTAACTTAATAAGAGAACATAATTTTACATACTTTTATCAGTAATTCTCATTGCATGTATTTAAATTTAACCATCTAATATTTTGTTTAGTCAACGTTTGTTATGACTAAAGCATTTGTTTCTTCACTGAAGACGCACGGATTTGAAAATGCATCAATAATAAATGTTTCAAGCATTATTGGAAAGGTAATTTAAATTATTCATTACAGTTATAGGATTTCGAATTTTAGTCAAAGGAAAAATATCCAAGTAGAAAAGATTTAACATTGGGCTTAATTAAGTAAAAGTTAATTCAATAAAAAAAAATTGACTGCATTGAAAAAGCTAAACTACGTGTGTGTAGTTCAATTAACAGTGTTGAACTGCACATTTAAGATTTTTAGTTTCCATGTCTCAAATTGTTAAAGTTTGATATCTAAGTGGTTTTTCAAAACGACAAAACTTTTGACAATCAAAAATCAATGCATTTTGTGTTGCAATTCTGTTATAATGATTTTTCTTCAACTTTTGTGGTCTTGTAAAAATTTTTGTTCTACTTAAAACAATCAAACAAAAAATCTTAATCAAACTGCAGTAGTCTGATATCTACAAAAATATATTAAAGTAATCGCCCTACTGTTGCTCTATAGATAATGTTTTCCATTGTTTGCCATGTCGGCAGGATAAGTCGTCATTGTTTAAAAGTTATTCACTCCAGGTCAGACACGGGCAGGATTAAGGCTGAAGGTTTACCTTTTACCATCCCATGCTACTGTACAGTATTGATTGGTGCGAACATTGGGTTTAGTCATCCAAAACCATCAGATTTTATGCTCCATGTAATGCCAGATGTATGGGTCTCGTGATACAACATGGTCTTTGGTTTGTTCAGTGGCGCCACACTTGCAATTCGATGTCAAAGCAAGACCCCATTGTGTTTGGACTAATGGAACCACCCAACGCCAGTTTTGGCGATTGAGCTTGATCCAAATTATTCTGGTGAAGCTCATTTCAATAGACCTGGTATCGGCCCTGAGAATGAATGCGCGACTCTTTTGGCACTTCGTGATAATTTATAATTTGTCCTTTGTGCAGTGCTGATGCCTAGTTTAGTAAGATTGTCTAGCAGCTTCCGCGCAGCTGGCATAAATGGCCGTCGAGATCTTAGTTTCTCTCGGCAGACATGTTGAAGATTTGCTTAGTAAGTGGTCGGGGTTCAGGATAAAGAATAATACTTTACCGAAGCATGTGCAACCGATGCTTTGTATCGCGATTTTAATTGTTTGACGTTTTTGACAATTTTCCTGTGCGTTTATGAGGTCTGTATAATCTTGCTTTTTTATAACGTCAGCAATGTTATTTGTTTCAAATAGTAAATTTGTTTAGTGTGGCAACGTTGGACAAGCAAACTATGCCGCTTCCAAAGCTGGAGTCATCGGGTTTACAAAAACTGTTGGAATGGAATTGGGGAGGTAAGAAGATTTTGATTGCTGATTTGAAAAGTTATAGAAATTCTATTTAAAGGTTTGGGATCCGATGCAATGCAATCCTTCCCGGCTTCATCAAAACACCGATGACTGAAGTCGTGCCACAGACACTGATCGACAAAGTACGTTGCTTACGACACACGCTATGATTATTTTTGATGGTTGAAAGTTGCTTTCTAGATAGTGAAGCGAATTCCAGCACGAAGAATGGGTACACCCGAAGGTTTGTTTTTTTAACCTTAATTTGTTAACTTGGTTCCATCATGGAAACGTGCACAGTTAAATCAACTGCCATTCTGATGAATCGTTGTAATACCATTTATTTTATCTCTATATTTATCCTTCTGACTCGCGACGGAAGCGCTAATACATAGGGTAAGCACTTACCCCGAGCTGCTTTTGGAGATGCCAAGATATTGCTGTCTTCTTGTAAATTAATAGAGATATGACTTTAATTCAGAACCACTTACCAAGACCACCAAGCAGGGGAAAGTGTTTTTCCCAAGGACACAACAAATTGGCACGAGTGGGTTTTGAACCGAGATCATGTTAATCATAAGCACGGCACTTTAACCACTCGACCACGACGCCGACATAACGATAATTCTGACTAAGAACTTAGCGATCAAATATTTTTTAAATAGGAATTTTTGATATATTTCAAGACGTAAAAATGGGCATTAACTTACATGTCATCGCCATTTAAACGATTAGTGTCACAACCATACAAACATTATCAACGCGTGATGTTTTGTCAATGATTGTTGAAAATGTTTCTATTCTATCAACAATAATTAAGATTTTGATCAAAAAATAAATTAAACATATTTAATACCGTTCTTTAAAACTTAATCTCATTTTTCTTTTGAGTGATTCAGTCAAACTTTGATGGTCCCTGTTTGATAAGAAAAATAAATTTCTTTTTTCAGAGGTGGCAAACGCTTGTCTTTTTTTGGCGTCTGATGAAAGCTCTTATGTTAATTGCGCTTCGCTGGAAGTTACAGGTAAGTTAAAGAGTGGAATTTGTTGGGAGTGTGATCGAGTTGGTAGAAGTGTCGCTTTGATATCGGTTGCGATTAGTGGGCTCAACTTCCTACCTCGTTCTGCTGTTGCGTTCTTGAAAAAACACTTAGTAGCACTTTCCTCTGCTTGATAGTCCAAGCAAGAGCATTAAATTACAGTCATCAGCATTATATAAAAATGATCAAATGGACCGATACGATTAGTCAAATAAAAACAGTTTTTAAGAAAGATTTTTTCTGTTTTGCTTAGTTGTTTTTTAACAAGTTAGTTTTGTTTTGAGGTGTTTTTAATCTTTCTGATTTAATAAAACAGTTACGGTACAAGAAATTGTAGTTGAACGACGTAGGCCTACTTTCTTAGTTTTTTTGCCGTTTGACATAATATATTAATTTTTAGGGGGGTTGATGGCATGAAAGTCAATTGAGTTGAACTATGCAAAGATCATGAAGATTAAAGAAATCATTTTCCTGCGCCGTTTAATCAAACTATGCATACGATATTGATTTTTTTGTACTTTTTAGTGATGTAAGACAGGGATGGCCAACTCGTCGATTGCGAAGTCTTAGCTAGTCGATTGTATCTGACTTGAGTGAACTGGTATTCATAGTGAAAACGTTTTTTTTTTTAGAGAGGTCATTGCTTCTTAGGATCGCATTTCCGCAGGGTCGATAGCGAGTGTCTAAAAAAATTTTAACGATTTTACCAGCTGACAAGTTGGCCAACCCCGATGTAAAAGAGGAAATAAAACAAGTGTCGCTTGCTTTTGATTTAAAATTATGCAAGTAAACGTTTGTTGCGAGAAAATACACGAAGTTTACGATTCAAAAAAATAATTGTTGTTTTAGCCAAAGTTGTAGTAGCTTTAGTTCTCTTGTAAAAGTTTTAGAACAGGAGCGTCCAACCCAAACCGCGCAATATTTTCCAAAATGACTTACATACCTGTAAAATGGGAGTCTGTAAAATTCGGCCGCGGTGTTTTATTTGCTTGGTCCTTGAATATTATTGATAGACCAGGAAGGCTTAAAAGAACTCGGACCCCACTAACGCCTGAAATCAACTAATAAATCGAACAAGACTCTCGTCCAGTTATGAACTTACAAAAAGATGACTACAGTAAATTGTAGACGTCTAAGTTTAGGCTGAATGTCATGTGAAGATTGTAAAGTACGGTAGGCCAAAAATTTCTTCACCTTTTAGTCTAGTATACATAATTTGTCCTAAATCTTCTACGTCCTCTCATCTGGGCGTTTAATTGCAAAACAAATCACTTTATGTTCATTGCATTTGGCGCCTTTAGCCTTAGAAAAAAGGGTCGTTATACAACTAAGTACAAGTACTCGCATAATTTGGTTCAGAGTGAGCTTGGTGCACTTGCAATGTAATAAACCCATCACTGCAGCCAGTCGATACATTGAAATTTTTTTTTTATCAACTGAATTCGCGATAATAAAACCAAGGACCTGGTCCTTCCTGACCCGTACATGTCTCCTACCCACATCACCTCCGTGGAAAGGATGCATAGATCTTCCTGTCGAGTAATCACAGGTTGTCTATCGTCCACTCCCATTCCTCTACTTCATATAGAAGCACTTCTACCTCCACTGCGAATCACCCTCACTCACCAATCCCTTTCCTTCTTTGAACGAGCCCTCCGTCTACCTCCCACCTTTCCCATAGCCTCTCTTGCGAACTCTAACCCCCGTACACGTCTCAAAAAGAGCTCGTGGAGATTCTTCTCCAGATCACATAACCTTACCCCTAACCTACATCTCACCCGTGAACCACTAATCCTCTGCCCTCCTAAACCCCCCTGGTCTGCCCCATCTAATTACACAATCTCACTCCACCTCTCATCCCCATGCTCTCGCAAAGACCCCCCTCCCTTCGCAACACTACAGCTACCTCCCATCTTTCCACTCTATTTCACAGGGATATCTCTGCCTGGACTGATGGTTCGGTGCCTGGCGGGCTGGGACAGGGTGGTGCAGGGATACACATCAAGTGTTCAAAGTGTGTCACTGCTACCTCGCTTTCCTTTTCGACTGGTCTCTGGGCTACCAGTTATAGCGCTGAAACTTTCGCTCTCCTACATGCTCTTGAGTGGTGTATCTCCCACTCCAAGACATGTAATTTCGACTCTATCACCTTCTTTTCCGACTCTTTATCTGTCTTATCAACTCTCTCTACCCCCTACCATATTTAACCCCAAAATCCCTATCCAATACCCAATCTCTTCTTAACTCTCTATCTCAATCCAAGGTTGTCCATCAACAATGGATACCTGGTCACTCTTCCCTCCCAGGTAACGACTTAGCTGACTCTCTAGCTAAAGCCGGTGGCTCTCTCGATCCCTATAATATATCAGTATCCCTCACACCCCTTATCTCCTCCCAATGACTATTCCTTTACACCAGTTGGAGACGCAGTGTCCAATCTGGTTTCTTTCACCACCAAATCCCTACCGTATCTCCCGAGGAGCTTACTCTCCCTCGCTCCGCTCGCTGTGCTCTCTCCCGTTTACGCTGCAACGGGCACAGCACTCTCCTCAACTCTTATCTCCACAGGATTGGTCGAGCCGAGACTCCTTCTTGCAGCAACTGTGGTTCTGAACCACAGGATCTCTCACATCTCGTGCTCGACTGCCCTGTACTAGACCCTCTGCGTCGGGCCATTTTCGGCCACACCCCTTCTCTTCTGGACCTCTGGTCCCGTCCATGGGGAGTCGCCCGACTATTGGGATCCCGCGGAATTGATCCGCGCCCCCATCCCTAGGAATGGGTCGGGTAAAACCACCACCACCACCATAATAAAACCAAGTCAAGATTACAGACAACGTCTGTTGCAGTTGATACATCGAGCAGATTTAATCTTGCTACTAGTTTTATAAGGTAGTAAAAATCTGGCTTAATTTTATTGGAGGAATATTTCAAATGTAGGGTTGCCGCAATGCCACATCAAGCTTATTTTTATGCAGATTGTCTAAGATGATTTTGGTTGACTTGTTTCTGCTTATTTGTAAAAAAACTTGCTTGTGTGTTGGCAAAGTGCTTAGTTTTCAATAACATTTCAAAACGTGCTCATTCTGGGTTCTTTATGTCCGAAGAAAAGGGGTAGTCTTTTTTTACATCGTTAAACATCAAGTGGAGACATTTTTTTGACTTCACTTGTCAAATATAGCTTTGCAAGTGAGTTTTAAAACCTTTTTACTTTAGATAATTAGTCGTGCTTAGTTTGATAATTGGCCTGTTAATCCTGTTTACAAATCTATTAATACGTTTGATTGAATAACAAAGCTTTGTGTCCTGATCTTTACACTGTGGAAAGTTTCAATAAAGTTTGGTTGGCCAATTATTTTAAGCAGGAACACTAACTAGGGTTTACCGAAAAAGTAGCAAGTCTGACGTCATAAACATCCAAACAATAAAACAAATAAACAGAACCCTGGAGGATGGAAGGATTTTCAATAAAATGCTGACATCACAAAGAAAAGCAATTATTGCGTTTGTAATCAAATCGTGCGTTTCACATCAATATTTACTGCACTGTGAAATAATAAATAGTAAAATACTTGGAACTTATCTAATGCGATACAATTACAAAAATAAATGCAAAAACTAAACGCCAAAACGAGGAAAACCACCCAGATGTTTGCGGCTATTTCAGGGTCCAGTACTGAGCCGTAGGAACGCCAAAAACATTCCATGACGTCATTCGGTTACTGTTTCGCTCGTGCCACCTGTGGCGCCGGTGGTGGCCGGAGTTGAGGATCGCGTTCTCGCGTAGAGCCGCTTCGTCTTTTTCTTTTAATTCTTTGAGCATATTCGAAGTTTTATTGCGATTATTCGGAACAGGTGCTTGCGTTGCTTGCGACGAGACAACGTCTGCGTCTTGTTCGTTGACATCAAAGACTTTCTACAAAAACATTACAAGAAATAGAAATGGATTTCCTGAAGATTGTTAATTTTTGTCCAACTGGTCAATGGTTCGCTTATTTGTGATGATCCGCACTAGGAAAGATGTTGTTGTCTCGATTGTTGTAATTGTTTCGTCGGCAACGCGGCCGATAGACAAGGTCGCAGTTCGAAACGTACTCGCATCGCGCCATTCGGTTGCTGTTTGAAAAGACACTTTACGACACTTTCCTCTGTTTAGCGGTCTTGGCGAGCAGTTCTAAATTTCAGTCATATATTTAAATAAAAACTAAAAAAATTAATAAAAATTTTCAACCGGACAGCAATATCTTGGCATCTCCGAATGCAGGGTCCGGTAGTTGCTTGACGGTTGGCTTATGCAGACCGCCTCCGATATTTCCTGTGAGTCACGGAATAAATACAGAGACGAAATAAATTCTTCTTAAATGATGGTCATAGAGAAGCTAGTTGTAAATTCTAACCAAGCAATCTAAACCAGACACGCATCCCCGATTGACTTACGCTGCTAGCCACAAGTTATTTTTCAGACTAGTGGTGTGGTGTCGGGTAGAATCTTGGTTAAAGTAAAAAAATGTAGTTGGTTTGTGCTTGAAGCATAGCGGGCTGTTGTGGGCAATACGTCACAATACGTCATAGTAGATACAAATTGCGGGTCTTTGGTAAGTTTTCTAATTTGAGGTCCAACAAATACACCCTCTTTAACCTTCTCAGCACTCAAATTAGGAAACTTCTCTTGAATGTATTTAAACAGGCACCTTCTTTATTGAGAGCTTTTACAAACTGTTTCATGAGGCCCAGTTTAATATGTAGTGATGGAAGTATCACATTGGATCTGTCAACAAGAGCAGGATGTAAAATATTTCTAAAGCCTGCTGTAAGGGACTCCCTCAACGGCCAGTCACGTTTAATCCAATAATTACTCTTGTCCCTGCTGTCCCATTCGCACATAAAACAAGGGTTTTTTGTAAACCCAGACTGTTGACCTAGTATCATATTTAGTACTTTAAAATCAACATAGATCTTCCACGTATGAGTGCTATATTGTAACTTCGACAGCAAAATTTTCATGTTTTCATAAGACTCTTTCATGCAAGTCGAATGAGCTAAAGGGATAGAAGCAAACTGATTTCTATTGTCCAATAAAACAGCTTTCAGGCTTGGTTTTGATGCATCAATGAAGAGGCGCCAATCACTAGGGTTATAAACGGTTCCCAATTTCTCTATCAGACCTTGAATATCCACAAAATAGACTAAAGAGTGTTCCATGGCAAAGAAGCGAATATATTCTTTCTCACGATGTTTATACCAAGCAAAACTGGTATCAGTGCAGAGCATACATTTTGCTTTCAATCTGGAGCCCAGAATAAGAGCAGAAGTTTTTGGCAAATTCAAATTTCTGAAAAGGTCATTTAGCTCGGCTTGATTAAATGGCTTTGGCTGCTGATCATCACCATACTCATACTCTGAACAATCTGTCAACTGGCTATCAGACAAAGACTCCTCACTGAGAGAATCTTCAACTGTTTCCAAAACTCTTGGAGGTAATGGAATTGGTACACTTGGTCCATGAGGAATCTGTCGTATGGCACAAGTCAAGTTAAGATATTGAATTTTATGCTTATTTTTAACATTGAATCCAGCAAAAACACATGAGCATACATTTTTTGCCATGTCCATTCGGTTCCCTCCAAACCATTGGAACACCAAATGCTAAAGACTTTTGCTTTCCAATGCTCCACTGCCTCAATGAAAACACACAATTGCGACACCCTTTGTGCGGGGCCCATGCTTTGTCTTGGTCTCCTAACTTAACACCAAAATAAGCATATTTTTAACATTTTTAACAAATGTTGTTATATTCTGCCGTTGAACAGATGGAACAAAGCTTCCGCATATGTAGCAAAATACATCTGGATCATTGACGCAGCCTCTTCGCTTACCTGACATTTTTTGTTCTAAAACTCAAGCAACAGCCTAAACAAAAGTAACTGCAATACTAGGTAAACTAAGACTAGTACAGTCGTTTTAAATTGAAACATGATTATGACATCACAATCAAGTGTAACAACTACGACAACAACAAAGATGACGCAACAATACGAGATGTTTCTTAGAACAGCCTGTTATTATTAGTCTAATGCAAAAAATTTAAATTGCAGATTATGAAAAATTCTGACGTGATAGAAAAAAAGAGACTTCAGATTCGTAATCAGCATACCTAAATTGTCTTAGATGCAACAATTTTAGCCAGAAAATAAAAATTATGTCGACCAGTGTAATCAATAAAAAACTGAGAGGCAGTGATGAGCCTTGGGAGCCGCGTACCAACATCGCGGAGAGGATGAATTAATTTTTAGACTTATCATAAAAGTTTACATAAAAGTGAAAAAGAATCATTGAACAACATTTTCTAAATGTCTTTATATAAATATAACTAACAATTTATGAACTAATTAGTAATGAGGAGACAAGCTACAAAAATAAACAGTTCAACACAACTTATTTGCAACAATTAACAAATCAACACAACACGCTTGTAACAGAAGAGATCAACACAACTTACTTGTGATGTTGTTTGATGAGTGAGCGCAGACCGATCTGTTGCAGCGACGGATTGGTCAACTGAGGCAACATTCATATCTAAATAAAATAATTGTATTCCGGATGTTTCACTGACCCTTCACCGTCTTGATTCGTAACAGCGACTAAAAACTCGCTTCCATAGAAATTCCAGTTAAGCTAATTGGCTAACGTTCACACTACGTAATACGTCAGGCTCTACGTCATTTCCCACAGTTTGCAAAACTGTTCAGACAGAAGATCGTATACAACAGAGTAGCCCATAAACTCTTTCCTTTTTTTTTACGTTCAACTTAAAAAAATTAGTTCATCGCCAGTCTACGGATAAGTTTAAAAAGTTGATCGCAGCAGCTTTAAAACCAGGCCGTCGAACCGTTTAAGATAATGTTCGGCTTCTGCAATTTTTTTAGCAGTTTTGTTCGCGTTTGGTTCATCCCCTGTTTCTATAAAATGTTTTTTCTGTCCTTTTCTGACAATTAAGCGTTTGACAGTGAACATGATCCGTAGCATCATGCTCTATAGTTGTGGGCGTCTGCTGATACGTTTAACGAGGGGGGAGCAAATATTCGCACACTCAGAAATTTTTGAAAGTTTTTATAAAAAACATTTCTGGTACATTTTAAAAATATGCATAAACAAATTAATTCACTAGCAAGCCATAGGTCTCGGTTGTAAAATCAGCTCTGTACGTTTTAACAAGACTGAATAAAAGCATAAGGAATGATTTTTCGAGCGCTAAAAACGAAAGCGAAAATTCTTATTACTTTATCAAGTTTTCGGAGCTATTTATACCGATTACAAGATCTTACAAGTTTCTTAAGAATATATGGTGTATTACATCCTATCTAAACTCACCACATTTTTATTTAAGCTAATAGCTACATTACTATCAAATTCAAGCAAACATTAAATCAATAAAGTTAAAAATAACTTAAAAATCAATGAATAAAGTTGATGTGTAACTTTCGGAGGAAAAAACAAAAAACCAATTATAAAAAAATTTTATATATTATTCAGTAAAATTATTTAGCTTTCTCCATTCTGATATGTTTTTTTGGAAAAGATACTTTACGGCTCTTTCTCCTACTTGGTAGTCTTGGCAAGCAGTTCTGAATTTCAGTCATATCTCTATAAAACTAAAAAAACAAAATAAAAAATTTTAATGGGATAGCAATATTTTGACATCTCCGGAAGAAGGACGGGGTAATTTCTTGCCCTCTGTACTGACGCCTCTGTTGCTTCCCTGCGAATCAGAAGAATAAATACAGAAATGAAATTTTAAAAGATGAAAAATATTCGCTACGAGCGGATGCCCACGTACTCAGCACACATGGCTTTTTTTGCTTTAAGTTATTTCCCAAGAAAGTCATTTATGACCTCTTTGTATTGACTCAAGATAAATTGACCAAAAAATTGCGGCAACTTTAAAAGAGAAAATTGTAACATCTGTTCAAATGAATTAAAAACCAAAACGAGTCAAACTAGTACCGATTAAATTTTCGTTCCGGTTCTAATTCAACAAATTTTTATTTTTTCAGCTCCGGTTCCGGTTTAGAAAAACAAGCGGTTAATACGGATTCACGGGACGCCGCGCTTAAAACATCAACAAATACCAGTTCTAAAACGCATCTGGACACGACTTAGTAAAACGCCTAAAGCAGTGCTTCTCAACCTTTCTATTATCGCCGCCCAATAAACTTGAAATACTATTGTTGCGGCCCACTATTGCCACATGTACAGCAGGGGTGCGCAACCCGCTGCCCGAGAAGTCTTGGTGGGGCCCGAAAATCATTTTAGTCGGAATGCATAAAAAATTTGGGATGGAAAAGTTTTAGGTCCAGAAAGAAGTTTTACGCTTTATTTTGGAGATGGAGATTTTTTTGCAGAAACCGAAGTGAGGATCCTTTTTTTGTCTTCACTTTAGATTTTAACCCAAAATTTTAAAATTTATCTTTTGACAACTAGAAGTTGGAACTCAACTTAGCTGAAGACCAAAAGGTCTTCACTTTAATCGAGCGGGCTAATGCCGCAGTAACTATCCTGAAAATCAAGGTGATTACGTATTTGGCAGGTTTAATTTTAATTGTTTAAGTAGTAAATTTAAAAATTTTGTGTTGAAATTAAAGTGAAAATAAAAAAAGTGCACGAGTTTCTTAAATGAAGTATAAAACCTCCATTTTTGACCTAATGTTTTGGTTTTCCGAATTTCTTTTCAAATTATGTCTCCTAAAATGCCCGGACCTTTCAGCGCGAAATCGGTGAGAATCAAAAAAAGTTTTGCATATCTTCGGTTTGCATCTTTTAAATTAATGTGACTCAGTTTGATTGAGAAGCATCAGTTTAAAGCAGTGCTTGCCAACCGAGTGTATCGTACGCCATAGGGCGTACCAAAATTTTTCAAGGGCTTACCACCATGATGGGGCGTGCAGGGGCGCACCAGATAGTTCATTTTCAAGAACTATATGGGACTTGACCTTTTCTAACATCGTAACATTTTTTCTTGCTACGATAGGTGTTTTGAAGGAAACAATAAAAAATAATTTTTCATTAATTTGAATTGAAATTTCGTAAGATAATTTTATCTACCCGATGTAAAAGCTGCTAATGCGATGTTTTCGCTAACGCTTTGCTCTTTGCGGTGTAATAACTTTGATTGATCATTTGGAAACAGCCTTTATTTGAAGCATTATTACCAGGTGCTGGCGCTTAGAAGTGTAAATGTGTCATACCATTAGGCGAGCGCTTATATACTTTGAAAGTGTAGTTTGTCTGTTTTGGCAAAATAACTTCTAAATTGTACAAGTAACAATGTTAATGTAATATTATGACTTATTTAAAGTTATTACAGGTATTTGTTTAACATAAATGAAAATGGATATATGCAATTTCTTTAAGAATAGTGTGGTAAGCTCGAGTGAAGTACGTGTGAATGACGATATTAGAGAAACACATACAGCTGAGGACAATGCTGCACAAGTTATTGGAATTAACAATGAGACAGATGAGTGCTCTGTTGCAATGGCAATTATTCAAAAGAGAAAGGTATGTAACGTAAAGAAACGCAAATGGAACGATAATTACACTGCTTATGGGTTTTATCGTACAAAAGAAGAGGCTTTGAACCCTTATTCTTCGGCACGTTGTCTGTTTTGCACAGCTGTCTTTGGAAATAGTAACCTGACTCCAGTTCATCTCCAAAGACATTTGAAAACGCAACACCCTAGTCATCAAATTAATCAATGGCGTTCTTTGAGTCATATCTGCAAAATCATTTAAAGCAACTATGTTCATTGGAGAATAATATGGCAAAAGAAAGGAATACTGATTTGGTTCTTGCTTCTCTTCAAACGGCACATGTCGTAATGAAAAGAAAGCGTCCTTATACTGAGTTAAAATCTGTAGTTCTTCCATGTCTTGAAATTACTGCTGCACTCTGCATGGAGGGAAAAAAGCAGTCTCAAAAGTAAGGCAAATTCCTTTATCCGACAATACAACTAAACGCAGATGTGACGGTATTTCAGAAGATTTGCTGAAACAACTTCTTGACAAGTTGAAGAAAGCTCATTCTTATGGTATACAATTCGATAAAACAAAAAATATTTCAGATGAGGTGCAATTGATTGTGTATTGTAGGTTCGCCGATGAGGAAGCAAAAACCATTGTGGAGCATTACCTGTGTTGCCTAAAGGTTGGTGTTAGCGCAACTGCACAAGCTATTTTTGACAGACTGAATCAATTTTTTGAGGAGCATGGTCTATATTGGACGAAATGTAAATCAATTACTACTCACGGAGCAGCAGCCATGCAAAGTTCTACGAATGGAGTTATACGGAAAATCAAAAACAAATCATGTGATTGTGTTTCGTATCATTGCATGATCCATCGACAGACACTTGTACTTAAAAAATTGAAACGCGGAACCAACCAGCATTGTGATCTTGCAACTGTTGTTGACGATGTAAAAAAATTGTGAATTTCGTCCGCATCCATTCAAAAAACATCGAATGTTTTCGAAACTATACAAAGACATGGGCTCAGACGCAGTGAGGTTGCTGTATCATGCTGAGGTAAGGTGGCTGTCCAGAGGAAAGGTTTTAAAGTGCGTGTTTCAATTGCGGCAAAAGTTATGTGTTTTTCTTGATCACCATAAATATCCAATGACATTAATTTTCAAGATAACTTTTGGCTTGCAAAATTGTCCTATTCGTGTTCAACATTTGAAAAAACAAATCAGTTAAATTTGTCGCTGCAAGGAAATGGATCTGATGTTTTTGAAGCCAGCAGTAAGATTAAAGCCTTAAAACAAAAGTTGAAGTTGTGGCAGATGAAAGTATCAATTTGCGACTTCAGATTTTGAATCGTTAAACAATTTCATGCAGACTTATAAGTGGGAAATCAAAACTACAAACCTTGAATCAACTATAACATCAACTGTGCATGAGCATCTCGAAGTACTACAACAAAACTTTGGAGTCTATTTTTTAGAAGACAATTATTTGAGTATGAATTCTCTGCTGTGGATTGTGCAATTATTCACAAACGAAGACTTTGACTTGGAGTACCTAACCAATAAACTTATTGAACTACGATCTGATTTGGTGAAAAAGGCGAAATTTAAAACTTCTACAAACTACACTGATTTTTGGGTATCGCTTCTCAGCAATCTCGAATATTAAACTCTCGCTCAAAAAGCGATTCCCATCCTTGTACGCATGCCTTCAACATACCACTGCGAGAAAGGGTTTTCTTCTCTTGTTGAAATTAAATCGAAAAAGAGAAACTCAATCAAAGATGTTGATACTCTTATGAGAGGGGCATGGGAAACACGGTTAATGCCACATTTTTAACAACTGGCTGATAAAATTCAGCAGCAACAATCGCATTAAATATACTGTATGTGCATTTGTTTTGATGCTGACATTGTGCATGACTTTTCCATCACAACGTAATCTTTTATTAACCTAAAACTATTACAATGTTGGACTTCAATGCATGACTTAGAAAAAAGGCATACAGGTTTTCAAACTGAGTCAAAAGGGCGTACAGTTGTAAAAAGGGTTGACAAGCACTGGTTTAAAGTATCCATCGCTTGACACAAACTTGAAAACTACAGGGTGGTCGCTAGAAAAGCGGAAAATTTGAAGGTCAGATGAGATCATGAATAAAATGCGTGATTGCTGGCCTCTGATGCTTGAAAACGCTACAAAAGCTTGGACGCTGCTCTGAAGTGCACGGACAACATTTTGAGCATCTATAAGTGTAATATAACATAAGTCTTTGAAAAACTTTGTAAAAGTTATTCTTTGTAAAAATAAATAGCTGGTTGACAAATTTTCCGCTTTTCTAGCAACCACCCTGTATTTTCATCATTTAACCAAACATATTTACCTTCTGTGGGCTCAGCATAAGAGTTGTTGAAGCCATCTGTGCATATGTGGTGATTTATTATTTCTTTCAAGTCGGGTTGGGAGTTTTTGTAAGGTGAGTTGAATTGCGCAGGCTTAGAATCATGCGCAAACCTTCAAATGATGAAATAAAAAAATAAAACGACTTGTTTTGAGATTAAACTCAATAGCACAATATAATAGTGTTACAACAGCGACCAATAGCGGACAAGACATTTTTTTATAGTTACGTTAGATAGCAGTACAAGATATACTTAACGTAAATAAAATATAATATGGTTATACAGAAGTAGACATTACATTTTCTAAGTCTTATAATAAAAAACTGTTTTTTCCAATTTTAGAAAACCTCACGTAGAAGAGTCAGAATTGACGGCAGGTTTCCGAAAAATCGATTTTATTTAAAACAAAAAAAGGTAATTGATAAATAAAAGTGGTAACATTTTTACTTATTTTCGCACCTTTTCGGAATAGTAAACATTCGAAAAATTCTAACACTTGGGTCACTTTTTTTTACTTTGTTTAAAGGTGAACATGTTTGAACGAAGGCGAGCTATTAAAATACAAGTACAAAATTAATGAAAACATTTACCGTACACAAAAAGATAATTTTTTTTAAATTAGAAAGATACCTCGGATTTTGAAATATTTACCATTTAGACGGAAAACAAATATTATTGACAGCACTGGTAAACAAAAATTAATTTTCGTTTGTGCTAACTATTTAACTGTTTTTTGGTAACTTCGAACTGTTAGATTCGCATCTGCTGTCTACTTTTCTCCACTAGGTCATTTTAAAAAAATTACTCATACTTATGACTGAAAAATATTAATGCTGTACCTAAGCGTTTTAAAAACATTTTTATTCAAATGTAAACAAGGTAGTAACTTGTTTTACTTTTAAAAGTTCCTACTTTGAATCTGTGTAGTTTGTTATTTGGTACTACAATGCAATTGCATATAGTACGAAATAATAAAATTGTCACAAACTTTGTTCGGGAATCCCAAAGGACCAGTTGAGCTAGGTAACCCGAATACCTGCGCTGAAACAAAGCTGTGTCTAAATTTTATTTTATTCCGGCTCAAGAAGTAGTCTTGCTATGAGCCTGAAGCCTTTTTATAGTTGATTTAACGAAAACTCGGATTGGTTTCGCTGAAGACTTTTCTTCACAACAAACAGAGACCACTGTCTCTAATAAGAACGAATGTATTACAAAAAAAAATCACGTCCAACTAAACTTCTATTTCACGCTTTGCCAAACCGCAAAGCGAAATCAACACTATAACTTGACTCAATCACCACAAATAATTCTACCACTGTAGAACAAAACTGCCAACCACTGGCACAAAATAAATTCAACAATTGTCCACCGACACAAAATCTGACGGTCCACCTCCTGTGGCCAAACAAAATCACCTTCACTCGAGCCGCCACTCGAGTCGCTTCAAATTACCTCACAACGATAATCATAATAATCCTCGCTACGCAGCGGCTTTATATAGAAAACAAAATCACGTGACGTAAACTTTCTCGTAAATTCGAGATTCAGCCAGAAATCCCTGGAGAAATCGTTACGCGAATCAAGTGGCATATACGCGAACCATCCAGTACAATCACGTTAGTCAAAAACATATTACGTCAATACAAAGAGAAAAAAGAGAAAAAGATGCATGTATCGAGCAATAGAACAAATTGGACGTATATCGCAAGCAGCGCTCAAAGAGCCGCATTTATTCTCTTATAATAAAACTACGAATTGCTTTTAACGGGGATAAACTACATGGTTATGATTAAAATTATGAATGAAGTGTGACAAAAATAAATAAATAAAAGTGCGGCAGCATGGTCGAGTGGTTAGAGCACTGGACTGATGATCAACATGGTCTTGGTTCAAAACCTACTCGTATGCCATTCTGTCGTGTCCTTGGGAAAGACACTTAGAGGCACTTTTTCCTGCTTGGTGGTAGTCTTGGCAATCAGTTCTATATTTTAGTCACATCTCTATTAAATTTCAACCGGACAGCAATATCTTGGCATCTCCGGAAGCAGGTCGGGGTAATCGCTTACCCTATATATTAGCGCCTCTGTCGCTTTCCTGCGAGTCAGAAGGATAAATATAGAGATAAAATAAATAAAAAGAAAACAGTAAAAAAAGATACAAATTGGAAAAGGGGATGAAGAATATACATAATATAAATTATCATCCATTTTCGCCCCGAAAAAAAGGAACACGCCGTTTTTTTTTGCTGAAAGAGGTTTAGCTGTTGCTTGCAGCCGCGTTTACATTGAACAACTATTTCATTGAAAAATTATTAGTTAATGACGTAATTGACTAAAATTTTACCTGCTGTAGAAGTTTGGACGTTGAATAAGAGATTGGTTATTAATTGACGATAAGTTTCCATCTAATAAATTACAAATACTTATTACGATACATAACGAGTTGTGAACAGACAGCACTAAAGAATAAGATACCATTTGTGGCATTGTGCATCACGCACGCCAAACCTTGGCTCACTGCCAAAAAATGGTTTCGGATTCTTGTCATCGGTGCAGCGATGCATTTGATAGGATCGCACAAGTCTTAGATTTTTCTCAAATATATCACCAGCTCTGCAAATAGAAGCTGAGTGAACAGACTGTCCTTGAGAGTTCAAAACTGGAAACCATGGTCGGGCAGTGAGCTTGGGTTCGGCGTGCGTGATGCACAATGCCACAAATGGTACTTTCTAGTGCTCCCTGTCCACAACTCGATACATCTGGTCATTGGAGTGCGTCATGCACCATGCTGCTCCTATCGGTCCAGCAATGCTTTTGATAGGAACACACAAGTCGAATAAGAAATATGGTCAAAACAGTTAGCAAAGATTTCTACGATAGCTAATTAATTCATAAAATAGAGAGGTAAAAAAGGATTAACCTTTTTTAAAACTTAAAAGAATTTAAAACTATTTTAGGAGCTTACTAATTCAAAAAAGATGATAAATAACAGGGGGTGCTAAGTCTCGATTCAAATAAGCTTTTTGTTTCCGCATCCAGCTACGAAAAAGTTAATAACGTTTAAAAACCAATAAAAAATACGATTGCTAATGAATTGAAATAAAATCTGATAAGAAATAAAAAGGGTAAAAGATTAAGTTAAACTTTTAACATGTAAATAAATCAATACTTTTAATAATTTGAAAAAAATCTGCTATTAGAACATGACCTTCGATCACACTGTAGTATTTAAAACAGGGCTTATTTACCCCCAGAGGTATCTAGATACAGATTGATTTTATGAAAAATATTTAATTATGACGTGAGACATGAGCTAAGTAAAACTGCAAATTAACGGTTATCTTAAACAAAAAGCGTCCATTGCTAGTACCATTTCAAAGAAATAAAAACAAACAAAATTTTTGCGTAAGTCGTACTCTATCAAATATATATCGAACATAGTTAAATGCACTTCGTTAAGACTCGTTTCCATTATGAGCGTTGGAGGGACTATTCTTTGTTTATTTCATTAATTTTTTGCTTTCCTTAGCGCTTAAGCATGGGAAGAAGTAAAAAAAATCAATAAATAAATAAAGAATACTCTCGCCAACGCTCAAAATGGAAACGAGTTCTTTGGCTTGCATTCGATCAATGCTGAGTGATTTTTTCCTTCGTTGAATTCTACAGAGAATTAAGGCGCGTTTACAGCCGTTTACAGTACTTTTTTCTTTCAGCGCGATCTTGGTTTGTTTTATTGACGCTCAAATCCATCTTGGTTTGTTTTATTGACGCTCATATGAGTGGATTTGAGCGACAATAAAACAAACCAAGATCGCGCTGAAAGAAAAAAGTACTGTAAATGGCTGTAAACGCACCTTTAAGTACACTTCAACTTACCAGGGTTCCATCTTCGTCTTCTGTTGTTTCGGTTCATATATCCCCAACCGTCAGTTTGCCCTGAAGCTGGCCGGAAATAACGTAGTGTGGGTGGTTCTCTAAAACAAATTCAATGAAATTGGCCTGTACATAATTGAAAAGATGGGAAAATCTTTTTGTATATTCAAAGCAAACGTATAAGTCAATAGAATATCAGGATTTTCTCTAATCCTAATATCGTTGTTTAAGATCGTGAGCACCTATCAGTCAAGGGGCAACTTGATTAACACAACCCATTCCATAGTTCAATAATACCGAGATATTCTAAAATATTTTATACTACGTGCTCATATTATTGAATAATACAAATTATGACGTATTAAACGGTTTATAATAAATCGAACAAAAATGTAACTCTACAAATTATGAAAAAATTTTTATTTTACAGGTTATGATTATTTTATTCATGGTATTTATGATCACGTTATTTTAAATCGGGAAAGACTTAAGGTAGCTGATTCATGATAGATTTAAGAAAGGTAGCAGAGCTCGTTATAAACTCTGAAATCGCTTTTTTAAGTTCAGAGATGGCGTTTAATAGACAAAGCCAAGCAAGTAACACTACATTCGAAACAATTGAAAGTTGCCAACAAAATTGTTGAACACGGGCTTTGTGCACGATCATTAATATACGATTGTCTATTCACCTTCAAATCTGGAAAACTTTATTTGCCCCTTGTCCGTTAAAGGGAAAATTAAATTGAAACATAAAGAATTACTTTCACTTCGCTTATGTATTAAATTTATTCAATTGATTCACAATCGAATCTTACAACCAATTACAACGTCTAAATTAAAAAGTTGCTTTGTGGTATAGAATTTTAAAATTATTTCAACTAATAACAGACTCATTTACTCTTAAAATTACGATTCAAATTGTTTGGTGCAGCTCAGATTTAAGAAATATATGAGTTTCCAAAAAAGGTTGTAAAATTAGACATTTAAAATTTATACAAACATTCTACAACAACTAAATCTAATAATAAAATTTATGGAATCAAACAGGTTTAGTTGATATTACATTGCACTTGTTTGCCAGCAATAAACAAGCTTAACCTTTGTGTTTTCTTGTTCAAACACTTATTGTTAAAACTTTGTAGGCTACATCTGTCCTTTAAATGAAATTTAAATTTATGTTTCACGTAGTCTTGAAAATACAAGTTCAAAATTAAATCAAATCAGTAGTCACAAAAGTAAATTAAACAAAAGATCTCTCACAAAGAAATAGAAAATCAATATTTGTAGTGACCTTGCCACTGATACAAGATATCCATAATAAACTCATTAAAATTAATGTTTATTTTCTATGAATAAACTAGTTGAGTGTCCAACAATAGTCACAAACTTGATACGACGAATGACATCATCGCTGACCGCTCTAGACAGTGGACGGATTCGAAAGTTCAAAGATCTTTCCTTGTTCGCACGCGTCACATCACAGCGGTCGTAAAAAAAACCCTCAAAAATCACGAAATTATTTACCTGAAAAATTCAAATATTCTTTTGAAATAAAAATTTTTTTAAAGAAACACAAGCATAGCCGATTAGCAATATTATCAAAAGCTTTTTTGCATCTCATCATTAGGGTAAGCTTTGTAATTTTTTTACAGCTTTCTAAATACTCAAAAATTTAAGTAGTATACACAATGTTTTATGCTGTTTCCAATCTTTTTTACATGAAACATTTTACGGCAATTTTTATAGAGTATTGCGCAAATTGTACAAGGGTGAAGTAAAGAATAGAAATAGGTGTAAATTGAATTTGGATCACCGATTGAAACTGAATAGTGACCTGAAAGAACTTGTAGATTCCAGAACTGCATGCCAAACTGTTAAATTGCCAAGCAACTTCATTCACTGTAAAGCGAAGTTTTAGCATGACACGAAAACTGTTGGCAAAAATCGTTATTTTTACCAATGTTTGGAAATCTTTTGCATTATATGAAAATAAATCAGTGCAGTAAATAACTGTCATTTAAAATGCTTGTACATGAATGCAACTTTTGTTTAAAATATAAATTTCTCACGATATTATTTTAACAAAAACTTATACTATCATCGTATAGCAGAAATCGAAGCAATGAAATTCAA